>CM035443.1:41156729-41324229 GCA_020310875.1 Ceratopteris richardii | reverse complement strand
GTCTCTCATGTTCCGGCGAAATCTGGCATAGATGAAGCGATGATTCATTAATAATAAGGTTCTGTGCACACGAGAGCGCGCGCGCGCACACACACACACACGGAGTTAAACAGTGACAGTACGCCGTGAAGCTGTTCATTCAATCCGCCACCTTCCGAGCAGCTATATGTCTGATTCAATGCTATATCTTTAGCAGTAATCGTGGACGATAAATAGGCGATGCTTAAGTGGCAGTTTTGTAGGAATTCCTTGTTGATAGACATCCATGGCAGTATAAAATGATCCATTCCACATAGATACACAGAAGTTAGGATGTTGCCTGCTGTTCTTGCTGCCGAATCTCAACTCGTTGTAGTAAGTGAATATATTTAGCTCCTTCAACCTCAATTGACGCATCACTCTGTCATTCTTTTGGCGATCAATTACAATTACTGTGGTGATTGAATGTAAAAGTAAGGAATAATATGTGCAAAATGATGCATACAAGGGCAATGTATCGTGAACATGAAGGTCAGCTTTTCCTATCTTTTGAAAGTTTCATGTATAGTGATCTCTAGTATAATCTGCACCTGCTTTACGGCATTAATGACTTGAGTAGGAATGCCATAGCTTCTTCCCCCAATCATGCATGATAAATTTCGAAATGTGATACATCAGCTTGTTTCTATAATTATAGAAACTCAAGTTGCATTTGTTTATTTTCTTTGTTTGTTCGATTTCGTTTCTGTTTTTATTGATAAAACAATATTTCTCAAAGTTTTATGTTATTTATTTATTTGTATTTAATCTTGACTTTTGTTTATCTTTATTTGGATTTTTTATTATATTTTATCCTAATGTTGTTCCTCTTAAGTGGTCGGTTGCTTTGTATGCATGTTCCTGCTTCTTACCCTTCGTTCGAGATTCAGACAAATCTGAAGTGTACATATATAATCGTGATACTTCAGCACATCAATTTTCTATTCGCATCTGTTTCAAAGGAGTGGGCATTTACCTTGGGTCTCAATATCAGTTAAGCATGATAGAGCACATCAGGGTACCACTCAAGCTTTTAACTGTAATTAATGATTATGGATTCTATTGGTGAACAAACATTACCATTCGTTGAAAGGGAATAACACAGATCTTTAGAACATGGTTTTTATCTAAGCTTTTACATGCTTCTTTAACTCTCAAGCATCCTTTTTACTTTTGCTCATTCATAATTATCCATAATCGAGATTTTCCCGTGGGAATTGCAGAGTCAACATGGTGCTACAGGCCAGTGCGAGAGAAAGGCTGCGCTCATTATAGGAGTCACAGGCATTGTGGGCAGCAGCCTTTCAAATCTACTTCTTCGGGAGGATGCACCAGGAGGACCTTGGAAAGTCTATGGAGTAGCAAGACGAGCACGCCCAAGGTGGTTCAATGAGATGCGTGTGGAGTATGTGCAATGTGATGTTATGGATGAAGATGAGACACAGACGAAGATTGCTCCCCTGACAGAGATTACACACCTATTCTGGGTAGCATGGGTGAGCCGTGGTAATGAGGAAATCAACTGTGTGGACAATGGCAAGATGTTCAGGAACGTCTTGGATGTGTTGCTGCCAAATGCCCCTAAACTACAGCACATAGTGCTGCAGACTGGTGGCAAGCACTATGTTGGCACAAATAGCTCTGTGTGGAAGAGCCATGGCCATGAACCTCCCTTTAAGGAGGACATGCCCCGCCTGCCTTCTGCAAATTTCTATTATACACTTGAAGACATTCTTTTTGAAGCTGTTAAGGGCAGAGAAGGCCTAACATGGTCAGTTCACCGTCCTAATGTGATCTTTGGTTTCTCGCCCACCAGTCTGATGAACATCCTTGGATGTCTCATTGTCTATGCCTGTATATGCAAGCACGAAGGCCTGCCTTTCCGTTTTCCTGGCAACAGCATCACTTGGAATAATTTTGGAGACGTTTCAGATGCAGACCTTGTCGCTGAGCATGAAATCTGGGCTGCACTAGATCCGAATGCCAAAAATCAAGCTTTTAATATATCCAATGGCGATGTTTTCAACTACAAGCAGATATGGAAGCTATTGGCGAAACATTTTGAGCTTGAGGTTCCAGAGTATAATGGTGAGCCTATGAGTATGGTAGCACTGATGAACGACAAGAAACCAGTGTGGGATAGTATTGTCCAGCAGAATGACCTTGTACCAACTAAACTTCATGAAATCGCAAATTGGAGGTATGTTGATGGTCTGCTAAACGCTAACCTGCTGGCCATTTCGAGTATGAATAAGAGCAAAGAGGCAGGCTTCCTAGGATTTCGAAACACTGAAACTTCTGTAGGCCATTGGATTAGGCAGATGAAGCAGCATAAGTTAATACCATAATGCGGGTCCATTTTTGCGAATCACTGCATTATGGAAGTCAAATTGAAATTTCTGCCGCAAGATGAGCATGTAAGCAACGTAGTGGACAAGACGTGTTCATTTAAGTGATAATCATGTAGTGCAAACCTAGTAGGAGATTTGTATACTAACAATGGCAGATGAGTGTGCTTTCTAGCATAAGAGTATCTGCATTTGAGAGTTATAAAGTTTCTAATGTGATTTGCACTATATTGTACTGTCTAGCATAAGAGTATCTGGATTTGAGGATTTAAGTAGCATGGATTTTCTTATCAAGATTTATAGTACTATCTTAGCTTCAAGGTAACCAAAAGACTCGAACGTTCTCTCCCTTTTGATAGTTTGTAAGGTTGAAACTCAAGTTTGTTAAACTTTAAGTATTAATTGTTAGATATACTCAATACTCCACCCTCAAATGACCACAAATGATCCGTGGTGCTCTAAGTTGTAAGGCTCCCATTATGAGGAGAAGCCATTGTGAGAGCTTGGACATTTGCGCAACCCAAACTTCCAAGTTAGATGAGGTCCATGTGTGATTGTTGATGTTGGGTATAAACTTCCAGGCCACTCGATTGTCATTCAAGGCGAAAATAAAGGCCTTGTGGCATCGCACGGTTTCGCCATAGAACCTTAATGGGGGGAGTGCAGAGGGCGGTTTGCCTCCTTCTGCGGGGTTCGAGGGGCCTATCCCCCCCAGCCAGTAGGGTCGAGAAGGTAGGACTTCTCGTCATGGAGATATTGTCCGATTGTATATTTTATCGACTATTTTGTATCTTTTCGACTATGTTTATCTATACCGAATCAACTTGTAAAAGCTATATAAGCATGGCTCAAGTTGAGCTTTATATAGCATTGTGCACTAGTAAGCCCTTCATCTAGATTCTGTCTAGATTGCCATCTAAGCTCCACATTGGGAGCGCACGAGTGGACAACACCATTGTTGTCCCTCATTACTCTTGGAAGTCTGAGAATCTCAGTTCTCCATCTCTTAGTCTGCATCTATCTTTGTTTGTGTTTTTCTCTCAACTCTATCTATTAGTCTATTTTGTTGTGCTGTTATTTTCTTACATGGTATCAGAACTCAAGAGGCTCTTAGTGGTGTAGAAGCAAAAATGTAGAGGTCTCAATGAAAAAAGAGAGAAGATGTCAAGTTGTGCCTCATCATCTATGATTGGGAATCAAGGTGGTTCATCAACAGGAGTAGGTGGCGCACAAGTAAGAGTAGCAATGTTGTTGGTCATCCCAACGTTGGGGATACGACCACCAGCCTTCACGGAAGGTAAACTTGATGGTACAAATTACACTGTATGGGAGTTTAAAATTACTTCTATCCTTGATTCATATGAGCTTCTGGGGACTCTTCTTGGGATTGATCATGAGCCTCAAGAAACACCTGATCCAAATAATCTTGGTCGAATGATTCCTCCTGATGTTTATCTTCTATGTGCTTGGAATCATAGAAACGTAGATGCACTTTGCGCCCTAGTTACAAGTACTACTGATAGTGTTATCACTCTCATTTAGCATACTACTAAGGCTTGTGAAGCATTGAACATATGAGAAATCAATATGAAACTTGTAATCAGACATAGATTCAGAAGTTGGAGAATCAGTTGGTAATAGAAAGGTTTGCCGATGGGGAGATTGTTGAGGTGTTTATCACTCACATAAAGAATTTATGACATCAAATAGCAGGAGCAAGTGTTCAAAAGTCAAGCGAGGAGCTAGCTTAGCGTTGTCTTTGAATCTGTCCACCAAAGTTTGATAGTTTGGTAAATGCTCTCAATCCTCAAATTAGACCTCAGCCACTAACATTTGAAGAATTCTCTAAGTCGAAACATAAAGGAATTTAAAGCATTTAAGGTTTAATGCGTTTTTGAAGAGTCCAATATGGTGTTTTGCATGCTTTCCCTCTGTAGTATCCATTTCACACTTGTACTCATACATCGTAGTTCATCTTAGATTGTGATAGTAGAACCCTTAAATTATGAATGAATATGCTTGTCTATGTTCAAGGATAACGGAGAGAGGAGGGCGGTAATATGAAATGGTGTTAATCAAGAGGGAGATCATAGCACACCATAAATCAAGGATATATTATATTACACATATTGCGTTCACCTAGACCGCAAAGGTTAGGTGCTTCAACCTCAAAAGCCTAGGTGGTATTATAGTAATGGATCAACACAAAACTAAAATTATCATCTAGAGAAATGACTACTTAATGCATGGAGGCACGGTCCTAGTGCATTGCATTTGAAATCTAATGCATATGTGCCTTACAAGCCTCTCCTATCCTACTTCATGCATAAGTACTCTCTCAAACTAGTTTCATGGTTCTACACACTAAAAATGGCATAACTTCCTAATCCAAATACCAAACTTATCAAACCATAGGTCTTTGGAAAGGTCTCAATGAGATAATTATTTCTGTTGGCTTTCTACTAACAAAAAATTGCTCAAAGTTCAAGAAACACTCAAAAACTAGGGCCAGTTTTTGTGGAGCTCAACATGTGTGTGAAATACCTTAAAAAAGATCAAAAATAAGTAGATAAAAGTCTAAGATTCCTTTTCTAAGAAATAAAAATGCACAGAAGCACCCATACAGGGAGAAAAATGTGCAAGAAGATGAAGTTACCGGATTTTCATTGCAAGTTCTCTTGTCTTTGAAAATGAGTCAAAAGGAGAAATGGGTTGAGTTCACTAATATAATAATGAACTAAACTTATGTCCATTCATACTTGACTCTTGACAATACTAAAAACTCTAATTTAATAAACTATGGAAAATCAAGTATTTACAATGTTATCTCGGATGCACATGAAGGGCTCCTATAGTGCTTTCACAAGACTTAGTACTTTCCTTCCATTGCTCTCCTTTTGACCTCTATCCTGTGTGTGTGCATGTGTGTTTTCATTCCTAGTGCTTCTCACCATCACCTACATGCACATCACTCATTCATGATTATCATCATCCTCACATCTCCAGTGACTGATAATTGTGGAGGTGAAGCTTCTTGATATGGTGCTCATCCTAGTCTAGATAGGTAGCATGAAAACAAAGTGTTCAGGTTGAAAAGAGCAATATATGGTTTGAAGGGAGCACCATACGCTTGGTATGAGAAGATACATGCCCACTTGCTAGTATATGGTTTTGATAAAAGTCCAAGTGAGAGCACATTATATGTTAAGTGTGTAGATAATGTTCTTCTCATCATTGTTGTATATGTTGATGATATTCTCCTCATTGATCCTAAGAAAAAGTATATAATGAATTTAAGGCTCATTTGCATGTGTCTTTTGAGATATCGAATTTGGGGCATTTTCATCATTACTTAGGCATTCAATTTATGTAAGTTGGTGGGGGAATATCTTTGTTTAAAAGAAAATATGTTGACACATTTTTAGCATTTTGGCTTTGAAAAGTTCAAACCTATTGCCACTCACATGGAAATAGGTTTATGGTTGAATCTTCATGATGCTAGAGATGAATTTGATATTGTTCTACATTAATAGGTTGTTGGATGCTTGATTTACTAATGCAGAACTCCGCCTGATCTACTTGATTGGTACTTGGATTGTTTTATCCCAAGGGGGGGATCATTGTTGCCAGATTTCTCATGTGGCTTCTCCCCTTTGCCCCTTGGTGTTGGAAAACAATGTCTCAGTCGTCCATCTTCCTCAGAATAGCACAAGATGTGTAGCTGTCCATAATAGTCCTTGTACAAGAAAAGCGCGTTGGCTGGAATGAAACTCTCTCAAAATGGCCACCCAAGATCGATTCCTGGTAGCAGTGCGACGAAGGATATTTTTTGGCATATTCTTTTTTTCATGTAAAAAATAGGGACAGGCGACGGATTCAACTACATAAGCTTTTCGCGATTATGTTTTCGCATACAGCTTTATTTATGTGCTTTTGATGGAGCTTTTGGAGAGATATACAAACTACTATATAAGAAGAGCTTGGCTTATTTCTTATTCATCCTTCACTTAGTTCAACACCAAGCTTTGGAGCTTTGGTGCCTCAATAGAGGTGGTGCTTCTTAGCACATGGGGCAGCCATGTTGCTCTCTTGGAGCATGTTGAGGAGCGGCTATGGAGTTCTTCTTGGAGGAGAAGAGTGTGCTCACACTCTTGGTTATGGAGAAGACTTAGCTATTAGCAAATTGGTGGTGTGGATCAGCCATCTACATGATGTATTTGAAGATTGTCTTTTACATGAAGATTTCGGTTTACTTGAAAGACATTGGATGGTGGTTAACATAAGATTTATATCTTATGTTAAGTATTCATGTA
Source organism: Ceratopteris richardii (assembly GCA_020310875.1). NCBI lineage: Eukaryota > Viridiplantae > Streptophyta > Polypodiopsida > Polypodiales > Pteridaceae > Ceratopteris > Ceratopteris richardii. The sequence goes on along the minus strand of CM035443.1, from coordinate 41,317,550 downwards.
CATATTCTCTTTATGCACATAGGTACTACTTGGAGCTTATGGAGGCAGTGGCATCCATATCGAGAGGAGTCCTATTTGGCATAGGTACAAGAGAATCAGTACATGTATGCTTTATGCATATTTAGATGAGGTGTTCGAGAAGGTATGATTATATGAGTTTGAGGATTTCTGACAGCAAGTTTGTTAGCATCCTTTGCTACTTTTGTAAGTATGTGATCTTTCACACACGTGTCTGACTTAGGGTCTTCCATAACCTAAGTTCAGATGAGGGTTTGCTGATTATGAGTTTTAGATTGATCCTTCCTCTTTCTGTCACTCATATTCACTCTTCTACAACCTATTAGGTGACACATCTCATATATATTCAGATTTTTGTCCATACATCTGAATATGTTTAGTACATTTGTATATTCACTCATCCATCTATTTTTGTTCTCATAGAGTGATTGAGAGTTTTGCTCCCACATTGTACATTGAACATTGGTATATATGATAGTGTGAGTAAGTAGTGGCTTACGTAACACTTTATACATGTTGTCTAAACTTTCTCTATCTTTGTCTCATCATTTGTATGATTAACTGTGGTATGTTCATGTTTTGTCAATATTAGAAGATTGCTAGATTCTATGTTGTATATGCTGGATCTATGGAACTTGGACCTCTGGTATTAGTTATGGGCCTACTAAATTTCCAACATTTGATATCAGAGCTTTAGAGCTTTGACATCAGATCATTCAGGCTCTTAGATATCCAGGTTCCTATGTTTTCAAACTTCCAAGTTTACAACATATGATTTAAGAGCATCTTCTAATGTTTGACATTTGACATACACACTTAATCTAGATGAGTAGAGATTTGAGAATTAGACAATTCTGTTACATGTTTATTCATCAGTGTGGAGTATGAAGTTGATGATTTGTTAGCAGTCGAATACTTCTGTAAAGTATATACAAAAGTATAGTTTGAAGACCAAGACTTGATGAAGAGAAGGCTACTTCAAATTCAAGGAAGAACAATGGTTTGGAGAAGATGAAGGAATCAGATCAACATCAAATCACAGATATCAGTTTCTACTGTCAGATTATCATTTGCAGGTCATATCTTAGAAGAGCAGTTATGAAGAGATTTGAAGGATTAAAGAAGTGCTTTCATACACTTTCATTATTTGAAATTTAAAGGCTACATAAAAAAAGGTATCTAGAGGTTTTTCTAGAGAGTTTTGAGAGATCTCTTTCATGGCAAGAAAACTTATCTAAGAAGGCAAATGTGGATAGCATCAGTTTTGTTTTCAGCCAATCTTGTAAGTTGGTTGGAAGATTTTTATCTAGATACAAAATGTGATCTAGGTATCTAGAGAGGTAACTCTAGAAAGGTAATTCATCATTCAGACAAAAGGTTGGTGAATTTAGTCATATCACATTTGAAGTAGAGTTTTGATTCATAGATATGAGGAGATGATAAAATATGATTCTATATTCACTTCCATTTGCATACCATGTTTGTTTTGTCTCTTACTCTTAGCACTAGAGGAAGAGAAAAAGTTCATTTGAAGAAGTCAAGAGTGTTTGCTACTTCAAGATGAAGAGGACAAAAGATATAGAAGTTTGAACATGTCAACATCATCATCAGATGGAAGAAAGATGCAGAAGAAGAAAGTCCAATATTTCCAAAAGAAAAGTAAGACTTTCTTTTACTCATATATTTTCCATATAACTTTCCTACTTTATCCTCTACATCCAAAGACAAGTCTACGAGAACATCTTGTGTGAAGATAGTTTAAAGACGAAGCAGTTTCTTGTTTTGCATGATACTTGGTCATGATTTAGTAGATTTGACAAAGAATTGCATTGAGAGGAAGAAAAGCAGCAGATTTTGAAGACAACTTGTTTGTTTTGACTCATATGTATGAGTTATATATAAGTTGAAGATTTTGAGCAGGCAGCTTATATATTCCCTCAAAGAATTCTTGGAGTGCCAATACAGAGCTATTTGGTATATGAAAATTTGCAGAGAAGTATATTTCTTCTTTATCTAACTCTTGAGGTAAAAGAGTTTTTTGTAGCAAATGTTGAGGACTTGGATTGAGGTTTTGTGTTTGAAAAAGTTACCTCATATTTACTATTTTCAGAAAACTTCAAAAAATTCAGTTTTTTGATGTACCAGTCAATTGAAGAATCTACTTTCTATGATTGTCTTGTTTTTGGATACATGCTTGTATTCAAAAAGGTGTTCAATCAGATCCTATCACTTGATTGAGAAGTGGAGTTAGCCAAAAGAAAGTCAAGCAGATATTTTCACATTTCACCTGGGAAGAATATGAAACGATGAAGTATCAACTTGTAGCTTTTGGAGTTCTCAAGGTGAGAAGTTTGTCCACTTATATTTCAAGTAGGAATTGCAGATTCTTGAGAAAGATTTGTTTGAAGAAAAGTTTTACAACTTTGTGAGAAGCATGGACACTTAGAGACATTCAGGTAACAAATCAAACATTCAGTCATGAAGGTTTGATGAGAGCAGATTCTACACAGGTATTTTGTTGGAGAGATCATTGATCTTGGATGATCTTATATGATCTTGATAGATCTTATATGATCTTGAATGATCTTGAATATCTTGAGTATTTATGATTCAATTGTCTATACTTTGTTTATAAGGTTCTTAGCATTGGAAGAAGTAAGTCAAAGATTTAGGTTCTATTAGATTTGTGTTGCAGAGAGATAGAAGAAGATACTTGTTATGTTGCAGAAAGGTTATGAATCCTAAAATACTTTCAGCAAGGTTTTTATGATAGATCAGCTAACCTTATTCTAGATTTTGGAAAGCTGAGGAGTAAACAGTGAAAGCCATTACTATCTGCAATGATAATAAAAAGGATTCAGAATTTTGTGTTTCAGATACAGGTATTGATCATTGAAAATCAGATTTATTAAAAGAAGGAAGATGCTCCAAATTTCATAAATTCTGATATATTTGAAGAATTTTGGATACTAGTGTTAAATCATCCAGGGGGATGATGAAACATGAAGACTTATTTTCAGCCATATGTGAAAGAATGCAGAGTCATACCTACAGGTATTCCTATATTTCCTTTGTCAGGTTCTCTTTATGTTCCAGCTTTGAAAGAAGAAGGAAGAAGGAGAATGTCTGGAGAAAGTTCCTGTTAGGATGTTCCTGTTCAGGAGAAGGTTCCAGAGTTCTATTGAAGAGAAGCTTGATATTTCAGAAAGGTATGTTTGAGAGGTGCACACATATATATTTATACTAGATTCTGAAGGAAAGAGGTATGAAGGATTTACGGATGAAGACAGGATGACATTGTAGATTTTTTTATGAGACTCATGATTTGATTTCAGTTGATTTCAGTTGAGTTGAATTGACTTGACTTGAAGTACAGTTAGAGATGAACCAGCAGTGTTCATAATAAACTAAGTTGTGAGTTGTCAGTCACAGGTTCCAGGATTCAGTTCTTGATTATGTTTAGTGTATTTACATGATACAACAGAAGTACGTTGAGAAACCTTTTTTGTAAGGTAAATGCAAATATGTGGATCCTAGTGTATGTTTTCAGGTTTGAGAAGACAGGAGATGGCAGGTTCAGAGTCCGTACTTGCTACACTTGTTATCAAGCAAATGATTGCTTGATGGGTACACAATTGGATATCTAGTTTGCATATTTTCTCAAGTATTATGGTTCATATTCAGCAAGTTCAGGTTGTTTGAAGAAAAGTCAAATTCAGTTTTGAAGAAGACTTTTGAAGAAAAGATTTGAAGGTCAATTTGGGAGTACAAGTTTGAAGCTTATGAAGTTTGCAGATCCAGTCTAGTTTGTACCATTGTGACATTGAAGGGGGCATTGTTGGAAAACAATGTCCCAATAGTCCATCTTCCTTAGAATAGCACATGATGTGTAGCTGTCCATAATAGTCCTTGTACAAGAAAAGCGCGTTGGCGCATTGGCTGGAATGAAACTCTCTCAAAACAACCACCCAAGATCGATTCGAGGTAGCAGGGCGACGAAGGATATTTTTTGCATATTTTTTTTTCATGTAAAAAACAGCGATGGGTGATGGATTTAGCTACGTAAGCTTTTCGCGGTTACATTTTCACGTAGAGCTTTATTTATGTGCTTTTGAAGGAGCTTTTGGAGAGATATACAAACTACTATATAAGAAGAGCTTGGCTTATTGTTTATTCATCCTTCACCTAGTTCAACACCAAGCTTTGGAGCTTTGGCACCTCAATAGAGGTGGTGCTTCTTAGCACATGGGGTAGCCATGTTGCTACCTTGGAGCATGTTGAGGAGCAGCTATGGAGTTCTTCTTGGAGGAGAAGAGTGTGCACACACTCTTGGTTATGGAGAGGACTTACCTATCAGCAGCTTGGTGGTGTGGATCAGCCATCTACATGATGTATTTGAAGATTATCTTCTACATGAAGATTTTGGTTTACTTCAAAGACATTGGATGGTGTTTAACATAAGATTTACATCTTATGTTAAGTATTTAGACACATATTCTCTTTATGCACACAGGTACTACTTGGAGCTTATGGAGACAGTGGCATCCATATCAGCAGGAGTCCTATTCAGCATAGGTACAAGAGAATCAGTACATGTATGCTTTATGCATATTTGGATGAGTTTGAGGATTTTTGACACCAAACTTGTTAGCATCCTTTGCTACTTTTGTAAGTATGTGATCTTTCACACAGGTGTTTGACTTAGGGTCTTCTATAGCCTAAGTAATTCAGATGAGGGTTTGCTGATTATCAATTTTAGACTGATCCTTCCTCTTTTTGTCACTCATATTCACTCTTCTACAACCTATTAGGTCACACATCTCATATATATTCAGATTTCTATCCATACATATGAATATGTTTATTACATTTGTATATTCACTCATCCATCTATTTTTGTTCGCATAGAGTGGTTGAGAGTTTTGCTCCTTCATTGTACATTGAACATTGGTATATATGATAGTGTGAGTAAGCAGTGGCTTACGTAACACTTTACACATGTCTAAAATTTCTCTATCTTTGTCTCATCATTTGTATGATTAAGTGTGGTATGTTCATGTTTTGTCAATATTGGAAGATTGCTAGATTCTATGTTGTATATGCTGGACCTATGGAACTTGGACCTGTGGTATTAGTTATGGGCCTACTAAATTTCCAACACTTGGTCCATCCCCCTCTCCCTCTATCTTTTTTTAGTGCCCCCCTCCTGCAATCCTTCTTACAGTTTTGACCTCTTCCCGCCCATTCCTATCCTTTGGATGTGTGTTGTTGATGCTCTTCCATAGGCCCCTCCCTGTCTTTTCTTTTACATATGCTAAACACAAATGGCCATGGAGTTTGTCCCTTAGAGGGACTCACATGAAGCCCCCTTGCTTGCCTCTATTGTGTTGTCTGTTTGACTGTCCCTTATCAAGGAGGGTAAAGTGAGCTTAGCCCCAAAGGTTGAGTGCCTTCAAGCTTTCCTCAGTCATTTGTAGGGTCATCAAAATGTGTACCAATCATGGTGAACTCTGGGTCCTTAAGAGTAGCTTGCTTGTCAAGGTTAGCACGTTTGTTGATATTTAGACCTTGGGTTGCAGCTTTTACCAAGTGGAGCTCTAGTCTCTATAGGAGGTTATTGAGATGCTTGATTTATGTCTCATAGAGGTTCAAGTTGGCCGAGCATACATATGTCCTTGGAAAGATGGATTTGATCTATAGTAGCTTCATCCTCAAATTTTATTCCTCACGAAGCACATGACTTTCCTCTTATGGCCTACTTCTTGGGCCTCTACCATGAGTATCTTTAGTTGTTACCACTGATTGGAGGGTCTCTCGTTTGCAAAGGCATTTTGTTGTCCATCCCTCTCTTGGGTTCCATGAGGCTCCTCACCTTCGGATGATGGTGGGTTTCGACCTCATTTTACTACCATGTCTGTTATGGCTGATCCTTCTTTGTCTAGCACAGAGAGGTAGCAACCTGGGAGGTCACTATAGTTTGTATGGGAGCCCTATCTAATGATCGAGGAAGTCTTTTTTCTCATGGGGAACTATTTCAACACTCTTTAAGAAGATTTTCGTGAGGCCCATAGTGTGGAGTTAGAGTAGCATCCCCCATCTTTGGCTCCCACTACCATGCTGCCCTCTTCTAGGAAGTTCAACTCTGTTACCACTCCTTTGGTGTCCTTTCTTTGGGCATCCACCTCTCTACGGCCTCATCGATAGTTAAGTACTACCCCTCCCTATTCTCTGTGAGAAGAGATGGTGGATACCTCCAAAGATGAGCTTGCTGTTGCAAAAACCTGCTCTACATCTGCCAATATAACTTCAAGGATAGTAAGTAGACACCATGTGCTTGCTATAGCAAGCATGCATATAGAACATCTTAGTGTCTTGGAAGATCAATCTCAAATTGATACATCGAAACAGATAACTTAATTCAAAACAGATGACTCAAAACCTGCTATTGAGATAAGGAGCTCTCTTGAATTTCACTCAAAGCTCACAACTTGCTGAGAATTATCGAGAGATATTTTGCATACTTCATACTAGATATATTATGAATCTAAAGCAATAAAAATGATGAATTTTGATGAACCATACAGAGAGAACTTAATTTAGGAACATTAGGGTGTCATCCCAACATTTCAGGAGATTTCTACACTACAATGAATAGGGGCGCATAGCGACGATTAACGCGACACAATTTCGTCGTTATAAAATTGCATAAAGCATCACAACAAGCGTCGAGTGTGGAACATCGATTAAATGATAAAAAAATTTGACGTTTTTATCAATGTGTGTGTTGGAGTTAGAGGTCTGTGTAAGCAGGCAAAATAACAACACAAGGAAGAAGAAGAAGCTTGGAGCACAAACACACAATACTGAATGTATTACTAGAGAATGTACAAAGATAAGTAGCCCATTAGGGCAATAGGCGTATATACAAGCCGGGGGAAAAAACCTCCTAAAGAGGGAAAAAAGTGCCCCGGCGGTCCTAGTGTGTTCACACACATCACTACCTAAATATATCAGCAAATCCCCCCTGGGAGTGTTGCGGTGAACAAGGAGCTGGCACTCATGTATAAGGAAGTGCCAAGCTATGTTGAAATCACTCCACAAAAGGAAGTAAGCCCAAAGCTTTGCGGAAAGCTTCAAACTTCTTCCCAGACAGAGTCTTCGTGAAAAGGTCTACAATGTTCTCCTGCGTGGGCACATATGCCAAGCTGATCTCCGCAGTAGAGAGCCTCTCCCTGACATAGTGATAATGTAGCTCAATGTGCTTAGTGCGAGCATGGAACACAGGGTTCCTCGCAACTGCCAATGCGCTCTGAGTGTCAGTGAAGATGGTGGTGGCAGAAAACTGACCAACACCCAAATTAGCCATAAGGCATCTGAGCCACACACACTCAACAGTAGCTGTGAAAGCTGCCTATACTCAGCCTCACAACTAGAAGTGGCCACAGTAGGCTTCTTCTTGCTCAATCAAGATATACATGAGCTACCAAGCATGAAGCAAAAGCCACTAGTGGACACACGAGTGTCATAACAACCAGCCCAATCAGAGTCAAAAAAAGCATGCAAATCTGGCGGTAGTGATCCCCCCTTGGGATAAAACAACCCAAGTAGCCGAGTACCACTCAAGTAGCGGAAGATGCGCTTAACCGCCTTCCAATGCTTGACTCTTGGGCAATGCATAAATCTGCTCATCTGTGAGACAACAAACTGAATATCTGGGCGAGTAATGCATAAGTAAATCAAGCATCCAACAGCCTGCTGATAGAGAACAACATCAAATGCATCTCCAGCATCATGAAGACTCAATCGTAAACCTGTCTCCATAGGAGTGGCAATAGGCTTACAGTCTTCAAGGCCAAAACGCTCCAATAATGTGTCAATATATTTTGTTTGACACAAAGCCATTCCACCATCAACTTGCATAAACTGAATGCCCAAATAGTGATGCAAATGCCCCAAATCAGACATCTCAAATGAGGCATGCAAGTCAGCCTTGAAATCAGCAATATGCTTCTCAATAGGACTAGTGAGCAGCATGTCGTCAACATAGACAACAATGATCAGAAGCACATCATTAGCACGCTTAACATATAAGGTGCTTTCAGTTGGACTGTTCTCAAAACCATGTGCAACCAGATAGGCATGTATCTTCTCATACCAAGCACGTGGTGCTTTCTTTAAACCATATAATGCCTTCTTTAACCTGCACACCTGGTTTTCATGCCCTTTCTGCACAAAGCCACGGGGCTAAAAAACATAGACTTCTTCATGCAAGTCACCATTCAGAAATGTTGTTTTAATGTCCAACTAATGTACATTCCAACCATGATGGGATGCAAGTGCACAAATGCTCCGAAAAGTAGTCATACGACATGTAGGTGCAAAGGTCTCATCAAAATCAATGCCTCTTTCCTGTGCATAACCCTTTGCAACAAGCCTAGCCTTATACCTGTCAACTGTACCATCAGGTTTACGCTTCAGCTTGTATACCCACTTAGTGCCAATGGCCTTCTTGCCAGGAGGAAAGTCACATAAAGACCATGTACCATTCTTCATTATAGCATCATATTCAGATTGCATAGCAGCCATCCAATTTTCTGAATTCTGTGCTTCATCAAAAGGAACAGGCTCATTCTCATGACAAAGACTAGACGCAGCCATAGCATAGCAATCTGATGCAAAGGAGGCACTATGAGAGCCTGAACGAGTACGGTATGACAAAGGTGCATCTAATTTGCTATCACGCAAAGTCTGCACCAGCCATTTTGGCATAGTTTTTGCCTGCTCAATATCAACTCTCTCATCAACAAGTGCATCATGTAAATCTGCATAAAAAATGGAATGATCTGCATCATCATATGAAACCTGCAAAGGTTGAGATGTTGCCTCATTAGGACCAGCACTAGACGGTCCACCTGTAAAAAGAGGCATCAAAGTATCATACATGTCTTTGGAGCTAACAGATGTCTCCTTAGTACATGAAAGCAATGGCTGAATAGCATCTTCCACAAATAACATCACGGCTAACCAGAATGCATTTAGTCTGTGGATGATACAGACGATAGCCTTTACTTTCAGAATTGTACCCAACAAAAATACATTTAACTGCCTTATCATCCAATTTTCTACGATGTTGTGCCAGTGATAGACTGTAGCGCTTTAGTGGGACACCTGTTCAATACATATGCTACACACATGACAGCCTCAAGCCAGAAACTATGTGGTAAAGCTTGACTCTTGACCATGCACCTCGCCATCTCCATGAGTGACTTGTTCTTTCGTTCAGCAACTCCATTCTGTTGAGGTGTATACGGCACTGTACACTGGTGTTTTATCCCACGTTCAGCCAAAAATGCATTAAAATCAGAAGACATATATTCCCCCCCTCGATCAGAACGGAGGGTGCCCATTTTACATGCTGACAGATTTTCAGCCAAAACCAAAAACTGTTTAAAGCACATGAACACTTCGGACTTTTCTTTGAGTGGATATACCCATGCATGCCTGGAAAAATCATCAATGAAAGTCATGAAGTAAAGGTAATTTCCAAAAGAGGGTGTCTGCATAGGACCACAGACATCACTATGTACAAGTTGCAATTTCTGTGTAGCCCGAACTGAACCATCTTTTGGATAGGAGGAATGCTGCATTTTGCCCAAAATATAGCCGTCACAAACATGTTTTCCAGGTGCCTTAAGTTTGGGCAAAGAGGACACCATTTCAGATTTCTGCAGGCATAGCAAACTAGCAAAATGCAGATGACCAAAGCATGCATGCCAAAGCTTTGCATTTGACATAGCCTGAGAATCATTTACTGCACATGCCAAATCATTTTCAGATCTTTCATAGTCTATGAGCTTATACAACCCACGACATAAAATGCCAGAAGCAATAATCACATTGCCATTTGACAGATCATGAACTGTACACCTGTCATCAACAAATTTCACAACCAAGCCAATCTTGGCTAATGCAAAAATTAATAACAGGTTCTTTTTGATCCCTGGCACAAATAAAGCATATGACAAAGTGAAAGAACTACCATCAGCAGTAGTCAAAATGATCTTACCAACTCCCATAATAGGATAAGAGGAGTCGTTGGCGCATGTAATAGTATTCCCTGTAGGGGCAAGCTCAAGTGAAGAGAAGAAACTGCGCTGCGAGGTAATATGTTTGGTTGCCCCACTGTCAAAATACTGGCAAACATCTGAGTCTACTGCAGATATGCACTGATCATGAGAAGATGGGTCAAAACTGCAGACAGTAGTAAACACCCATTCTTCTTCCTGCACAAGGTTTGCAAACTCTGTTTTTGGTGTAGAGGCCTCAACAACAACCATTCCAGCCTCTTTCTTCTTTGCCTCTTTAGCAGCTAGTTTTGGACAGTTCTTTATGATATGATCATTCCCTTTACAATACTTACAAAACAATTTCTGCTTTTCTGATTTCTTCTCATCTTTATCTTCCTTCTTCAAATATGCAAAATTAGCAGATTTTTGCTTATTAGTTGAAGAGCTCCATTTTCCTTTGCCCTTCTGACTAGCCAGGAACGCTTGATCTCCAACTCGCATAATGGACCTGTTTTGCCTGGACTGATCTTCTTGCAATAGAACAAAGACTAACTCCTCAAATGATAAGGAATTTGGATTGCCTTTCATCATCAACCGAAGAGTAGAAGCAAAACTCTGATATGAATCAGGAAGACCATTCAGAACGGTCTGCACAAGTGAGCTATCAGGTATAACCTCATCAGCAGAAATCAATTGTTCCTTCAAGTCTTTGATCTTCATTAGGAAACTGTCCATAGAATCAGCTTAATTCATGTGCTCACTCTCCAATTGTTTTCGGAGGTAAGCAACACGAGCCTCATTCCTAGCTTGGTACAATGTGGTAAGTGTATCCCAAGCATCCTTAGCTGTTCTACAAGAGCGAATGTGAGGAATAATGGCACATTTAATAGACAAAGCTATCAATGCATGTGCCTGGGCATCTCTGCTATCCCAGCGAATCTGCTCTGCAGTAGGTGCAGCAGAAACAACAGCACGAACAGGAATCTATAGAATATCATCTTTGACACCATCTTCATCAGCTCCAGCACCTATATTTGCAGTACCTGTAGTCAGAGATGTAATAGGACGTCTTTCAACACCCTGCACAATGTTCCACAATCCTTTTGCAACCAATACATGTCGCATCATATAAGCCCATAATGGGTAGTTGGTACCATCCAACTTATCCTCAACAGCCAACATACGGAATACATCACTGCTTTCAGCCATGGCCGGTGACTAAAATACCTTGATGCAAAAAATTGACTGTATCTCAAAAAGTTGAACAGAACTGCCCAAACGAGTTCTGCTAGACCTGTACCAGACTTCGAGACGCTTAAACTAGTGAATAGAAACTGGTATATACCTTTGGCACAAAAAGACAAAATAGCCTGCACAAGCGCTGTGATAGTGCCTTCGGAGTCCAAAACGAGCTGAGACTGCAAACGGAGGAGTGTCGACGGCGCCCTAGATGAAGCGACCCTGCTCTGATACCAATTGTTGGAGTTAGAGGTCTACAGAAGCACGCGAATAGCACAAGGAAGAAGAAGAAGCTTGGAGCACAAACACAAAATACTGAATGTATTACTAGAGAATGTACAAAGATAAGTAGCCCATTAGGGCAATAGGCGTATATACAAGCTGAGGGAAAAAAACCTCCTAAAGAGGGAAAAAGTGCCCTAGCAGTCCTAGTGTGTTCACACACATCACTACCTAAATATATCAATAGTGTGGCACGACGGGATAAGCAATGGTTACGTTGAACGTCGCTAAAGCGATGATTAAAGAAAGCATCACATAAGCGATGCTAATTTGCGTCGCAAGATTATTAATATCTAATATCATTATTTGTAGATTCCGATCAATTAGACAGACCTCCACACATCGTCTTCTAATCGTGTAAGGACTATATACTGTAAGTATATCAAACTTTTACTTTTAAATATATTTGATAGATACATAACTGATATATGTTTTTTTCTTGTTATAATCAGATTTTGATCAATCAGAGGGCACTCCACCACCTCCTACCCATGCAACGACTTCACATGTGTCCTCTGATACGAATTATGATGAATTTTACTATCAATAGCATATTATATATTGGTGTAACTCTTGCTATGTCACGTATCAAAGACCACAATTGGAATGTATTGAACATGAGGCAGACTATGGTACTTTTGAGCATGCACCACCACCTGGTCAACGTAATAATGCTTGAGTATGTATTTTTTCTATAAATTAATATCATTATTTTATCTAAAAACTATATACAAAATCAAAATGTTGTTGATATACAAGAATACTTGCTCGATGATGATGATGATGATAATTCTCATACTCATAATGCTAATATACCTCATACATGTCATGGACTTGCTATTCATTAATTACAGGCAGAGGTTTCTAGAAATTCTCTACCTCCTAGTTTAGAGATCGAAACGGTTGGAGATTATCCAGTGCCAGCTTGTGATCGTTCTCTAGTACAAACATATGATAGAAGAAGATATGGAGGATGGAATAGAGGACCACTTTAGATGGAGAGGTTTTTAACTTTTGGGGTAATCGCTATATGATTGCTCCATCCAGTATTACTAGTGCTGGTCGTGGTCTCTTTATTGTAGAGGATTTGTATGTGCCTCCAGACTTTGAAGTCACTCTTATATCATTTTGTGGTCCTATATATGGATGGGGATATTGGCATCGACTTGCACGTTATGTTCAAAGCATGAGTACTTATGGGAATATGCTTGAATGCAGCATCACTTACTAGTAGAAGGATTTCACATGTAGAAAATAAAAGATTATATATTGATGGAAGACCTTACACGCATGGAAATATAGCAGGTTTAATAAATAGTAGTCGAGGATTACATAATAGCTCAAGGACTAATTGCACATTTGAGGAGCGTGAAAATAGTCATGAATCACCATACATGAGTAGAGATGTAGCAAAATACATAGTTGTCAATGCTATTACTACATTACATCTGGTGATGAATTATTAGTGAATTATGGATGGCGTAGAACTCCAAGAGCACCTTTTAGCTAGAGAGAATTTTTCTATCCATATTTAATAACTTATATATTTAATTTTATGTTTAAAGTTTAATTTTTATTCATTTATGAAATATTAATGATTTTTATTCATGTTCACAGATTCGAACGTATGATGTTGATGATATTCCACCACACCATTCACAATTTCTAGTAATACCTCATTTATCAAAAGCTTCTATGAGGAGGCTATGCAAACGTGATCCTGTGGAATATGCAAGGTTGAAAGACCTATATTCAAAAGGAGATAATGATAGGTTGTGAACCAAAGGTAATTTTATTTTAATAATATTTTTTTTTTCCTATATGTATATTAGTTTTTCTTACTAATTTAATTTCTTTCGCAGGCTCGAATGTTCACTAATTTGTCGGCTTTTGGATAGCATATTAAAATCAAAGCTATTGATTCTTTACGTAAAACAGAGGATTCTAGTATTATTGCTTCTTTCAAGCAACTATCACGTGCTAGCTCAAAAGACACGAACCTTATAGATGGAAAACTTGGCTACGTGGAAACTATTATTGGTATTTACGAAATATCATTTCGTACATTCAAACAGGTAGAAAAAATGTTATATTTTTTATGATAGAGTTTATTATTTTTTAAGCACCTAATTATAGTTTTTTTTGTTCTTGTATATTTTGATAGATCATTTTGAAGGTTGATTGGTTTCGAGCCGAGTGTAAAGGTAGTAATTCCACATTGAGAAAGGAATTATTTGAATTTTGGGCAATTGATTATTCCAAGGTAATGCGATCTACTAAAGAACCATATATTCTTCCTAGGTATATTGAACAAGCACTTTTTTATAAAAACCCTCATGCTCATCTTGGTGGCAAGTCGTTCATGTTCAACCTAGAGGTAGAACATTGTTTGAACAGTTTATTGTTAGAGAGATCAAAGAAAGTCCTCTTGATGATTCACCATTAGATACTGATACATCAACATCTGAAAGAGAAATTAGAATCATTATACATGATAATGATACTAATCTTTTTGATGAAGAGGATAATACTCTACATGCTGATTCTACTGATGATGAAGAGGAATTACCAGAAATTGATATTAGTCCATCAATAGATGATGTCATCCATGAGAACACAGATTTAACAATAGAAGAAATAAATGAAATCAATAAGGATAATGAAGATGAGACTATATTAATGTCTTACTAAAATGATGGCAATAATAAAAACATATGAGTAGATTAGATAGTAAATCCTACTCTAGTTATTGATCAGTAGCTTGAACCATTTGAATGGATATCAGATAATAGATTCTTCTTTATTTAATGAGAATATCGATGAATCCTACTAGAGAGATGAAATCATGTTCTTTTACGTTAGAACATGAAGCTCAAGGATATGCCTAAAATTTTAAATATAGCTTTCTCTTCGAGGAGCAAATTTTTGTTATGTATGTATGCATATGTGTGTGTGTTCATGTGTATTATATATATACATGTGTTAGTATGCACATATATATGTTTCATATATATGTATGTGTGTGCATGTGTGTGATATATGTATACATGTGTTAGTATGCACACATGTATATATGCATATGCATTTGTGTAATATATGCAAAAGTGTTTATAATTGTGTATGCATGTATAAGTATACATGTGTGCATGTAGGCATGTATATGTGATGTGTACATGTATATATACATATGTGTATATGAATAATGTGTACATGTAGGTATGTATGCATGTATATGTATACATGTGTGCTTAAAGGCATGTATGTGTGATGCATAATGTATCTACTCAATTTTATATTTATGTATATGTATCTACATGATGTGTATGTATCTTTATATATATTATGATCCTCATTGATTCTAGTAGCTATATATAGAGGCATAAGGTTGAGAGGAGAGACATCTCTCTAGTAGGTGGTCGGAGGAAGATATGCAATCTCTACATATACTTCAATCATATGGCCAAAAGGCTAAATTAGGGTTTCTAAAGTAGGGTTTGTAAAACCCCAATATCAAAATTAGTGTTTTCGAATTAGGGTTTTTGAAATAGGATTTTTGAATTAGAATATTTATAATAGGGTTTTTGAATTAGGATATGTGTGTGTATATATATATATATATATATATATACATATACATATACATATACACACACACACACACATACACACACACACACACACACACATATATATATATATATATATATATATATATATATATATATATATATATATATATATATATATATATATATATATATATATATATATATATATAGTTATATAGTTATATAGTTATAACACTATATATATATATATATATATATATATATATATATATATATATATATATATATATATATATATATATATATATATATATATATATATATATATAATGTATGTATGTGTTTCTATATGTGTGTATGCATGTCTGTGTATGTGTGTATCTATATGTGTGTATGCATGTGTTGTGTGTGTGTGTGTGTATGCATGTGTATGTGTATATATGTATGTAAATATGATTATATGAGTCTATGTGTGTGTACATATGATTATGTATGTGTATGTGTATATGAGTATGTGTATGTATACCTGATTATGTGTATGCATCTATGTGTGTATTCATTATATATGTGTAATTGCATGCATTTGTATGTGTCTGAGTAAATGTTCATGTATGTGTGTGTATATGTAAATGTGCATGTATGTGTATGTGTGTGTAAATGTGCATGTATGTGTGTGTATGGACTTATATGTGTGTGTATGCATATATTTGTACCTCTAGCCACACTCTTTTCTCTCTCTCTCTCTCTCATATACATACATACATACATAAACACAGATACTCATATCCACATATATATACATACACACATGCACATGTATGCATTTGACTTGATGTGTGTTGCTCTAGCACAATGGTGAGAACCACATTAAGAAGCTCCACCTCCTTAATGTCAATCTGCGGAAGAGATAGGAGTGATATGAAGATCGTGAATGTGAGATGTAGTGAGAGTGAAGGTGAGAAGCATAGAGATGCACACACACATACACACACACAATGAAGAGACAAGCAAGTCAAGATCTCAATTACAAGCTCAAGCTCACACTAGGTCATACAAGTCTACACTAGCTAACTCTAACCAACCTCGAAAATGAGCTCTCTAGCTCTTTTTATAGATTCTAGATTAGTTTTGACCGGTTTCACGTCTAGTGACTCTCATAGTTAAAAGATAGGTTCTAGGTGCTATTTGAAGGTCTAAACGATGTCTAAAAATAACCAAAATTGGTAGGCTCGTTGTACCTAAGCTCCTCAAGCCCGAGGACTCCTCGGCTTGCACAAAATGGAGCTACGAGTTACAAAAGTGATTGTTCTATGTTACATATGGTACAAGATTTTCATCAATGTTAAGAGTTTTTGAAAAGTATTTATAAAACATATTTGTTTGAAAAATAATCCGACTGGCTCCCCGCTACTTCGTTGTGCTCTGTCTTCACATAGTTCCATGTCATTTGTGCCTCTGGTGACTACCAACACCCCCTCCCTCTCGCTTCTGTCGTCCTCAACAGAACCTTATTGCGGGGTCTGTCGGATATAATTTTGTAGGAGGTCCTGAGCGAGGGTGTGCTCTAAAATGAAAATACCTCTGGTAAGATCTACTTCAAGTTTTTCCCAATCTATGGGTTGAGGTTCATCTGGTGGTGGGAGTTTGTAGTGCGTGGAGTACACCATTTTTTCACAGGCAAATAATTGGAGTAGGTGTGTGGGCCTGGTGATGAACACCTCTCAATGGTATTCCCAAAATCCTGTAGTAAACATCTCTTCGAAGGTCATTTTGTAGCATGTCGATAGATATTTGATGCGATAATGGAAGACATAACACACCTAGAGCAATGGTGTTGGACTCATATCATATGTTAAATCTTGATTTCCATGCTCGAATCCTAGGGTGTTTACATGTGGTTCCTTGACACGACGGAAGACTTTGAATACTATCTGCATCATGTTAGATACTTTGACATTCATATGCGCTACTACATCATCCATTCGTTGTAAGGGAGTGAGCCAGTGGCGAATCGTTGCCGTCATATATCCTACGGTGGGTGGTCTGGTGGGTGGAGTGAAATACGGGTAATTGAGCCAGTCCTAGCACTGCTTGTTGTTCTCTACTTTGATTGCAAAAGCCTTCCAGGAGCAACGTCGTGCTATCGGTCCCCAACATGGGTTATACTTCAAATGGAGTGGTGCCTTGACCCATGTGCTCATCATTTTGGGATATTTCGATAATAAATCCTGGCGCCAAGTTGGTTGAAAGATTTCTCCTCTCTATGCGTCCGTTGGCAAGTCTTCAGGCTCAAACTGAGTTGCATGGGAGGGTTTCTTGCCTGTTTCCTTTTTGATGGCCAGCTAATATTCTGCCATTAACATAAAATATGGCTTTTATTGTAGCTCATGCCCAGATATATACCTGCGAGGGGTCAAGTGAACAAAATATGGGGATTGTAAAATACACTCTTTTATCATAGCCATTGCATGTAATTGTGCTTCCACCCTTGCTGAGTGGGTCTTCCCAAGCTCTTCGACAGTCTTCATCCACGCGGGGGTAGGGAGTTCAAATGTGGTCTGGCCTTCAGCGGTGACACTTCCGCCTTGGATGGGTTGGGGTTCATAGGCTTCTTCAAAAGTGTCCTCCACCGGGATAGTCATTGTTTCTTCCTCCGCTGGTATTTCTGGTGGGGAATCTGGCCTAGGGGTGCTTCATAAGCTGCTATCTGTGTTTGAAGAGTCAATACTTGGGCCCATAAAGTGTTAAGTTCCTCGATGATTTCAGAAGATGTGGCCGCAGGAGCTGGTGGTACTTGCTGTACAGGTGCTCGTAATTGTGATATTTTGTGTTCCTCTTTGAGCTTCTGGTATTCCTCATTTATACTATCATACTCCTCTAGTAGTTTGGCATGATCTTCCAATAGCATCTTCATGGATTTGGAGGGGACAACTTTGAAATGACTCGGACTCAAGGGTTCGTCCGGTTGATCTAAGGTAGCTTCAAGGTTCTCTCTATTCTGTTCCTGCAAGCATTGGTTCTCTTCTTTAGCTACTGCGAGGTGGCGTCTTAGTAATCCCATGTTTCTAGTGAGGGTTGCATTGCGAATGGTTTGAGTCCTTAACAAATTACCGATGTCTATAATGGCCTCTTTGGTCTTCTGCTCACTTTCGAGTTCAAGTTTGTGGTAGGCATGGCGTAGCTCTTGGTAGCATGTGTTAAGAGAGGCATTCTCGAGATAATGAATTTAGCTACGACTGTAAGTCGTTCGTGGTCTGCTACAACGTTTGATAACTGGTAAGCGAATTCATCTCACTTGTGTCATACATGCAAACATTTGATGGAATGCAGTGTTGATTGTGGGTGATAATATTAATGGTAGAGTGAGTGAAGTTACCGTGGGTGTGGGTGTTGATGCAAGGGGAAGGGGAAATAGGGATGGGAAAGTGGATGCTGTGGTGACAATGGAAAAATGTGATGTGCATAAATGTGGTGGTGAAATGGATGAGGTGAGTGGTGGTGCTGTGGGTGGTGATATGTCCATGTCACTAGACATTATGTCGAGTGTAGTGACCGTGAATAGTGGAGTGATAGTGGGTGCGTGAGTGAGTGTCAAAATAGGATTTACAAAGGTTTCCGAATAATTTAGAGATAGGGTTTTTTGTACTGCTTGGTGTAGAGGGGAAAGAGGAAATAGAGTGGGTCAGGGAGGTGAGATGGGGGAGAAGGTCAATGGAGGTGGAAATGGGAGTAGGGGTCTTGGAGGGGTGGGGAAGGAAGGGAAGGATGGATGGAGAAATGGACTGGATAGAAGGTTGGACGTCTTAGGAGGGAGGCTAGGTTGTGTAGGTGCGGAGAGGGGGAGAGGAATGGAGGTGACAAAGGCTTCTGCTACCGCACTATCAAAGGATGTGGATGGTCTGGGAGAGGTAGGGTGTACAGGGGAGACTGGAGGGACGGGAGGTGAAAGAGGAGTGGTTGGGGTGGTGGGTACTTCGACAATAGTGGTGGTATGTACAATAGAAGTGTGGGGTGGGGAGTCGATCACGATTGTTTCTTCTGTCAAAGGACCTTCCAAAATGAGGCATGCTGCTCTAGCCTGTTGTGAAGATTGGCCATCTGTCAGTACACGAATATATTGACCTGGTTTTGATAACAAACATATGCGGCATGGGTCAAATTGTGGTGGTGGCTTTCTTTGCAAATAGCACAATGCTTCATTAGTGCCTACTGACTTGACCAGTTCTCGAAAACCTTGAATGCAGGCTTCTTCAAAACCTCCTGTGGTGAGTTCTTATTCGACAAGCGCTTGGCTTTCTTCTTCCGCTAGCTTTCTACACGCCCAAACTGCTTCCATGGTGCAGTATAACTTCTTGATTGCCAATGTGCAGGCCCCGCCTTCAAATGTTTCATCTTTGTGCATGCTGATGTCACCCTGGGTGTCAGTTTGCTGTTCCTGTTCATCAGTCTGCACATTCTCTTGAGAGTCATGACTGGCCTGACTGGCTTCATCGTCTCCATCTTCTTCGTCAGTTTCTATCCTTCCTTCTTTAGAACTGGAGAGTACTTGCACTTGTGGTTGATCAGGGGGAGTTGTAGGATAACTTGGTCGTTCATATTCTTGAGAGAAGAATTGTCCTTCTGAAAATTGAAATTCGTTTGAAAAGGCATCCAGCATTTCAAAGTAAAAATTTGTATCCATTGGTTCTACTTCCAGGTTGGGTATAGGAAAAGTAAACGATTCCGCACCAATAGTGGTGGGAATTTCTGCTGCTGTAGTGGTGGGTTCCTGAACTGAGGTTGCCTGAGAGATAAGAGCACTGGTAGTGCCTTTTGTGTTGACAGGTTGTGATAGTCATATGCGAACGGGTTGTATAGGCGCAGGGGGTTTCGTAGCTGACTATTCTGGAGAGGGTTGAGGTGACGGGGAATCTGGAACTTGTAGGCATGGGATAGATCCTCACATGCACTTGCCTGCTCGTCCCTTGCTAGACTTTCTGGCTTTCTTGGTAGTTCCTTTGAATGATTTCAATTCTTCACTTGTCATTGCACGATCTATAGGCAAGTCGTATGCCAAACACATATACACAATTTGCGTGAGAGCACAACATCCATGGATGACTTTTTTCCTTTCCCATCTATGCTGCGCTAGATACAATTGATCAATGATCCAACTTGCTAGATCTACTGTTTGGGGCCCAATACAAGCTAAATACAATCCAAACCAAATACGCTTGTGAGGCATAGTAAAACGATCATGAGTCGGGAATGCAAAGTGTTGCATACATATATGTAATGGTTTCGATAGCTCAGGTGTAATAGCCAAAATGTCTTCCCATTTGGTAACATCACCATGCTTTATCGACTCTTTGCTCTGTTGGCGTGTGAGTTCCATGAATCTTAATTGCAGCCCGAATCAAATCCTTTGAAAGATAGAACTTTTTGAATGGAGGGTCATTTACCAAAGATGGCAAAATAAACGTGCCCGGCAAATCCTTGTTCTTGGAGGCTGTAAGAGTGGTCACTAGGTGATAACATCTATAAAAATCCAGTTTGGGCAGTGGATCACTGAAGTATTCTATAAAACCTGCTCTAGCCCAAACATGCTTGAAGTCTTCTTTATTTTGGAGCGCTTCAAATTCTCTGGAGAAGAACTGATACTTGCCCCACTTACTACTATCAAATGTCAATGTAGCATCAAAAATAAAATCTGCATCCGCCAAAGGTCTTGCTAAACCTTGGAACCAATATGAATTATGATGAACTTTTTTAGTGTATCCCCTGGGGGGGGGGTCATCAATCGGCATTGGTCCTAGGAATCCTTGAAATTCAGGTGGTTGAGCCGTGGGATGCGGTTCAGCTAGTAATTCATCAAAATTGACCACAAGTACACTAGGGCCAGCTTCACGTGGTCCTTCTGTCTGCATGATGAATGATGCGAATGTGGAGAAGATATGCTACAAACGATTAGCACATTAGTATGGAAATTAATCATGATCCCATTAAAGTGAGATCACAATCCCTTTCCATAACAGATGTGTAACCCGTATAGCCGACTGTTGTGAGGTGATTTATGGAATGATTTTTGCAAAACTAATGCGGGTCTCTAGACACCTATATGCTTCCGATAGTGCATTCATTGCTTGATGAGACGTTATTACAAGTGATGTTGGGTTATTTTTGATGAGTTTATACAAAGTTCAGTTGTGAGTGAGTTATTACAAGGGATTTGGTTATTTCGGATGGGAGTGATGTTAGACAATGGCTCATGAGATGGCTTCTGGATACATTTCGGTATCCATTTCCTAAGAGCTGTTGAGCGGTGGTATGTTTCTGTTGAGGGACAAAAGGTTAAATTGGATGTGGTGGTGTTGAGGGGTGAAAAGATTTCTGAGGGGTATGTATTACATGGCTTGAGTGTTGAGCTATAATACACTGTTTGGGTACCCAAATCTGCGTGGGTGTGGGTCGATTCGTAAGGTACTTCTTGGTGATCCAAAACTATCGACTATTTGTACTTGTAGAAGAAGGTCGAGGAAATGTTGAATATTGCCTCTGCTTTTGCCTTAACTTCTTCTTATCATTGTCTGCATTGTTGCAATGTGTCGGTGCTTTCCGTCCTTTTGGCACCCATACTTGTCTTGTGCCACCTGTTCTGTGATGCTGATCTTGCTGCTTGTTTTGTGTCGTCTGGTAGGGTCGTCGGTTTGGGTTCCTCCGTTGTGGTTGACTCCTTTGTGGTTGGGATTAAGAGGTCGGATAGACACTCTGCTTTGGAAAAGAAGGGAGGTCCAACACTTGCAAAACTTGCCCATTAGAAAGTGCTTCGTTTTGTACCAAAAATCTAGGCGAGTCCGCAATAAGTGTGGAAGGATGGGCACTGCAGGGTGTTGTGCCCATGTGGCTACTGATGCACTCCACCTGACCACTGATGAAACCCACTTGATCGCTGCTAGAAGACTAGGGGAAAATCTGTTGACCCTCTTTTATCTGGCAACTATCCATCACCAAGCTCTCATGGGTTGACTTTGGAATGAGCGTGCTTAGCCGAGGGATCTGCCCAAGGATCTTCCGGTCCTTCGTCGCATGCGTTTCATATGGTCTAGGGTTACATACCTCAGGCAGAGTATTGTTCGAGAAGTCAAGCGGTATCACTCGCTGTTGATCTAAGGTTCCAATATGCAAGGAGCCTTGTCTAAGATTTAGGTCCACTAAGTGATCATATAGCTTCGATGTCATGGTCACATCGTGCATGAAGACAGGAAGGTCCACCTCACCCATGCAAGGGGTTTCCATGCCTCCTAGCCCTATAAGGTATGCCTAAATTGGCCGCATTTCTATTTGTGAGTCCTTATAGTGGGACCATCTAATCGCACTAGTCACAACACTTGTCAATTAAAGGCGTGATCTCTTGGCAAGGGTTGCCGTGCTCTAGCTTGACTGTAATGAATGGTTTCTTATCCACTATGCTAGGATGAGTACTTGAATTTTCTTGACACATGGCCATGGGGTATTTGGGTGTTGTTTCTAGATGGTTATAATGTTCTCTCCCTAGTCCTTGTCTTCTTAACGTCATGCGCTTAATGCATTCTATAGCTTCTACCTGAGCTTCAGCTCATATTCTATTTTCTTCCTCCTTATGCTTCTTTGCCAACGTGAGTCATCTAAGCATATCCTCAGTAAGAGGTTCTTGATATAACTTGACTCTACATCCACTAATGTAATTAGGCATTATGTCTCCTTCTAGGGTGGTTAATTGTATTTCTCCACTTGTCGAGAGTCTGTTAATGATCATAGGTCCATAACCTCGCTTTTCTAATTTTCGTGCATGTTGTTTTAGCGTATATACTAGGACTAAATCTCCGTTTTTTAAGCCTTTATCTTTCATATGTGCATCGAAATAGGCTTTCTATCACTTCTTTGCTGCATATATACCTGCTACTGCTTTCAGCCTGGTTTCTCCTAATCGTTCCAAGTCCATTATCCTTGAAGATAATTCATGGCCGGTCCACTGATGTTCTTGTGAAACCTTAAGGGTCCGTATCAAGAAGTCCAAAGGAAGCACAACATTCTGACCAAAAACCATATGAAAGAGAGTTGCATTGGGTACGGTCTTGTAGGACACTCGATATGCCCAAACAACGTGATGTAACTGTTTGTCCCAATCCGAACGTTTGGTGTTCACGAGTTTTGTCATTACGTTACAAACGATCTTGTTAGTGCTTTCAGCTTGACCATTGGCCTGAGGATGATATGGTGCTGATTTCTTGTGAATCACCATAAAATCCTATCACAAATATTCAATGATGGTTTAGAAAGTGAGATCCTCGATTGCTCACTAACTCTATATGTAGTCCATATCTTGTAAAGACATTTTCAAATAAGAATTTTGCAGTTGTGTGTGCATCATTCTTTTTTGTGGCCTTGGCCTCTACCCATTTGGTAAGATAATCCGTGGCAACTATGATGTATTTGGCATAATTACCTTTTGCAGGGGGGTTAATGGGTCCTACAAAGTCTGTACCCCACTTAGAAAATGCACATCCTCCCATCATGGGTTTCAATGGCATTTCATCTCTGCGAGTAGGAAATTGAGTTCTCTAGCACACATCACATCTCTTAACATAGGTATGTGCATTCATGTGAAGAGTGGGCCACCATAATCCTGCAAAGAGGATGGCTTTGATGATCCTATCGGGGCCAAAATGACCTCTTGCGACACCTTGGTGTGCAATCTCTAGTACGCTCAAATAATCGCTTTCATGAACACATTGTCTTAGGTATCCGTCTCATCCTCGTTTGTATAGATTGTCGCCAATAAGTGAATAGTCTTGAGCTTCCTGCTCTAGACTGCGTTGTCGTGCTAAGGTCATTCCTTGAGGGAATGTTTTCATCCTCAAGTATGTCACTAAAGCTTCACTCCATTCTGTGTGAGAGACATGTGATATAACGTAGCATGTTCTACTAGTGGTCTTTCACAACAAACAGGGCATTCTTTACACAACTTGTAGACATCTGCTTCCATCGAAGGCCAATATACTCCTAGTCTCTGTAGAGTCTGCAACATACGATGTTTTGAATGATGTTGCTTTAATGCACCTATGTTTACTAATTGCAACCAATTCGCATGTTTTGATTCATCTACACAACAAGCAAGAATCTTTTGATTATCCTGTTTATATATACTTCCTGCTATGATTTGGTATCTTTGTGACTTGGTAATCTCTCCTTCTTTGATCCTAATCCTAGAATTCTTGGGTCCATATGTGAGAATACGGACAATAGGCTTAGCCCATTCTAGTACTATCTCAAGGTTAAAGAGGTATGCATCCGGTAATTCATCCGTTATTCCTTGAGGAGCTTCTCCTGTGGTTAATCTTGAGAGGTGGTTAGCTCTAAGATGTGTCTTTCCTTTCCTGACTACAACTTCAAAGTCATACTCCATGAGCAATAGAAACCAACGTATCAGTCTCCAGTATTACAAGTCTTATTGACTAAGTACAATAGCGCTTGATGATCAATGAAGAATTTGAACTTGTTTTCCAACAAATAATGCCTGAGTTTCTTGACTGCGTAGATCATTCCTAATCCTTCTCGTTTGGTAGTGGTGTAATTTCTTTCTGCTGTGTTCAATTGTCTGCTCGCATATGCTATGGGGAGATCTACATTACTTTCATTCGTGGGTTGTGCCAACACACATCCTATGGCATAGTTGGATGCATCGACATGTACATGGAATGGGTTACTCCAGTCCGGGGTTGTCAATATAGGTGCCGAACATAAATGTCGTTTAACTTCATTGAATGCATTTTCACACTCATTTGTCCATTCAAACTTGGTCAAAAGAGAATACAATGGCTTGGCTATGATTGCATACATATGTGTGAATCGTCTGTAATAACCACAATGTCCCATAAATGCCTGTACCTCTTTTATGTTATTTGGCCTGGGTAGGTCTGCAATCACTTTCACTTTTTCTTCATTCGTAGAGATTCCATTCTTCGACACAATGTGTCCTAGAATTTTGCCTTGTCGGACCATGAAAACACATTTTTGTGGGTTCAGACAGACCTGATATTCTCAACATTTGTCAAATATTTTCCTTAGTTCTGGGATATGAGTCTGCCTCATATTCGAATGTGAACATATGTCATCGACATAAACTTCCAAATTCTTGCATAAGAATTCCTTAAAAACATGACACATAAGTTGTTGGAAAGTGGCGGGTGCATTTGTGAGCCCAAAAGGCATCACGCAAAATGAAAATATGCCCCATTCTGCGGCAAAATTTGTCCTGTGTTGATCTTCTGGAGCAATGGCTACTTGATTATAGCTTGAGAAACCATCAAGAAAGTTGTAAACTTCCTTACTTGCAATTCTTTCCAATAAATGTTATGTGATAGAAAGACGATGACTGTCTCTAATCCTGGCAGCATTAACTTTTTTAAGGTTAATACACACACACAATTTTCCATTCTTTTTGGACACAACCACAATGGGGGATACCCATTCACTATGCCAAATTTCGTAAATGAATCTTGCTTCTATCAAACGATCTATTTCTTCTTTGATCTTAGCAGCGTAGTTATCATTATATGTGTATGGTTTCTGTTTCGTTGGTTCTGCTTCTGGAGTCATAGGGATTCTATGGGAGCATATATCCAGGTCTACTCCTTTCAAGTCTTTATATCTGCAAGCAAACACATCTCTATATTCACGTAGTAGGGAAACTAATTCTTCTTCTTCTTCATTCGTCAAATCATGCTCAATGTATGTACATTTCTCTTCTTCTCCTTCTATGGTGACTATGATTTTTTTGGTTTTCTCTCGATTATCATATACTTCTCCAACGTCAGATTTTCTTTTAGGCATTCGTACCATGATTCTTCTATCTTCTATTTCATACTTCTTGAAGTTCTCTAGTACTTCCATGAGTGGTTCTTCTTCTTCTGTCTTAGGTGATTTCTTTCTCTTCTTTTGTTTGCTTTCTGTATCTTGGAGGGATGGCTCGAGTTGTTCCATTTGACTTTCCTTTTCTTCTTCAGGGTTTTTGGCTTCTACAAAATAAAGATATTCCTCTTTTGTGGAAGAGAAGGGTTCCATGATAATGGATTCTAGATCCTCCTTATCACTCTCGTCTGGTTCTTGGGTCACTTCTGTGCATTCTTCTAGGATAAAGTCTTCCTCAATAGGTTTGATCATGAAAATGGAAATATCATACCCGTCTTCATCACAGTGAGGGGTCCATTGTTGTTCATTCACCGCTATGTCCATCGTGGCTAAGATTTCTGCCCAACCGTGAGGCTCAAATTCCTCGTCTGGAAATACTATAGGTGCATAATCTAGGTCTTGAAGGATCGTGGATGTTGTTCTGAACCTAAAGTCCTGGATGCTAACCGTTCTTCCTCTTGTTTGGCTACTTTACACATCCATAGATGAGTGTCTTCATGAAACCATGAGGGGTCTGATTCCAATGAGTGTATCGAGGTCTTATGGATGGTATTACATTGTATGGGGGGTACATCTTGATGGGAATAGTCTTTACGATTGACTTTAGTAGTCACTCCTAAATGTTGCAAGTACAAAGAATTTGTTCCCCAATCTTGTATGATTTGCAACTGACGCATGTATGGTCATCCTAAAATCATCTCGTAAGCATGATTTTTCCCAAAATCACAAATGGCAAAAGTATGCTCACATTCCACACCACAAGTGGTGAGAGATATGCCTTCTAGTAAGTCTAATGGTTTTTTTATATGTCCGTCAGCCATTTGTAGCTTCATCCTGGTGGGTCTTAATGTTGGGTTACCCCAACCTTTCCATAAAGCAGTGGTAGCGATGGCTACTCCAGCTCCTGAATCTAAGATGGCTTTGGTGGTGTAGCCCTGATGGATTATTGGAAGATAAGTGTTACCTTCCTCTCCTTCGCTTACATCTCCAATTCTTTCTACGGGTATCTCTGGTACCTTCTTGTGTGATCCTATCTGTGAGGGAGTAGTAGCAAGCTCAGGGAATTGATTTGCTACGTGCTTCCACAATTCTGGTTTAACCTTTAACAACTCCTCAAGAGTGAGATGTATTGTACTTTAGTGTTCTTGATTACTTCCGTGTTTCTAGGAATCACTGATTCTTCATTCATCACTATTATCGTGGGTGCTCTCATGCTAATAGACTTGGCTTTCCAAGGTCTTGTGAACTGAGGTAATTATTGCAAAGAATTGGATTCAAAATCTATGTGTTCACTCAGTTGTTCTTCCTCTACCTCATCATAAATAGAGGGAATGTCTTGGGGAAATTGCTCCTGCAAGTCGTCTATTTCTTGAATAGGAGGATGGGTTCCTTGTTCTTTTCTCCACTTCTCTTCTTGGATTTCTCTTAGAAATTCATGTGAATACCTATGTATGGAAGACGGGTTGTCTTCACCTTCTATATTTGGTACTTGAGACAAGGATGGTGCATTCTTTTCTTGGGTTTCCGAAATATTAGGGTTCCTATGCTGATTCTTTTTCTCCTTGTTATTGATCAAGTATTCTAACCTCTCCAGTAGTCCTTGAAAGTGTAATTCAGGTTTTGCCATGTTATTCCAATTAAGATAACGAGAGGCTTCGAACATAGCTAATTCTACCATCGTCATACAAAGTTTAGTCCTCTGATTTTCTAAATCTTCTCGTGGGTAATTCTTACTCATTTCTGCCATTTAGGGTCCTTCCTTTAATCTTGCTTGATATGCACAAAACATCATGTCTAAGTTTTCTTGTATGGGTTCCGCTAGCACTGATCCTGATCTCTGAGCTAGGTTCTCCTGATTAGATTCTTGAGAAGTCAATTCTAGGATTTTGGCTCTCGATTCTTTTAGACTTCCTTCCAAATCAATTATTTTTTTACTCCATTTTCTCTTAATTCTTTCTCTCGAATCTTTCTAAGATTTTGTCTTTTTGGTACTAGACTCTCCAACTTTGCTAGTTTCTGCTACAAGAGCACCTAGGCTCTTGTTATAGCTTGGATAGGCACGTATGTAGGGTTGGATCCATCTGCGTCGTGCACAATACCTATCATGTTGATCGGTGTCACTTTTGAAGCATTCGCAGGGTTTTTAGGACAATCTTTGATGACATGCTCTTTACCACAGTCGGCACAAAAGCCTTGTATGTTATAGTATTGTGACTGTCCTGCTATCAGAGGATGTGGACAATCCTTTATGAAATGATCTCCTTGGCACCTAAAGCATAGTCCTCTAGGGCCCTATGGTCTTTTTTGTCTTAATTGGGGCCATGGATTAGGGTTGGTGTACATCACGTTAGCATAAT
This sequence comes from Ceratopteris richardii, assembly GCA_020310875.1. Lineage (NCBI taxonomy): Eukaryota > Viridiplantae > Streptophyta > Polypodiopsida > Polypodiales > Pteridaceae > Ceratopteris > Ceratopteris richardii. The sequence continues at coordinate 41,289,089 of CM035443.1, read as the reverse complement.
CGGGCTCCCAATTGGGTTCCAATGGTGGACTATCGTATTAATATGTTTTCACATGTTTTGATGACTCCGTGTAATACGCGGGTGGACTATCTACATGAGTAGAGTCAAAACTATTGGAATTAGGATCACTTTCTGTGATTAGGGGTGAAGAAGGCTATAAAGCCCTATTGAGGTTCTCTTCTGCAGCAACGTTGTCGTCGTGATTTTCTCTCCTCTCTCACTCATGAAGGCCTACAGGAAACACATTTGGTGAAGGTAGCCAGAATTCCCTGAGAATTCCAAGATGCATCAAGGATGTCAAAGGGAGTTCAAAACTTTGGAAGAAATCGAGCAAATCTAGGGTAGCGGTCAAAGCTGGTCAAACTTTGGAAATTAGGGCAAAAAATTCAATATCTCCAAATCACATGAAAATTCATCTTCTAAAGCCTATCAAAGGCAGTCTATAGCTCGAATTTCACATGAAAATGGATTTTCTAGCACATTGATATGCCATGTGCATTTTGTAAAGAATGTAATTTTCCACTTAGACCCTACAAAATTTTGTATAGGAATTTTTGTTAGCCATATAGTTTGTCATGTATAAAGATCATATGTGGCTACATATTTTTACAAAGTTTCAAGGCTATCAGAGCTTCCTAGACACCTTAATGCCAGCTTGGAAGCTTCCAAATCTAGTCAAACTTGTACAAGGAAGATTTAGATGGGAGTTTTTTTGCATATTCCTAAACGAGGCCTTTCAAAACATAGTCCTACAAACTTTTATCTTCATCAACGGATATTTGAAGGGTCAAAGAGCACAAATCCAGTTTTCAAGGTCACTTCAGTTTTCTAGAATAAGAAAATTGAAGGCTTGAAGGGCTACCACATGGCAAAATATGATTGAACCATGTTGTACGGTCAAGATGAGCTCATATTCAAGGGTGGAGATGCACTAAAGCATAAAGGAATGAGGATCCACGAGTTTTTTCATCAAAGAAGACTTTTTTGACAGTTAAAGATCAATAATGCAAAGTTTCTCCAAAAATAGTGGTTTATCTTATCCGAATTGATGTCAGCACTGATCCGACGGTCCAAATCATCCCCAGATCCAATGGTGGAGAATGAAGGCGCCTAAATTTCACTCTTTTACACTAGATTTGATAGAAAGAACAACTCCAAGCCATTGATTTGATTATTCAAATGGTTATAATCGAAAGTAGTGATCCTAGAGTTGAGAGTTGATTTCTCTAGATCCAAGGGCCCAAATTCATTGAGAAAACTATATAAAACCCCCTCCAAACTCCTAGAGCATCATTGTTAGGCATCCATAGGGCTCTTGCTAGCTTACGGTTTCCTTGAGATGATCACCCTCCGTTGAGCGAGTGAGGATCCAAGGTTGGCTAGTATGAGTATAGTACCTAGTTTCAAATTTAAGTTAGAACTCCAATCTAGGATAGGCTCTCGAAACCAACATCTCTATCTTGACTCACCCTCGGTGGAGCATGTGAGTGAGTTAGAGCTGGTTTTAATGAGTCTTATACTTCTTTAGTTAGATGTTACGAGCGTAGACATACATAGGGTCAATGAAGTGGAACTCACCTTCTTACGTGTGAAATTCGGTTGAACTGTCATGGTTTGAGGGTCGGAACCGCCTTAGATCAGTAGACTGCTTAGCTTGATGTACCATGACAATCTTATACATGTATCATAATTCAAATCCTTTTAATTCATATCACTTGTCACTTGTCTCTTGTCTTGTCTCTCAGTCTCTTAAGTATTTTTACATGTCTTCTATTTTCTTCTATGTGTGACAAGGCTCCGCAGTATTGCGTTGAGCCAGTGAGGATGTTTCATTGAGCTTGTGATTAAACTCTATCATCATAGTTCACTTGCATGCACATAATCCATACATACCCATACATATTGATTAGTTTCTAAAAGTGTATAAGAAGCTCCAATATTGGACCATTCTTCCTTTGAAACTAATTTATGTCTAAGGATTCCATCTACTCTCGTCATGCATACATATCATCCAAAGAAGACTATGCATATGGATTAGAATTAGGAAGTGTTTAAGAAGCTCCTTCAATGGACCATTCTTCCTTCCAAATTTGATTCGTGTGTATGGTTCTCTTTCATTCTTATCATTCATGTTCATAAATCTAACTTGCACTCCTACATTCCCATTCCCATAATCATTTCAACATCTCTCTCTTCTCCATACTCAAAATTTAATTTCACTTTCATGTCATTAAACCTTCCAACATTCATTAGCTTTATATACCCTGTGTGTGCCACGACCGGACCCGATCCACCCAGATTGTGATCACCTCCACATTTAAACCCGACGTGAAACACTTCGTGGCATTTGCTTCTGATCTTGTTGGGAGGTTGTGATCCATATCCTTTGTTTCATATTTTTCATCCTCATCATATCATCACCATCATCAGTCTTGAGTGTTGCACTGGATTTCTCACAGTATCGTGCACATCTTCGTCGTGAAGTAAACGCATTTGTGAGAGATCTAGAGCATCGAGCATCATTAGCTTATTCACATAAGATGGAGGAAGGATTCAAATCCCTTATTGTTGAGAAACAAGGCCAAAGAATAGTCTCTTCTATGTTGAGAGAGAAGGGAAATATCAATGGATCAACATCACAAGCTACTTAGATTTGTTTGAAGAGCAAGCTATGATTTTTGGTCTTCCCGAAGATCTTTTGATATCATTCTTTGAACGAATTGTTGATAGCTCTATCATAAACCATGTCACTCAATATGATAGTCTTCCTTGGAGTGATTTTAGAAAGAAGATGCTCAAAGAATTCTATCTTGAAGATTATAGCCAACATAATCGAGATGGATTCTTACGATGGGTATATTCTCCAAAGCCTAGTAGCTCTATTACTCACTTACAAAATGAGTATATTAGACGCTATGAACAACTTCCTGATGAGGATAAGATAACTTTGGAACCTGATCTTGTGATCAATTTTCTTAAGCTTCTTCATCCTGAAACTCGTAGGGAAGTTGAACGGCGATTAGAAGAGCCGGATAAGCGCTATGGTCTTACTCACAATTGGCAAAAAATGTGTAAAGTAATAGAGGCTGTAGCCCATAGACATCAAAGTTAATCCATGCTTTATGAGCAAACTAGTCTTCCTCAAGCTAGCCTTCCACAAACTAAGGAGCAAGTTAGAGAACAATCCCATGCTATGCTTTTTGACTCTACTCCTATTCCTGAAATGATGGAGCCTACTCAAGGTTTTAAAGTAGAGCCAAATAAAAGTGTAGTTGAACAATCTCAGGTGGAAATTCTCACTAAGCAAATGGAAAGTCTTATTGCTACACAATCCAATTTGGCCAAGACTATAGATGATTTACAATCTAATTACACCAAAACTTTCCAAAATCAAATGAGCCCAATGTCTTTTCAAGAGCCTAATCAACATGTTATAGCTACCAATCAAAATCCACAAGTAGCTCCTACTCAAGCATATCAAGTTCCTCCAATGCATAATCCTTCAATGCAAAATCCTCATCCTCATGTGCAAAATCCTCAAATGTATCAAAACATGTATCCTCAAGCTTCTCAAATACCTTTTCAAAATCCTCAAAATCAAATTTTCAAAATCATCAAACATATAATATGGAAGCTCCTCTTGCACCTCAAGTACCACATGTTGCTCCCCAAGCTGCTCAAATACATCAATTGCCTTTTCAAAAATCCTAATTATCTTGTTCAAGCAATAGCTTATCAACAAAATCCTCAATTTCAAAATTTCCCACCACAAGTTAATCAAAATCCTCAAAATCAAAATGGTTTTGTGCATGGCCCTCATAGGTGTCCTTGGTGTGATTCATTAGAGCACTTTTTGAGAGATTGTGAAATATTGAAGGCTGCTAAGGAGCAACGACTAGTAATGGACATAGACAAGAAAATCTGTGGTTATCGATCTAGGCTACCTTTGCAAGGAAATTATGGTAAGGGAGGAATGAAAAAACACTATGAAAATATAACCATAACGGACGTAGGAACTAGAGGAGTGAAACTAGAAGCTCTTGATGAACAACAAGTAGAATCAAGTAAACCCACAAAGGAAGTTGACTTTTCCATAGAGGCTTTAGTAAGAGCACGGGATGAGATTAGGAGAATAACGGCTTGGGAGTCACCGATAGAAGATCAATCTCTTATTTCTCACATATCCAATGTAGAAGAAAAATGAAAAAGAGATGAAGCTGAGCCTAGTGAAAGAAGAGTGACTCGAAAAAAAATCTCAGAGGGAATAGAAACAATCATAGAGTAAGGAGAAACATCACAATCCAAAGATAAAAAACAAGAATCAGAACCCAATGAACAAAAACAAGAGGAGAAACAAAAAGGGAAAAAGACAAAGCAAAGAAAAACATAACCAAATCCTTTAGATAAACAAGAACAATCAAAACAAACTGAAGACCAAACACGAGAACATGAACAAAAACAAGATCCTGAGCAAAAACAAAAGAAACCAAAGAGAAAACCTAAAGCCATCTTGATTTTAGAAAGTGAGAGAAAAATAAATCCTATGGAGATTTTAGATGATATTTTGCTTAAGAGTCAAGTGACTATGTCTTTAGAACAAGTTTTCTCTATTGCAAAGCCTATTTTTAAAGAGAACTTTATTGGCCTAATTAAAAGGAAGAGGTTTCCACTTAATCTAGATACTGAGATGCAAGATTCTCTAGATCAAGATCAAGCTATGAATGAAGCCTTAAACTTTGATGAATCTGATGAAGAGGACTTTGATGATGATGAAGTAAATGTTAATAAAAATTTCTTAGGACCTATTCAACCTGACCATGAAAATCATGAAAAAAATCCTGAAAGTCACTTTAAAAGAAGGTCTAGAGGTACATCAGAGATGCATGTTAAAATAGGAAATGATAAGAACACTATCACTGTAAATGCATTAGTAGATTTCGGCTCCGAAATCAATGTGATTTCAAGAGAAGTCTATGATAAGTTTTGATGGCCCATAGATAAAGATTGTGGATGGTGTATGAGAATCACAGATAATAGTGTAGGTACCCTGTATGGAGCTTGTGCTAGTGTGCCCATATCCATAGGAGGAATCACAGAAGAGTTTCACTTTTTTATTCAAGATAATTGCTCCTATGAAGTTCTCTTAGGTCAACCCTTTATTTGTGAGAGTTGTATGGAAACTAAAGCCATGGATGATGGGTCTACCTATGCTAGATTTAAGTCTAAGGATGGAATGCAATCACTTCAAGTCATGATGGTAGGAGTGAATCATCCTAGGAATCGATTGTCAATTAGAAAGAAACCTATTGTTACTCAGGGTCATGAACATGCTTGTAGTGATTGTGCACCTTGATTCATGTTTGGAGCTACATATGATCAAAATTTTGGATAGAATCCATTGTTGAGCGGGACAACAGTGGATATTGGTTTGACATCTCGCATCCAACGAACATGTACAATAGTTTGTCACTTTGTTTTCCACATTCTAGATTAGATTTTCTTCATAAGAGTCAATTGTCCAAGTCTTCTATCCAAAAAACCCAAAGAAATTACAAAAACAACAAAATCATGGAACATGATGAGAACATTGAGCATGTGATTGAAACATGTCATTGTTTCTCTACTCTTGAGGAGTTACAGTTATGTCTTCAACAAAATTCTAATTCCCATATTATTCTTCTTTCTTCCCTTGATGAGTATGCTCTAATCTAGGAATATGCTCTCAATGTTGACAAGTGCTCAAAATTTAACCAAACACATGATGCCTTAGTTGAAACGAAGTACAAAGCTGTATACAAAAAAATCAAACCCATAGCTCAACCATTACCTCAAGGAAGTAATGAAAAAATTATTGATGTGAAAAAAATCCAATTCTTAGGGATAAGAAAAACATAGGACATACATTCACGGATGAGACAATCAAACAAGTGAAAATTGGTAGAGATGATGACTTTCTTTTGCCAGCAGAGAGAGAGATAAATTTGAGGGAGTCATATGTAGCCATGGAAAAGCCTTTACTATGTATCCTCATGAGATTGGTTGTGTAGATCCTAAGATAGTTGCACCCATGATAATCTTTACTATTCCACATATTCCATGGAATCTTCGCCCTATACCAGTTCCAAAGGCTCACTTACCTGAGCTAATGAAACTACTTAAGGAGAAGATAAACATAAGAATTTTAGAGCCATCTTTTGCACCTTACTGAAATCGATGGTTCACTGTGCCTAAAAAGAATGGGAAACTACGTTTTATTAGATCTCCAACCCGTTAATAGTCACCATAAGGAATGTAGGAACAGGACCCATTGTAGATGAGTTTGCTGAATCATTTTTAGGACATTCTATCTATTCAATGGGTGATTTATATTCTGGATATGATCAATTCCAATTAGCAATTGATAGTTGTGACATTACCACAATGAAAACTCCTTTAGGCTTAGTGTGAATGTGTACTTTACCTCAAGGAGCGACTAATTCTGTGGCTCATATGATGAGTGCTATGAATATGGTCTTACATGATTTTATCCCTCATTTAACTATGCCATTCATTGATGATATTCCAATTAAAGGGAGTGAGGAACGTGTAAAGGACATTACTTTAGATTCATCTGGATGTCGTAAATTTGTTCTTGAACATATCTCTGATTGTGAAAGAATATTTCAACGATTTGAAGAGGTAGGTCTCACATTTTCCATAGAAAAATCTGTTTTTGGTGTCAACGAGGTTCTTATTGTTGGACATTTATGTGGCCATTATGGTCGAAAGCCATACCCACAAAAAGTTGATGCCATTAGCAAGATTTCTGAAACATGTAACAACGTGAGTGAGGTACGTAGATTTCTTGGTGCTTGCATCTTTTATGTTATTTGGATCCCACACTTTGCTCATGTTGCTGATTGTCTCTATGACTTATTGAGGAAGAAACGAAAATTTATTTGGACTGACAAACACACTCAAGCTATGCGTAAGTTGAAGAAATTATTGCTTGAAGCTCCCATCCTTAAGCGTCTATTCTGCTAACAAACCTATTATATTGACTGTTGATACTAGTCCTATTGGTATAGGTTGGGTCATAAGTCAAGATGATAGTGAAGGGAATAGATATGCAATTAGGTTTGGTGCCAAAATTCTACATGAAACACAACGAAAATATCCACAGATCAAACGAGAACTATGGGGTATGGTAAGAGCTTTGAAAACAGACAAAGAATATTTCATTGGTGCAAATGTCAAAGTTGAGACTGATTGTTTGCCTCTCATTGGAATGATAGCCAATTGTTCATCTCCTGATATAGCCATGCTTAGATGGATCTCATATATTAAGTTCATACATCATGAGTTAGTTCATATTTTAGGTAAGTCAAATTCAGTTGCTGATATGTTATCGAGAGCTAGATTTGATGATCTTGAAAGTGATCTAATAAAGAATGTGAACTTAATTGACTATGTTCCACATATATACGAGTATGAGCAATTTCATGAGTCTGAGTATGAAAATGAATGGAAAGACATAGGAAAGTATCTGAGTACACTAGAACCATTACCTAACTGGACTACGAATAGATTCCGTAACATTAGGAAACAAGCTTATAATTTTTTCCTATGTAATGGTTATCTTTGGAGGCATGCTAAGGGTAAGGTTAAGAATCCACAACGAGTCCTAGGAAAACGAGGTCTTCAATTGCAAGTAATGAAGAAAATGCATGAGACATTATGGGCAAGTCATAAAGGATTTTTTGGAACATATGAAAAAATTAGAAGTACCTATTATTGGCCTAGGATGTATGTTGACATTAGTAGGTATGTTTCTACATGTTCTACTTGTCAACTTCATTCATCAATCAAACATAGAGATCCATTGAATCCTACTTATCCACCTTGTATTCACTACAAGTGGGTAGTAGATCTTGTAACTATGCCTAAAGGTATTGACAAAATGCGTTACATTGTACTTGCACCAGAAAACTTAACTAATCATGCAGAGGGACGTGCACTACGATCTAAGACCACTTACAATGTTTGCAAATTCTTGCTTGAAGATGTCATAAGTCGCTTTGGGTACATAGAGAAAGTAGTTTCCGATCATGGAGAGTTAAATGCGAGAGAAGCTAAAGAGTTCTTTGAGCATCACGGTATTCGTTTGTCTCTCACTACTGCATATAACCCAGAGGCCAATGGTAAAATAGAGAGAGGGCATCCACCTATTGTGAAAGCCATATCTAAAGCATGTAACGGTGACATCAAACAATGGCCTAGATTCTTACCTTTTGCACTTTGGGCAGATAGAATGACATGCACACATACTACTGGATATATGCCTCCTGAACTCATGTATTGTCAAAAACCATTGTTTCCAATTCAGTCTCATATTTCTGCATGGTCAAATTTTCCTTGGTCTGAAAACATGTCTACTGATGATTTTTTGAGTTTGCGCATTAAACAATTAGAACAAGGAAAATTAAGACTTGATGATGCCGTTGAAAAATTAAGAGAATCTAGAATGAAGAACAAGCATTATTTTGATAAAACTCATCGATTGCGTCCTAAGCCAATTGAAGTAGGAGATTGGGTGCTCATTTATGATAGTACATTTGACTCTCAATATGATGCACACAAAAAGCTCACTCAACGATGGTTTGGGCCATACATTGTATCAACAGTCAACAACAATGGTACGTATGCTCTTTGTGAATTAAATGGTGTTGCACTTAAAACTTTGATTGCAGGTAAACGTATAAAGCTATTCAAGAAACATGATAATCACGAGTACATTTTGGATGATGACATTGAAGAAGATGACAACAATGAGGCCGATTCTTAAACAGGAGTATCCATGTTATAAAAATAAAAATTATAAAATAATAAAAATAAAAAAAGGAAAGAAAATATAAAAAAAACATATAAAAATATCATTTCGAGCTCATGTTGCTTTGTTTTTTTTCAAGTTCATTCTACTTTCATGCATGTTTGTTTTCAGTCTTTGCATTGCATTGCATATCCACATTACTTGAGTAAAAAAAAAAGGCAAATGATGATTTCTCTACTTGTGTAAAATTGTATGTTAAGTAGTAACTTATCTACTAAGAAATTGATTATAATCTAGGATTGTGGAAAGATAGGGCATGTGGATTTGGAGGTTTATTTTGGTGACATGACTTTCATATATAAACATGCATATGTATCCTCTATCGAAAGCATAATTGTTGAAATCCTAGCTCCTACTATTGCATGTTTCTACATCCTTAGTCCATCTCACAACACTTGTATCAGAGTTTAAACGACTGTTCTCCGTCATCAAAAATGGTTGTACCTTGTATCGGGGTATAATTTTTCCCCGTCATCAAAAAAAAAAAAGCTACATGTTACCAGGAAGTTTACACTTTCTTCCACCCCAAAAAAGTGATCGTAACCATAAAGTTGCCGAATCATCATCATCATCAAAAAAAAAAAGAGCAAGCCAAAGGAGGATAAAGAGGCATAGTAGAATAAATCAAGGGCTATATAGGTAGATTTATGCAGTAGTGGAGTTTAGTTAGATTTCCTTGCATGTTATTAGAGAAAGAGCATATTCATATTTATGTAGGAAAGGAGTTGATCTAAAATAAGCTAAAGTTGAAAGATGTCTCTTGAAAATCCTAAATGTTGTTTATTATCGTATTTAAGGTAGATTGCTTTATGAAAAAGGTACAAATTTTTCTTCAAGATGAGAGGAACTGATGCTTAAAATGACTCAATACATCCACTTCCACTTCATATTGATGCTTGTTTGTTTTCTTTCTTGTTGTCAATGTTGCTTGTTCATGTGCATATATGTTGCCTATTTGTTCATGCATATTCATGTTGCATGTTTCAATTCTTTCTTTCATGCAAATTTTGATTCATGTCACGTTACCTACTCATTCATGCATATAATCAATTTTCCTTCCATGTTTCTTATGTTGCCTATAAAAGAATTTGATGCCTGGAACATTTTGTTTTTCACAGATGCTAGAGTGGCGCTTCCGGAGGAATCGTAGGTTTAGTGGGGGCGAATGTCGTCGAGATTTTCTCTCCTCTCTCACTCATGAAGGCCTACAGGAAACACATTCGGTGAAGGTAGCCAGAATTCCCTAAGAATTCCAAGATGCATCAAGGATGTCAAAGTGAGTTCACATGCAAACTTTGGAAGAAATCGAGCAAATCTAGGGTAGCGGTCAAAGCTGGTCAAACTTTGGAAATTAGGGCAAAAATTTCAATATCTCCAAATCACATGAAAATTCATATCCTTGTAAAGCCTATCAAAGGCAGTCTATAGCTCGAATTTCACATGAAAATGGATTTTCTAGCACATTGATTCGCCATGTGCATTTTGTAAAGAATGTAATTTTTCCACTTAGACCCTACAAAATCTTTTATAGGAATTTTTGTTAGCCATATGGTTTGTCATGTATAAAGATCATATGTGGCTACATATTTGTACAAAGTTTCAAGGCTATCAGAGCTTCCTAGACACCTTAATGCCACCTTGCAAGCTTCCAAATGTAGTCAAACTTGTACAAGGAAGATTCAGATGGGAGCTTTTTTTGCATATTCCTAAAGGAGGCCTTTCAAAACATAGTCCTACAAACTTTTATCTTCATCAAAGGATATTTGAAGGGTCAAAGAGCACAAAATCTAATTTTCAAGGTCACTGCAGCTTTCTGGAATAAGAAAATTGAAGGCTTGAAGGGTTGCCACATGGCAAAATATGAGTGAACCATGTTCTACGGTCAAGATGAGCTCATATTCAAGGGTGGAGATGCAGTAAAGCATAAAGAAACGAGGATCCACGAGTTTTTTCATCAAAGAAGACTTTTTTGACAGTAAAGATCAATAATGCAAAGTTTCTCCAAAAATAGTGGCTTATCTTATCCGAATTGATGTCATCACTGATCCGACGGTCCAGATCATCCCCAGATCCAATGGTGGAGAACAAAGGCGCCTAAATTTCACTTCTTTACACTAGATTTGATAGAAAGAACAATTCCAAGCCATTGATTTGATTAATCAAATGGTTGTAATAGAAAGTAGTGATCCTAGAGTTGAGAGTTGATTTCTCTAGATCCAAGGGCCCAAATTCATTCAAAAAACTATATAAACCCCCCTCCAAACTCCTAGAGCATCATTGTTAGGCATCCATAGGGCTCTTGCTAGCTTATGGTTTCCTTGAGACGATCACCCTCGGTTGACCAAGTGAGGATCCAAGGTGGGCTAGTATGAGTATAGTACCTAGTTTCAAATTTAAGTTAGAACTCCAATCTAGGATAGGCTCTTGAAACCAGCATCTCTATCTTGACTCACCCTCCGTGGAGCGTGTGGGTGAGTTAGAGCTGGCTTTAATGAGTCTTAGACTTCTTTAGTTAGACGTTACGAGCCTAAACATACATAGGGTCAATGAAGTGGAGCTCACCTTCTTACGTGTGACATTCGGTTGAACTGTCATGGTTTGAGGGTCGGAACCTCCTTTCATCAGTAGACTGCTTAGCTTGACATACCATGACGATCTTATACATGTATCTTAATTCAAATCGTTTTAATTCATATCACTTGTCACTTGTCTCTTGTCTCGTCTCTCACTCTCTTAAGTATTTTTACATGTCTTCTATTTTCTTCTATGTGTGAGAAGGCTCCGCAGTATTGCATTGAACCAGTGAGGATGTTTCATTGAGCTTGTGATTAAACTCTATCATCATAATTCACTTGCATGCATGTAATCCATACATACCCATACATATTGATTAGTTTCTAAAAATGTATAAGAAGCTCCAATATTGGACCATTCTTCCTTTTGAAACTAATTTATGTGTAAGGATTTCATCTATTCTCGTCATGCATACATATCATCCAAAGAAGACTATGCATATGGATTAGAATTAGGAAGTGTTTAAGAAGCTCCTTCAATGGACCATTCTTCCTTCCAAATTTGATTCGTGTGTATGGTTCTCTTTCATTCTTATCATTCATGTTCATAAATCTAACTTGCACTCCTACATTCCCATTCCCATAATCATTTTAACATCTCTCTCTTCTCCATACTCAAAATTTAATTTCACTTTCATGTCATTAAACCTTCCAACATTCATTAGCTTTATATACCTTGTGTGTGCCATGACCGGACCCGATCCACACGGATTGCGATCACCTCCACATTTGAACCCGACGTGAAACGCTTCGTGGCATTTGCTTCTGATCTTGTTGGGAGGTTGTGATCCATATCCTTTGTTTCATATTTTTCATCCTCATCATATCATCATCATCAGTCTTGAGTGTTGCACTGGATTTCTCACAGTATCATGCACATCTTTGTCGTGAATTAAACGCATTTGCGAGAGATCTAGAGCATCGTGCATCACTTGCTTATTCACATAAGATGGAGGAAGGATTCAAATCCCTTATTGTTGAGAAACAAGGCCAAAGAATAGTCTCTTCTATGTTGAGAGAGAAGGGAAAATTCAATGGCATCAACATCACAAGCTACTTAGATTTTTTTGAAGAGCAAGCTATGATTTTTGGTCTTCCCGAAGATCTTTTGATATCATTCTTTGAACGAATTGTTGATAGCTCTATCATAAACCGTGTCACTCAATATGATAGTCTTCCTTGGAGTGATTTTAGAAAGGAGATGCTCAAATAATTCTATCTTGAAGATTATAGCCAACATAATCGAGATGGATTCTTACGATGGGTCAATTCTCCAAAGCCTAGTAGCTCTATTACTCACTTACAAAATGAGTATATTAGAGGCTATGAACAACTTCCTGATGAGGATAAGATAACTTTGGAACCTGATCTTGTGATCAATTTTCTTAAGCTTCTTCATCCTGAAACTCGTTGGGAAGTTGAACGGCGATTAGAAGAGCCGAATAAGCGCTATGGTCTTACTGAAAATTGGCAAAAAGTGTGTAAAGTAGTAGAGGCTGTAGCCCATAGACATCAAAGTTAATCCATGCTTTATGAGCAAACTAGTCTTCCTCAAGCTAGCCTTCCACAAACTAAGGAGCAAGTTAGAGAACAACCCCATGCTATGCTTTTTGACTCTACTCCTATTCCTCAAATGATGGAGCCTACTCAAGGTTTTAAAGTAGAGCCAAATAAAAGTGTAGTTGAACAATCTCAGGTGGAAATTCTCACTAAGCAAATGGAAAGTCTTATTGCTACACAATCCAATTTGGCCAAGACTATAGATGCTTTACAATCTAATTACACCAAAACTTTCCAAAATCAAATGAGCCCAATGTCTTTTCAAGAGCCTAATCAACATGTTATAGCTACCAATCAAAATCCACAAGTAGCTCCTACTCAAGCATATCAAGTTCCTCCAATGCATAATCCTTCAATGCAAAATCCTCATCCTCATGTGCAAAATCCTCAAAATGTATCAAAACATGTATCCTCAAGCTTCTCAAATAGGTTTTCAAAATCCTCAAAATCAAAATTTTCAAAATCATCAATCGTATAATATGGAAGCTCCTCTTGCACCGCAAGTATCACATGTTGCTCCCCAAGCTCCTCAAATATAGCAATTGCCTTTTCAAAATCCTAATTATCTTGTTCAAGCAATACTTTATCAACAAAATCCTCAATTTCAAAATTTCCCACCACAAGTTAATCAAAATCCTCAAAAGCAATGGAAGTGTTTAAGAAGCTCCTTCAATGGACCATTCTTCCTTCCAAATTTGATTTGTGTGTATGGTTCTCTTTCATTCTTATCATTCATGTTCATAAATCTAACTTGCACTCCTACATTCCCATTCCCATAATCATTTCAACATCTCTCTCTTCTCCATACTCAAAATTTAATTTGACTTTCATGTCCTTAAACCTTCCAACATTCATTAGCTTTATATACCTTGTGTGTGCCACGATCGGACCCAATCCACCCGGATTGCGATCACCTCCACAACGTATTTGATTGAGATGACATTAGCTAGTGGGGGTGGCAGCTGGGCTAAAACAGGTTGAGGTCTCTATTGAGCATGATAAGGATAGTTTTGAGGAGGCCTATAGTAATGAGGCTGAGCATTGTATTGACCTTGATATCTACCTGGTTGTGGTAGTCCTGTTCTGTCTTACTACTTGTTTGTTGTAAGGGTAGTCCTGAGCCGTGTGATTCGTGTATCGTCTCTCAATTGTACAATATTGGCCACTAGGGTTGGCTTGTGGTTGTGTTGCATTGGGACACACATTTGCCATATGATCACCACCACAGGTGTAACAACGCTTGTTTGTTGTTAACCTAGGCATCTGTTTACTAGAAACTCCTAGTTTCTAGGACACTTTTTCTGCTAGGTCTTCTATCGAGATGGACAATTTTGAGGATGCTAGAGATGAACAGTCTAAGTCCTTATAGACCTTTGAGAGTTCCAACTCATCTCCAAGGTTTTCCTCAATGTCTATACAAATTCTGACACCTCTAGCATTCTGGGTTCCTTCAAGCACACATAGGAGCGTAGTTTAGAGCTCAAGAGGCCGTCTAAAAACAATGACACTTGCTTGGCCTATGAGGGTAACTCTTGCATTGGACATCTCTCAACATATTGTCTAAACCTACGTCCTGCCAATCTAACTGTTTCCTGAGGGGTCTGTTTGAAGCCATGAATCAACGAAGACATATCATGCTTGATTCCACTTTTAGGGAATTCCGTGATGAATGACTCTAAAAAGTGATGGATATCCCTAAACTGCCGTTGTTGCAATGGTTGGAACCAAGTTAAAGTCGTGTTCTTTAATGTTAGTTCAAATGCATTGTATTGTGTAAACATATCTTCTACTTGCTCTGCTCGTAGCACTTGCTTAAATTCCGCAACATGGTCATAGGGATCTTGTCCCATCAAAGTAGTTTTTCATGGACTTTACTAGCTGAGTGGGTCTTAGCAACCTAGGGTGTTCACGTGGTCTAGGTAGAGGAAAATTCTCTCTACCTCCTGGTATTCTAGGTTCCCTTTGTCTTTCCACTCTATTGGTGTCCATGGTTGTTCTATCCCTCCCTATAGGATGAGTGAAACTTACTTCTGGTCTCTCTTTGTTCTTCTCTCTTTGATTGCCATGGGCTAAGGATGTTCCAGCACCCTGATGGTTTGTGTTTACATTTGCTCGAGATGGGGGGAAGACTAAATCACCTCTCCATGTGTAGGTGTTTCGCGCTTGTTTTGGTACTACAAATACCCGTTCTGAAGTCTCATCTAGGTATACAACCTTTCTAGGTGTATCTAGGTTGTTGAATTCATAAATCATGATGGATCCTACCTCACTAGGTTGTTCCATTCTGTACCTCCAAAATGCTTCATCAATTTCCTTGTTCAGGAACAACTCTATGCTTCTGTTGACTTGAGGGATCCATTCTGGGATTAGTACTCTTGTCAGTATAGATTTCCCTCTAGGTGTTCTAGATTCCTCTCCTACTGGTTCTTTTCCTTGGGTTCTCGCTTCCGTCTCTAGCTGAATTACACCAAACGCATTGGTATGATTTGGCTGAGTACTTTTGATGTACATCGTTCTTTCTTTGTCTATGTATGTGTCTCTCTCAAATTTCACCACTGGACGTTCCAATCCAATGGGTTGATCAGGATTGTGCAATTGCACCACTTGTCTTCGCAAACCATCCTCATAGATGCAAGCACCTAAGTGGTTGGTTCGGACATATTCTAATTGAGTTTTGTAGGATCCTTGGGGTCTTTCTAGATATGCTATGTTTAACCCTCCTTCTGGTCTTTCTGTGTTAAAAGCCATTTCTGACTCACTCGTATCTGAGCTCAACTCGCAAGGATAGCTATTCAATTATTGTGCCCACGAACGTGTAGTAGTTCCTACACTTGCTTCTGATGATCTAAGGCTTCATCGATCTAACTTACCTATATGCTTGCCTGATCTGAGGTTCATGAATTTACTTCCTAGCACTCTGTGATCGTCAATGGTTCTTTGTTCTTTATGTCTTGTTTCTTTTTGAATTCCTTTAAGTTCTTGATTTGTCTTACTGTATGCGTCAGGAATCGACTTTCTGTTGTACTTTTGAGTTCTCGTTCCGTTAGACTTAAGTTCTTTCCTTTAGGTTTTTGTAACGCACACTTTTACTTTAGTCTTGGACTTGAAAGATTAAGTCTCTTGGACTTGAAAGATTAAGTCTCTTGGACTTGCTGTGTTCCTATCGTTGTTCCAATTTAATCCACAATGCTACCGTTTAGCCTAAGCTAATAATTGATTGAGGGGGTTGACTATTCTTCCAACCTCAAGTCAGCTTCTTTGATTGCTCTGTTGCCCAAGAAGTCGCACTTCCCAAGCCTTGCCTTCTTCACTGCCTTGCTTTGTTTGCCCTTAATAGCCCTTGCTAGTCCTGTAAAAATCCAATGTTTAAACCAAATCTTAAATGGATGCTCAAGCACTTGAAATATATACACCTTTTAGGTCCCTTTCTCCTTTGCCCAAATTTTAATGCCCGCTTTCTTTTCTAGCCCCAACAATGGGTCAACCTCAATTTATCTTTTCTAAAAAACAAACTCTTCTTTTTTAAAAAGCAGTTGAGGTCACGTAGTACTCGTAAAGAGCTTTCTAACGAGCTATAAAGCTCAAAAAACAAACTTCAGA
This sequence comes from Ceratopteris richardii, assembly GCA_020310875.1. Classification (NCBI taxonomy): domain Eukaryota; kingdom Viridiplantae; phylum Streptophyta; class Polypodiopsida; order Polypodiales; family Pteridaceae; genus Ceratopteris; species Ceratopteris richardii. Next base: position 41,272,487 of record CM035443.1, on the reverse strand, counting down.
TGAAAAAGATATGAACGTTCAGGTCCTCAAGGGTGGAAACTGACACTTAGGTTTTTCTTCAAATATGAGCTAAGGGGTCTCTAATGAGCCTAGTCACCCAAAATTTTTCTCAAAATAGCCTCAAATTTGCCCAAAAAATGAAACCATAATTTTTCTGTTTTGGGTGAACAATCACGATGGTCTAGGACAATCGCGATGGTCTAGGACCGTCGCAATGGCTCAGGTGAACCGTCGCGATGGCGTGGTACAATCACGATGGTCTAATTGTGCACGAAGCGTCACGATGGTCTGGCTGGTCGAGCAATCGTGATGGCATGAGCCCGTTGTGATGGTCAATGGTCAACGTTGTCGGAGAGAATTTGTTACTCTTAAAATATTACAAAAATTAAAAGATTAAATGATTGTTATTAGTTTGGTTAATTTATGAAATTTTGACTAATATTTGACTTTAATTTTGCAGAAAAAGAAGTTGCTGATCAATAACAAGAAGGGAAGTATTTATCCAAATAATTCTTAATATTATTTATGGGTTTAGGTGAGCATGTTCTAGCTAAATTACAAGTGTAATTATGGATTAAATGTATGTTCTAGCTAAATATTAAGGGTAAGTAAGGGTTAATTAAAGGTCTAGATTATGTTTTGAAGGGTTTTACTAACTTACAAGGATAATTAGGGGTTAAATGTATGTTTAAAGCATGAACTTTAGGGTTCTAGTTAAGTTTTAAGATTAATTATGGGTTAATTATTCATCCTAGTGGGTTATGGAAGGTTAGAAAATAGGTTTATGGGTTAATTAGAATTAATTGATGTGGTTTAAAGTTAGCCATAGGGTAAACCTAATGATAAATGAATAAATAAGTGGGTTGTAGTCCATAAATAAGTTATTAAATAGGTTAATTATTTCATATGGAACCTCAGAAAATTATTTTAATAGAAAAATATATTATTTGTTTTTATTAAGCCTAAGAAAATAATTAAAATGGGTTAAATTAAATTTTAGACTAAGGTATTGAATTTATCCTAAGGATTAGTATTTAAATAAATAAGAAAGAAGAAGTGAAAGGTTATTTATTTTCTAAAGTATATAGTCCATTGAATATTTAAATGAGTGTGTGAAAATTGGGAAAATCAAATGGGGAAAAATCCCACGCCTAAAAAGTTGTTGGTTGTTGTTGGAGTGAAGAGGAGTTCAATTTAGGTAAATTGGTTGAGTTATCTAAAGAGAAATGTAGGCTATGGTGGGCTACTCACATCTATATAAAGAGGGGAGTACGTGCTCACAAGTTCATATGTTTTATTTTCAGGTAATTGCTACGCTCTAGACTATAGTCATATTTGTTCTCAGCTTTATGTCAGTCCTCTGACAGGAGGAGAGAGAGAAGTCTATCTCTCTTGTCCTTCAGTTTATGGAAAGCAAATTTTTTTGGAAATGCAGATATTTCTTCTTTTTTCTTCCATTCTTTTTTTCCCCCTCTCTGTCTTTTTCCCTCCATTAAATTGATTTTTTTATTTTATTCTCCCTCTCCCTCCCTTTCTCTGCCGGCGGCGCAGCGCTGCTGCGCGCGCAGCACAGAGAGAGAGAGAGAGAGAGAGAGAGAGAGAGAGAGAGAGAGAGAGAGAGAGAGAGAGAGATTTTTTTAATGTTTTTTTTTCTTTTCTTTTTATTTTATTTTTGTTTTGTTTTTTTGTCCCTCCCTCTCCCTTTCTCTGCAGCCGACGGACGCAGCCGTCGGCGCAGTAGAGAGAGAGAGAGAGAGAGAGAGAGAGAGAGAGAGAGAGAGAGAAAGAGAGTTTTATTTATTTGTTTTTTTTATTATTTTTTATTTTTTGTTATTTTATATTATGCATCTTATTTCTTTTTAATGTTTGTTTATATATGTTTTATTAGTTACTATAAATACTAGTCATTACTTATATATTAAAATATATACATGAAATAAATAGAATTTACTAATGTTTATATTTATTTGACTATATATATATTTAATGTATGTGAATGAATATTTTAAAATATATATGTTTTAATATATGTTTATGTGTTAATATATGTATAAGTATATATGTTTATGTATTATATATATGTGTATGTGTGTGTATTTAAGTTATGAGATTGATTGTTTATTGTATGATGTTATCCTAATGTTTTTTGTGTTCACAGGTTAGCAAAAAGAAGAAGTTTAGCCTTGATTCCTTCCAAAGATCTCATCATTCCTTCCACCTCTCTTTATCCATATAATTTTCCTAATCTATCTTCTTTTATCTTTTCCTTTCTTTACCTTACCCTTAACCCAAGCTTCTTCAAACCTCATCTTGATTGATACCTAAGTTCATTTACCCATGATGATGTTAGTGCATAAACCCATGTTAGTTTAGTGTTTGAACCCATGTTTGTGTGAGAACTTGAACCCATGTTTTAAGATTAGTACATGTTAAATAAGTTAGTGATAGGCATGTTAGTTTAGCTAATGCATGTTAGAAATTTATCCATGTTAGTTCATGCATGTGTATGTGCATTTATGTTCATGCATGCATGTGTGTGTTTATGCATGTGCATGTATATTAATTTATGTTTATGTTAGTATAGTTCATGCATGTAAAAGTTAGTAAGTGTTGGTTCATGCATGAGTATGTTAGTGTATGGTATGCATAAGTAAATTAGTAAAAGTTCATTTATGCATTTGTTTGTATGCATGCCATGTATGAATGCATGTATATGAATGTCTATGCATATGTGTGTTAGTGCATGTGCATGTATGCATGATCATTTATGTGTTTATGTTCACGCATGTGTGTATTTATGCATGTGCATGTATGCATGTTCATCTATGGTAATGCATGTATGTTGCATATGTATGTATGTTTATGTATGATTATTTATGCATGTATGTATGTTAGTTAAATACATATTTATTTATAATCAATGTATGTTGATGTATATTAAAATAATTAAGTAACTGAATTTTAAATTATAATGTATATATTTTAATAAAGAAATGTATTTATTATATATGTGTTTTTTTAGAAAAATTAATTACTTTAATACAATGTTAAATGAGTGTTAAAGTTTTATAAAGATATACTAATTTCTGTCATATGTTTTATTTTCAGAGGGGATTTTCTGAAGAATTGCAGCTATTGGTGAACTGAAGAAGGCCTGTTGCCTTCTTTCATATATATATGTTTTATTTTCAGAGAGCAATTGGCGAACTGGAGATTCACATGTGACCTGAAGTTTGAAAAGCAAAGATTACCCTTAGTTTGAAACTTTTATTAGCTTGTATAGGCTATCTTTTAGACTGTCATTTATAAACATCATCCTTGAGGTTGTATAGGACTTTGGTTATTAATTTAGTATCATCTTTTATGTCTAAAGAAAATTCTTCTAGTAACACCTTTCTTCCTTCATCAACTTTTGAATTGTTGTTTCCAAAACCAGTAGAAGATAAAGAATTAATAAAAGAAGTAATAGTAGAAGAATCTTTGTATGATCCTAGGACAAGTTTAGCTTTACTTTCTACTGTTCCTCCTAGTGTTAGTGAAGAAAATTTTCCTCCAACTGTAGATAGAAACGAAGAAAACATCCAAGAAGAAACAAACGAAACTATAAAAGAGCAAATAGTTAGTGAAAAGATTATTCCATCTTCTTATTTTGACGCAGTTAAACGTTATAGGAACGCTTCACCCTACGGACCTTAGGAAAAGTTATACTTGTACCTGTCCTGCATAGTCACCCTGCGTGCGCCGTTAGCGAGGCGACTGAATTGATCCGCCAGTCGTCAGAAAACGCTCCCACACTTTGAACCCGACGTGAAACAATGGCACAGCAGGACAGGTATAAACATTTCTTCTCTTCTTGCATATGCATCGGCTTGGTTAGGCTACGTGGTTGCAGCGGCTTGAGGTGATTGTCTTGCAGTGGCAGAAATTATAAACCTTGTAATTCCCTGGCTGTTGAGGGCTGAGCTTATGCTCTGAGCGCCTCCACGGGAATAGGCAAGTAGAAAACTTCATCTCTACACCCTTACCATCAACATTTTGAAGAAGAACGTTTGCACATTCATCCATTAGCAATTGATGTATTAGATTTTGATCCTATTAAACATTGTATAAATTTTCACAGTCACTCTTTGAGCCTCTTCTTCGATTCAGATTACAGGTATTGATCTATCCTCTAATATTTTTTTTTTTTTTTTTTTTTTTTTTCTCAAATATCAATGGGTAAAAAGAAAGCAGATAATTTAAACACACATAAAAAGAACTCTTCTATGGAGGGTTTAATTAAGAATGCAAATTTGGGACTTGAAACACAAGTCAAAGATTTAGAGGATAAGCTAAACTCATCAAATCAAGAAAAATTTAAAGAAGTATTTCTGTTAATTGACAAGTTAAGTGAGTTTTCAAATTCAAATAGTGTGATGAGTGGGATTTTACAAGAAATTGTTAAAAAATTAAAGATCCAAATAGATGATTTGACCAAACAAGTCAATGAACTATCTAAATGCAAGTGTAAACATGAAAAAAGTTTATCTCCAAAGTTGCCTAATGAATCCCATAAGAATGAGTATAGGAGATCCACCTATAGGGCTATGAATAGGAAAGTATATCCCTTAAGATGTTTTTGGTGTGACCAACTAGGTCATATGTACGAGGATTGTGTTGCTTATAATAATGCATGTCAAAATCACTTAGTCATTACACATGACCTTAAGATTTGTGATTATCAAACACAACTACCTTTGCGTTTAAATTTAGGTCGAGGAGGGATGATAGTCTACTTTAACGAAACAAAATTTAGTCCTAAAACCAAACTTCAAATACAATGGAAACCAAAGAGTCATGATGAAGAAAGCAATGTATGTCAATCAAACTTTATAAACACCAAGATTGTGACTAAAAGTGAATGCTTGAACAAGGATCAAAACCTTCTTAAACCTAAATCTATGAGTAACATTGATATTCAAACTACATCTAAAGATCAAGATACATTGGAAAAGATTATGAAAGAAGAAGATGTAAGGATAAAAGATGATGAAAATGAACAATCAATTGATGGAAACAAAGACATACATGAGGTCAAAACAGAACCTAAAGTCATAGAAAATGACAATAAATGTGACAAAACTAAAAATGATGAAAGAATAGTACAAACATCTAAAGATAAAAATCTTCAAATTCCATTAGAACATGACAAGAATATGGAAAAATGGATACAAGAAGCCATATGCAAGATTGAAAATAATATAAACAACTCATCTAAAGTTAAGGAAAAGGAGAAGAATTTAAGAGAATAGTTTTATTGTGATGGAATTGTTTGTTGAAGATAAAACTTTTCAAAATTTTGATATTGGTTGCTCCATATATGCCAGTTTTCCTAAAGATGATGAACATTTACCTAAATTGTTTTGTTTTATGAAGTTATTATGCCTGGAAAAGTTAGTTAAAAGCTTATGAGAAAGTTTTACATTATGATTTACTTAATCAAAAGAATACTAAAATATGAAAACACAAAGTTTGTGGATTATAAATTAAACTAAAACATGTTTGAAATTATATGCATAATATGCTTGCAAATAAGTTTGATCATTATGCTTGTCATTTCTTAAACTTATGATACCAAAGATGCTATTCTATACTAAAAATATAATTATCCATTGAGATAGGATGATAATAATTATGCTGCTATACTACCCACATGAGTTTCATTCTTATGATGAGAATGCCCATATGTTATGCTTTTCTATTGATCATAAGCTTTCTCATTATAAATAGTATTATCAAAAAGATGTTACTAAACTTATGATGAACTTATGATTTTCTTTCTTTCACAAATAAAAAGAAATCTATTATGATGAACAATTATGAAGAACAATATTATAATGAAATGATGAATAGTTTGAATGAAATGATTGTTTACAACAAATATGATGGTTATATTATACTATGAACATTATGATTTTTTCTGAAATTTATGAACTTTGTTTCAAAGGTTGAAAAAGCTAATGTGAAATTTATGAATTTATGAATTTATGAATTTATGGATTTATGAATTTTGTTTATGAATTATACCCACTATGACTTCTTATAATGAAAATTGTGACATGATGAAGATGAATCATATGAATTTCTATTTGCAAGATAAATGATAATGAAGATTACTTGTTTTGTAGCTTCTACTTTATGAGTGCTTACAGGTTCTGAAGATGAATTCATCAAAGTAATTGAAGATTTTTTGCCAAAAGTTTTGATGAACTTAAAGAGAGCTGAAGATGGAGTCAATATAGATTAGGAAAAAGGGTTAAACTATTTAAAAAGAGAAATAATGAAGAATATGAAATTGAAGACAATAATGCTGACGATGATGCTGATGAAAATGAAGATGATGCTTACAAATCAGGTGAAACAGTTTTGATTAAAGATTCTTTAATTTTTTGTGTATATGCATAGCATTACTACATGGATTAAAAGGATATGTTCCAATTTATTTAAAAAATTCAAATAGAATTAAGATATAGAAATATCTGAAATATTTATGATTGAAGCATAAGAACTCATATTTATATGAACTGAATCGGAAAGTTGAATAGAAATTTTGGAATTGGAATCTTGTAAAAGAAAAGGTAGTTTTATTTTGAATATATGTATATGCTTAAAAGAAATTTTTTATTCATTAGCAAATGGGATTTTGTATCTTGCTTTTATTTTTTATGAGATCTGACCTCTAAATAAAAATAAAATTAATTAAAAACTTCATACCCAACTAGTTTATATGTATGTGTCTGTTGTTAGTGTGCTATGTTGGGCTAGTAGGCGGGTGGAACAACCTTGGTCGGGTGATCAAGGCCACGAGCTGCAGCTAGTTTCATCATAGGCCTAACCTATATGTTGTCATGCGCCTGCATGGGTCGGTAGGCGGGTGGAGTTACTCTGGTCGGGCGATCAGAGCCACGAGCTGACGTCGATTTCATGTAGGGCTGACATAGTTTGTCGTGTGCTATGCCGGGTTGGTAGACAAGTGGAACAAACTTGGCCGGGTGGACAAGTCCAGGAGTCGCACCCAATTTCGGTATAGGCCGATTTGTAAGAAAATAAGAAAAAGCTGAGTTGGGATGAAGTAAGGAAAATGATATGATTTAAGCAATTAAAAGAGAGTCAGACCATAGGAAATAAAAGTAGGAGGCATATAATTCTGTTATCTGATGGAAAAAGTTTTCTTTTTGTATATGCTGTTATGAAAGATAAGTTACTTATTCTTAGCAAGTGACATGAACAGAAGGACTATAAGACTTATGATTTATTCTTATAAATATTTGTTTAAATGTGGATTCAAAAATATGACATGATATTTTATAACTTATTTCTATGTTGATATTTTTAAATGATTTGTACAAATCTTTTTAATTGCATAAAGTTTGAATGTATGATGTAATAAAATTTTTAAATTATTTAAACTTAATTTCAAAAGAATTTCATCTATTCCACTTGAATCTGCAGGTTGGCCCATCGGGACGATGTGCAGGTTTAGTGGGGGCGGATGTCGGAGAGAATTTGTTACTCTTAAAATATTACAAAAATTAAAAGATTAAATGATTGTTATTAGTTTGGTTAATTTATGAAATTTTGACTAATATTTGACTTTAATTTTGCAGAAAAAGAAGTTGCTGATCAATAACAAGAAGGGAAGTATTTATCCAAATAATTCTTAATATTATTTATGGGTTTAGGTGAGCATGTTCTAGCTAAATTACAAGTGTAATTATGGATTAAATGTATGTTCTAGCTAAATATTAAGGGTAAGTAAGGGTTAATTAAAGGTCTAGATTATGTTTTGAAGGGTTTTACTAACTTACAAGGATAATTAGGGGTTAAATGTATGTTTAAAGCATGAACTTTAGGGTTCTAGTTAAGTTTTAAGATTAATTATGGGTTAATTATTCATCCTAGTGGGTTATGGAAGGTTAGAAAATAGGTTTATGGGTTAATTAGAATTAATTGATGTGGTTTAAAGTTAGCCATAGGGTAAACCTAATGATAAATGAATAAATAAGTGGGTTGTAGTCCATAAATAAGTTATTAAATAGGTTAATTATTTCATATGGAACCTCAGAAAATTATTTTAATAGAAAAATATATTATTTGTTTTTATTAAGCCTAAGAAAATAATTAAAATGGGTTAAATTAAATTTTAGACTAAGGTATTGAATTTATCCTAAGGATTAGTATTTAAATAAATAAGAAAGAAGAAGTGAAAGGTTATTTATTTTCTAAAGTATATAGTCCATTGAATATTTAAATGAGTGTGTGAAAATTGGGAAAATCAAATGGGGAAAAATCCCACGCCTAAAAAGTTGTTGGTTGTTGTTGGAGTGAAGAGGAGTTCAATTTAGGTAAATTGGTTGAGTTATCTAAAGAGAAATGTAGGCTATGGTGGGCTACTCACATCTATATAAAGAGGGGAGTACGTGCTCACAAGTTCATATGTTTTATTTTCAGGTAATTGCTATGCTCTAGACTATAGTCATATTTGTTCTCAGCTTTATGTCAGTCCTCTGACAGGAGGAGAGAGAGAAGTCTATCTCTCTTGTCCTTCAGTTTATGGAAAGCAAATTTTTTTGGAAATGCAGATATTTCTTCTTTTTTCTTCCATTCTTTTTTTCCCCCTCTCTGTCTTTTTCCCTCCATTAAATTGATTTTTTTATTTTATTCTCCCTCTCCCTCCCTTTCTCTGCCGGCGGCGCAGCGCTGCTGCGCGCGCAGCACAGAGAGAGAGAGAGAGAGAGAGAGAGAGAGAGAGAGAGAGAGATTTTTTTAATGTTTTTTTTTCTTTTCTTTTTATTTTATTTTTGTTTTGTTTTTTTGTCCCTCCCTCTCCCTTTCTCTGCAGCCGACGGACGCAGCCGCAGGCGCAGTAGAGAGAGAGAGAGAGAGAGAGAGAGAGAGAGAGAGAGAGAGAGAGAGAGAAAGAGAGTTTTATTTATTTGTTTTTTTTATTATTTTTTATTTTTTGTTATTTTATATTATGCATCTTATTTCTTTTTAATGTTTGTTTATATATGTTTTATTAGTTACTATAAATACTAGTCATTACTTATATATTAAAATATATACATGAAATAAATAGAATTTACTAATGTTTATATTTATTTGACTATATATATATTTAATGTATGTGAATGAATATTTTAAAATATATATGTTTTAATATATGTTTATGTGTTAATATATGTATAAGTATATATGTTTATGTATTATATATATGTGTATGTGTGTGTATTTAAGTTATGAGATTGATTGTTTATTGTATGATGTTATCCTAATGTTTTTTGTGTTCACAGGTTAGCAAAAAGAAGAAGTTTAGCCTTGATTCCTTCCAAAGATCTCATCATTCCTTCCACCTCTCTTTATCCATATAATTTTCCTAATCTATCTTCTTTTATCTTTTCCTTTCTTTACCTTACCCTTAACCCAAGCTTCTTCAAACCTCATCTTGATTGATACCTAAGTTCATTTACCCATGATGATGTTAGTGCATAAACCCATGTTAGTTTAGTGTTTGAACCCATGTTTGTGTGAGAACTTGAACCCATGTTTTAAGATTAGTACATGTTAAATAAGTTAGTGATAGGCATGTTAGTTTAGCTAATGCATGTTAGAAATTTATCCATGTTAGTTCATGCATGTGTATGTGCATTTATGTTCATGCATGCATGTGTGTGTTTATGCATGTGCATGTATATTAATTTATGTTTATGTTAGTATAGTTCATGCATGTAAAAGTTAGTAAGTGTTGGTTCATGCATGAGTATGTTAGTGTATGGTATGCATAAGTAAATTAGTAAAAGTTCATTTATGCATTTGTTTGTATGCATGCCATGTATGAATGCATGTATATGAATGTCTATGCATATGTGTGTTAGTGCATGTGCATGTATGCATGATCATTTATGTGTTTATGTTCACGCATGTGTGTATTTATGCATGTGCATGTATGCATGTTCATCTATGGTAATGCATGTATGTTGCATATGTATGTATGTTTATGTATGATTATTTATGCATGTATGTATGTTAGTTAAATACATATTTATTTATAATCAATGTATGTTGATGTATATTAAAATAATTAAGTAACTGAATTTTAAATTATAATGTATATATTTTAATAAAGAAATGTATTTATTATATATGTGTTTTTTTAGAAAAATTAATTACTTTAATACAATGTTAAATGAGTGTTAAAGTTTTATAAAGATATACTAATTTCTGTCATATGTTTTATTTTCAGAGGGGATTTTCTGAAGAATTGCAGCTATTGGTGAACTGAAGAAGGCCTGTTGCCTTCTTTCATATATATATGTTTTATTTTCAGAGAGCAATTGGCGAACTGGAGATTCACATGTGACCTGAAGTTTGAAAAGCAAAGATTACCCTTAGTTTGAAACTTTTATTAGCTTGTATAGGCTATCTTTTAGACTGTCATTTATAAACATCATCCTTGAGGTTGTATAGGACTTTGGTTATTAATTTAGTATCATCTTTTATGTCTAAAGAAAATTCTTCTAGTAACACCTTTCTTCCTTCATCAACTTTTGAATTGTTGTTTCCAAAACCAGTAGAAGATAAAGAATTAATAAAAGAAGTAATAGTAGAAGAATCTTTGTATGATCCTAGGACAAGTTTAGCTTTACTTTCTACTGTTCCTCCTAGTGTTAGTGAAGAAAATTTTCCTCCAACTGTAGATAGAAACGAAGAAAACATCCAAGAAGAAACAAACGAAACTATAAAAGAGCAAATAGTTAGTGAAAAGATTATTCCATCTTCTTATTTTGACGCAGTTAAACGTTATAGGAACGCTTCACCCTACGGACCTTAGGAAAAGTTATACTTGTACCTGTCCTGCATAGTCACCCTGCGTGCGCCGTTAGCGAGGCGACTGAATTGATCCGCCAGTCGTCAGAAAACGCTCCCACAACGTAACCGTCGCGATGGCGTGAGCCCATCGCGATGGTTACAAGGCGCGATGGCTTGAGCCAATCGCGATGGTCCAACTTCAAGGCATCACGATGGCGTACCTGGTATCGTCGCGATGGTCTATCTTGACACGTGGCAGAGGATCGTCGCGACTCTTACCATCACACATATGTCCTAGACTCGATCCCCGACAACGACGCCAAATTTGGTGTTGCTCTAGCACAATGGTGAGAACCACGTTAAGAAGTTCCACCTCCTTAATGTCAATCCACAGAAGAGATAGGAGTGATATGAAGATCGTGAATGTGAGATGTAGTGAGAGTGAAGGTGAGATAGCATAGAGATGCACACACACATACACACACAATGAAGAGACAAGCAAGACACAATGGAAGGTAGGAAAATAGACTCTATTACTCAAGATCTCAATTACAAGATCAAGCTCACACTAGCTCATACAAGTCTACACTAGCTAACTCTAACCAACCTCAAAAATGAGCTCTCTAGCTCTTTTTATAGATTCTAGACTAGTTTTGACCCGTTTCACATCTAGTGATCGACATAGTTCAAAAATAGGTTCTAGGTGCTATTTGAAGGTCTAAACGATGTCTAGAAATAACCAAAACTTGTAGGCTCCTTGTACCTAAGCTCCTCAAGCTTGAGGACTCCTTGGCTTGCACAAAATGGAGCTACAAATTACAAAAGTGATTGTTCTATGTTACATATGGTACAAGAGTAATGAAAATCATTGTTGAGAGTTTTTGAAAAGTATTTACAAAACATATTTTTTCGAAAAATAATCCGACTGGCTCCCCACTACTTCGTTGTGCTCTCTCTTCACATACTTCCACGTCCTTTGTGCCTCTGGCTAGTGCCAACAATGTGCATATACATTTGTGTATATATATGTGTGTATATAAATATGTGTATAAATATATATGTAAATATATGTGTATATATATGTGTATATTATGTGTGTGTATATATATAGTTACACATATAAATATAACAAATAAAATCAATGCATACCGTGCATTATCAGGATGATGATCCATAAGTGTTCGCATCTTTTTAAGACACCACTCATACGATCATCCAGTCCAAACTCTATCTCAAGTGAACTAAGTACGTATGTTATATCCCTCTCATCATGCTTACTACAAAAATAAAAAAAATCATGTAAATAAAACATAAGATATTTATTTCAATTTATATCTAAAACTTATACTTACTTCCACTGCAAGTGGACAAGGTGTAGGTAAGAGTTGCATAATGCTCGTATCCTTTTCTTGAACTCCAATCCATTCCTTATATACACTATATTCCCCTCTGTCTCTAGCACTCCAGCCCTAAATTGCCTATGCATGTCCTCATAGACACCTGTGCTTTGCTCTCATGATCTGGAAATGGTATAGGTGTCCTGGAAATAGATAGATAAAAATAAAGTGTATGTGTGTGTGTGTGTGTCTATGTGTGTATGTGTGTGTCTATGTGTGTATATACATGTGTATCTGTATCTATGTGTCTATATGCATGTGCATGTGTGTGTGTAAATGTGTGTGGATGTGTGTGTGTAAATGTGTGTGGATGTGTGTGTGTGTAAGTGTGTACGTGTATGTGTGTGTATATGTGTGTGTATGTGTGTGTGTCTATGTGTGTATGTGTGTGTGTCTATGTGTGTGTTTATATGTGTATATATGTGTCTGTGTATGCATGTGTATGTGTGTGTGTGTGTAAATCTATGTGTATATGTATGTGTGTGTATGTGTGTGTATGTGTATGTGTGTGTGTATGCATGCAAGCATGTATGTATGCATATGCATGTGCATTATGTATGCAAATGTATGCATGTGTGTGTGTATGTGTGTATGTATGTGTGTGTGTGTATGCATGTAAGTATGTATATATGCATATGCATTATGTATGCACATGTATGCATGTATGTGTATGTGTGTGTATGTGTCTCTATATGTGTGTATGCATATATGTGTGTGTATGTCTCTATGTGTGTGTGTATGCATATATATGTGTGTATGTGCCCATGTGTGTGTGTGTATGTGTGTGTGTGTGTCTATGTGTGTGTCTTTGTGTGTATATATTGTGTATCTATATATATGTGTCTATATGCATGTGTATGTGTGTGTGTAAGTGTGTATGTGTCTATGTGTGTATGTGTGTGTGTATATGTGTGTGTGTGTATTTGTGTATGTGTGTGTAAGCGTATATGTGTGTGTGTCTATGTGTGTATGTGTGTGTGTCTGTGTGTGTATGTATGTGTTTATGTGTGTATATATATGTGTGTGGATGCGTGTATATGTGTGTGTAAATCTATGTGTATATGTGTGTGTATGTGTGTGTATGTTCCAATGTGTGTCAATGTATGTATGTGTATGTATACATGTAAGCATGAATGTATGCATATGCATGTGCATTATGTATGCATCTGTATGCATGTGTGTGTGTATGTGTGTATGTATGTGGTGTATGTGTCTATGTGTGTGTATGTGTTTGTGTCTATGTATGTATGTGTGTGTATGTGTCTGTCTATGTTTGTATATATGTGTGTATGTGTATATATGTGTGTGTATGCATGTGTATATGTGTGTGTAAATCTGTATGTATGTGTGTGTGTATGTGTGCATGTGTGCGTATGTGTATATGTGTGTATATCTATGTGTGTATGTGTGTGTATGTGTCAATATACGTGTGTATGTGTATATATGTGTGTGTATGCATGTGTATGTATGTGTGGAAATGTGCATATACATGTGTGTGTATGTGTCTATGTGTATGTGTGTATGTGTGTGTGTGTATGTGTGTACATGTGTGTCTATCTGTGTATGTGTGTGTGTGTGTCTATGTGTGTATGTGTGCATCTATGTGTGTATATATGTGTGTGTATGCATGTGTATGTGTGCGTAAATCTTTATGTTTGTATGTGTGTGTGTCTATGTGTGTATGTGTGTGTGGGTGGTATCTATGTGTGTGTGTGCCTATCTATGTGTGTATGTACGTGTGTGTAAATGTGTGTGTATGTGTGTGTGTGTGTGTCTATGTGTGTATGTGTGTGTGTCTATGTGTGTATGTATGTGTATGTCTGTGTGTATGTGTGTGTGTATATGTCTATGTCTATGTGTGTGTGTATGTGTGTATATATGTGTGTGTATGTATGTGTATGTGTGTGTGTAAATCTGTGTATGTGTCTATGTGTGTATGTGTGTGTCTATGTGTCTATGTGTGTGTCTATATGTGTATGTGTGTGTCTATGTGTGTATGTGTGTGTGTAAATGTGTGTATGTATGGGTGTATGTGTGTGTGTGTATGTATCTATGTGCATATATATGTGTGTGTATGCATGTGTATGTGTGTGCAAATTTGTGTATGTGTGTGTGTATGTGTGTGCATGTGTCTATGTGTGTATGTGTGTGTGTCTATGTGCGTATGTGTGTCTATGTGTGTAGGTGTGTGCCTATGTGTGTTGTGTCTATGTGTGTATGTGTGTAAATGTGTATGTATGTATGTATGTGTGTGTATGTGTGTGTGTCTATGTGTGTATATGTGTGTGTATGTGTGTGTGTGTGTCTATGTGTGTATATGTGTATGTCTATGTGTGTATATGTGTGTGTCTATGTGTGTATGTGTGTATATATGTGTGTGTATGCATGTGTATGTGTGTGTGTAAATCTGTGTGTATGTGTATGTATGTGTGTGTATGTGTGTGTATGTGTGTGTATGTGTGTGTATGTGTGTGTCTATGTGTGTGGGTCTATGTGTGTATGTGTGTGTGTGTAAATGTGTGTGTATGTGTGTATTTGTGGGTGTATGTGTGCATATGTGTCTATGTGCATATATATGTGTGTGCGTATGCATGTGTATGTGTGTGTAAATCTATGTATGCGTGTGTGTATGTGTGTGCATGTGTCTATGTGTGTATGTGTGTGTGTGTGTATATGTGTGTGTCTATGTGTGTCTGTATGTGTGTCTATGTGTATATGTGTGTGTGTCTATGTGTGTATATGTGCATGTGTATGCATGTGTATATTTGTGTGTAAATCTGTGTGTGTATGTGTGTGTGTGAGTGTACCTTCTTGCTTCTTGCTTCTCTTGCTAGCTCTCTGGTTGTGTGTGCATGCTCAATCTCTCTCTCTCTCTCTCTCTCTCTCTCTCTCGCTCTCGTGTCTCAATCCCGGCACAAATGTGTTGGGAGAAATCAAATTTTTTTTAACATTCCAGAGCATCACTTATGCTACGCTCTAAAATGTCACACGTCACTTATGCGATGCTCTCTAGTTTGCTAATGTCTGTAGGTCTAGTGACACCATTTGTGACAATAATATTTAGTGTCGCATAAGTGATGGTTTGCATCGCTAAGGCGACGATGCTTCTTTTTTTTATAAAAAAGAGTTTTGTTTCTTATGCGATGCTCTCGTCGCATAAGCAACAAAACCCACTTTTTTTTTCAATGGGGGGTGTCGCTACGCCCCCCTTTTTCTAGTAGTGCTACGTGCATACATAGGTCCCTTCAAATAGATGTAGCTCATAGACTAATCAACCAAATGTGATGAAAATTGATATCATGCAGATAGACTTAACACTTTACATATACTAATTTAACGCTCATCAAAAGACTAAGTACACATAGAGAAATCAATGATCAAAGTTGACTAAAAATGAGGCATAGACCTATAGGATTAAATGTGTAGCTTGAAATGTCAATGTAATGCACATATTGTACATGGAATGAATAGACATGAAGCTTGGGAAGGAGGAGCGCTATATGTGCTTCAGAAATGACTTGGTGCTTGCTCAGAAGTTCCTCCAAATGTAGCTAAAACTCTACTCTATTCCGTGACACTTTTTGAGTGTATATATAGAGGATTTTGAATTCAAACTTTCGGGGGATTCCACCTAAAAGGTCCTTCAAGTTAGGGGAATCTCATCTAATTTATTTCTCCAACTTCAGCTTCGTGATTGGTACCTAACAAGGCACGTGATTCTCATCTTACTTTTACTTTTGATGAAGTTAAAAGTAAAAGTAAGATGAGAAAAAAAGTAAAAGTTAAAAGTTAAAAGTTACAAGAGGTAGTTTCTATGGCTTCTCTCATTGAGAGTACAAATAATGTCATTACACCAATGATGATCAAGCACTAGGCTTGGATGAAAATGCACCAACAGCTCCCCCTCAAGCCTATCATGTTTGAGTCTTCATTCTTCCTTGATGTCCAACAATCCAATCATGCCCTTGAATTTGCTTAGCTTGGTACCATCCAAGGATTTTGTCAATATGTTGCACATTGAAGAGTAGTAGACACATAGGACAATTAAAAATCCTTGCTGAACAACTTCTCTCTCACATAGTTATAATGGACTTCAATATGCTTTGTTCTAGCATGGTAAACAAGATTAGCTGCTAAGTGAAGTGAGCTTGTGTTATCACCAAAAATATGAGGAGTTAGAGTATGTAACACCAAACCTGAGTATAGACCTTTCAACCACATTGCTTCTTTTGTTGCATTGGCCAATCCTCTATATTCAGCCTCAATAGATGATAGAGCAGCAGTTGGTTGCTTCTTTGAAGACCATGAGATGAGTTTTGAACCTGCAAAAGATAAATAACCTGATGTACTCTTCCTATCATCCTTTGATCCAGCCCAATATGAATCTGAGTAGAGTTTGAGATCAATTTCTAAAGTGAAGGTGTAGAAAATCCCTTCATTGATGGTACCCTTCAAGTATTTGAGCACTCTGTTGGCTGCTTCCAAGTGTGGCTTCACTGGCTTGTGCATGAATTGACTGAGTATGCTAACACTAGCATATTTCCACCCTTGTGAGAGTTGCATAGTTCAAGCTTCCTACCAAGCTTTGATAGCTTGTGATGCCTTCAATGAGTTCTCCTTCATAAGCACTAAGCTTATGGTTCAACTCTATGGGTGTACTTGCACAGTTAGTATTCTTCATTTTAAACTTAGAAAGCATATCATGTACATAGTTCCTTTGAGTTATATAGATACCTAAATTTGTATAGACAAGTTCAAGTCCAAGAAAGTAAGTGAGTGTACCAAGATCACTGATCTTGAATTCATCCTTCATTCCCACTTTTACCTGATTGATTCCATTGATGTCATTCCTTGAATTATGATGTCATCAACATATACATAGAGATAGATAACTTCATATCCATTCTTCTTGATGAATAAGGATGCATTTACTTTGCTTGCCTTGAATCCTTGATTCTGGAAGTAGGTCACTAATCTGTGATTCCAAGCTCTTGGAGCTTGCTTCAAACCATACAAGGCCCTTTTCAATTTGCACACATAATTTGGATAATGTGCATGTTCATAACCTGGTGGTTGTTCCATATAAACTTCTTCTGAAATCAACCCATTGAGAAATGCATTTTTTAAATCTAATTGGTATAGCTTCCAATTATTAGATGCAACAATGCTAACAAATACTCTAATGCTAGGCATTTTGGCTATAGGTAAAAAGGTTTCTTCATAGTCTATTCCATGGGTTTGAGCAAACCCCTTGGCTACTAACCTTGCCTTGTGTCTATTACTACTACCATCTGGATTTCTTTTAACTTTATAAATACACCTTGATCCAATTACCTTTATTGGTGGTTTGCTAGGAACAAGTTCCCATGTATCATTTTCCATAAGAGCTTCCATTTCTTCATCCAGTTCTTCTCTCCCTTCCTTCTTGCATTGAGCTTCTTCATAAGATGTAGGTTCTTCATGGTTGAGATCTTTGTCCATATAGATTGAGTGCTTTGTGACCAATGAGGTGTCAAATCCATATCTTTCTGGTTTCTTCTTCTCTGTAAAATGCTTAAACGCGAGACTAACTGTCAGAAACGCATTTAAGCACCTAAGTGGGTTCTTGGGAGTGGTAGGGGTTTGTTAGACAGAGGCCTTGTACTTAGTTCCCAAAATAACCACTTCAGATACAGTAAGATACTGATGCTAAGAACTTTATCAAGATTTCATGACACTTACAGTTCTCGTCGTAGCTCGGCCAACGTGTACCGAATACACTAAGATGCTATATTGCTAAACTTACTGAAGATACCAGAGACAAGAGTGATAATTCAACCTTTACCGAATAGACAGCACTATCCCTCGCAATGTTAGAACAATATCACAGTTTTCACAGACTTCGCTAAACAACTGGCATAACATTCCCAGAACGAGTACTAACACAATACATGTCCCTAATACCACAATCGCAATAAGGATTCGCTGATGACTCACTTCAGACGACAGTTCGATAACAAATCAACAGAACGAGATAGATGCTCCAAATTACCCAACCCTACACACAGTAACGTCACCGCTCAGTCACTCAGATGAATCGTCACACTAGATCAAACTCCGAACAGACAAAACAAGACACAGCTGCGCACATAATACACAGAATACTCAGAAATCAGTTAAACAATGCTACAGCAGCGCTCGAACAATCACCCAGAGGAACAGTTTGGTGATTCCACGAATCATCCCTCAGCATCTCTTTTCATTGCTTTATATAAAAGATTACAACTGTTATGTAACAACTTTTCGCGCGTGTGAACACAAGATTTAGTTTTACATTTTCCAATCCGGCAGCCGACTAACACTGGCACGCACGGTGGACTCGAACCCGCAAGTTTTACAAAACTTATTGTTCATCGATAATACCTTCTAAGTACATATTCCTAGCTAATCTAAAGGTTCGGGTGATCTTTTTCTTCAGAGTTTCTAATAACTGTTTTAGGGTGTCGGGTTCTATTAACTGTGCATCTATTCGTACTGAACTTAGGGCTATGGCTTCATTTAGCAAAATTTCTGCTTGAGTCTGCAGAAATGCTTCCTGTAAGTAAAATTGGTTTGCCAATGCCACATCTCTGGATGTCTTCATTTCGGCAACCTGTTGCTCCATCTTCTGTACTCTTTCCTTGTGATTTTCTAGTTGATTCTCTCTTCTTTCGATTTCTTGAATCTGAAAGTTTACTGTTCTTGCATATGATTCTTTTTCGTGTCTGAGATCTGCAATTAGCTTCTGTGTCTGCGCTTCCTTGGTCAAATAATGCTTGAGCATATTGTTTACATCTGATAGATTTTCTTTTGTCCGTTGCAGTTCTTCTTCTGTTAGCTTAGCTTGCGTCTGCTGTTCTTTGTTTTGCTGCACCAGTTCGTTGAGTTGGACTCTGGTTTCTTCCAGTAGATTTCCTAATGCGACTCTGGCATCCTCCTTATCCTTGAGTAATAGATTCAGTTAAATCATTTTTGCATCGACAACAAGCAGCAGTTCCTCCTTCTCTTTCGCTACTGCCAGGGCTTCATCTCGCTGAGTTGTAATTTGTTCCTCTTCTTGAAGTCTGGTGTGTAATTGCTGTATTTGTGCATTTAGTGCATGGTTTTCAGCCTTTACTGCCTATAACTCCTCCTGGAGGGGAGTGATATCTCCCTCCATTACTTCCAATTTGTGTTGGAAGTCTTCTCGAACAGCGTCTGTGATTTGCTTCAATTGTTGCGGCAATTGTTGTGATAAAGTGATTAGCAGATGACCCATTGATTCTAACTCAAAGAATACGGGGATGGATGGGAGTGGAGGAGGGTGACGAGGTTGGGACGAGGATGCCGTGAGGAGTTGTTGGGAGTTCGGTGGAGAGTAGTTAGGTGATGATGAAGAAGAGGCTGTGGCTTCGTTGGGGTGGGTGGGTTGGATAGGGATAATGGGTTCGGCTGGGGGTTCGGGTGGATGGATAGGAAGAACAGTAGTTGCGGTGATTACCTTTTCGGTGGGTTGTGTAGTATCTTCGGCTGTGGAGTCAATTGCCTTAAGCAGCTCTTCGAGTACTTCTTTAGCAACTTGTTCTGATCTGCGTGCTATTCTTCTTCAGACTGTTGCTGGGATGCCTCTTCTGTAGAAGTTGTGTTGGCTTCAGTCCGATTTTCCTGTTCTTGTTGCTCCTAAGAAGATGATTGTGCGGAAGATTCATGCTGCATTGATGTGGCCATATCATGGAATGCGTCTTCGTCTTGCTTTTCTTCTTCTTTGCATTCCCTTCGTTTCCTTCGGCTGATCCCTAGGCTTCACTTTCAGAAGAACTTATTCTGATTCTCTTTCGTCTGAAGAGTTGATTCAGCTCCTCTTCATCTTCTTCCTCATCGTCCCATAAGTGTACAGATTCCTCATGTCTTACAACACGCCCTCGGGGTGGTGGTTGTGCTGCAAGGATGGCCGGAAAAAGGAAGGATAGTATATGCGGCAATCTGGACCTTGGCGTGCCTCCCTTGTTCACGTGTTTGATTATTGCTACGCATTCCTTGTGAATGCGGTGGAAAAAGTATGAGGCAAAATTCACTGGTTCTCGGGAAGCTAAGTCTATGGCTGAGTAGAAGGGGCGAGATATGCCATAAGTTCGCTTCTAGAGGTTTAGGATTGCTACTAAAAATTGAAGGGCAAATCTCTCTGGTTCCGGTCAACACAGAATCGCGTATTCTTTTGATGAATATCTAGGGAACAATTGTATCATGGTTGCTACAGTGAGGTTTGGGCCATTTTGTCGACCTTGCGAAGGGAGTCGAAACGACTCAGCGAAGGTTTGGAAAGTGATCAATGTACGGGATGGTAGGGAGGTGATTGGCCAACTCTGCTCTGTAGCAGGTGTGTTGGCAATGGTGGAGATTATCTGGGCGAAGAATGGGTGGGACTCCACTGAATGCCAAGGCAGTTCAGCGAAGTTGTTAAGCCCACGAATGCGTAGGAACTCTCCTACGTCGGTAGGGAGTCCATCACGGAAGGCTGCGTAGTTAGCCAAAGCTTCCATGGCACAGACAAAGACAGCAAACACAAGCACGCAAAGCACAGGGTAAGCACACAGAGCACAAATCACACAAACACAATAGCGATTTTTGGTGAAACCGAAAAGTTTAAGTAGATGCGTTGTGGTGGAGAGCAATCAAGGATGACTAATCATCGCGCGGTATTGAAATGATAATTCTTAACTTCGGTGTTCATGCATGAGTAGCTGGCAATACATCCCTGTACATAGTAGGCCACCAGAGACCACTTTGCAGAATTTTCCGGTGTGTTAAGTCTGCAGCAAAATGGCCACCGGAAGGAATTGAGTGAGCCAAATTAATGACTGAGTTAACTTCATATGGTGGAATACAATGAAGTAAAACTCCAGTGTGATCTATAAAGTATAATTCTCCAGCAATCAACCGAAATCGGCGGCTAAAAACTACAATTTTTCTGCGTATTTCCGTAGAAGTCTGAGATGGAAGGCATCCATCAGTGAGAAACATCAATATTTGATCATAGTATGTAGATGGCATAGGCGGGTCTGTAATTTCATCATGGGTTGGTTCAGAAACATAAATTGCTGGTGTTGTGTCATCTACACCGACCGGAACTTCACCGAAATCTAAGCGAGACAAAAAATCTGCTAAGGCATGTGAACTGCCTAGTCGATGAATAACTTCGTAGTCAAACTCTTGTAAAAGTAGAACCCATCGTGCTAATCGACCTCCTAGATCCTGTTGCCGAACCAGATAAACAAGTGCAGCATGATCTATGATTATTATTTCTCTGTCCTCTGTAATTTCGATATCCTTGTTGCTGGTTGTTTCTCATTTGCGGAGGTACATAGTGATTGGCTGGCTACCCTGGTTCCTGTATAATTGCATTGACAGTTGCTGTTCCCTGTACCTTGGCATTGTATGTGCAGTTTTTGGTGGTGTGTCCGATAGTGTTGCAGATAGCACAAAACAACTGATTAAGTGCACAAGTGGCACTAGTATGGCCTGAATTCTTGCATGTGGTGCAGTACATGTGTCTGGTCAGGTCTTCGACGATATTTTTATTTGCTTTTAACCACTCCAGGTCTTCTGTAAATCCTCCAACCTTGTTTTCCAACTGCAAAGCCATTGCGATCACTGCATCTAGCGTCATAGCTCCTACACAGCGTACGATCATAATCTGTTTAAGTTGTGGGGTCAAGCCATTGATGAACCATTGAGCAATAACGTCATCCGGTAGGTTGGCATGTGCTGGTGGTAACTGCCTCAAATGAGTCCTGAACAGCGTGGCGTATTCCAGTGCTGTTTGATTTATCTTCTGTCTATTGTTTTGCAGGTAGTCAAAAATTTCGGCTGGATTCTTCTTTAGCCTGAATCTCTACAAAAAGGCATCTCTTAGTGCTTCATAAGTGCCGAAATGGTTAATATCATATTCTGTAAGCCATCTAGCTGCTTCGTTGACCAATGTCGATTGGAAAACAATAGCCTTATACGCCGGATGAGGTGGATGATTGAGCACTACATAACTTCTCTCAAACGTGCGTACATGAGCATCCGGGTCATCTCCTGGGAATCCACCGAATTTAGTGTACGTTACTCCTGTTGGAGTCGGCCTGGGTAGACATAGTTGTTGTTGTTATTCGTTCATCGTGCTGATGGTTGTATGGTGACTATCTCCTGTATTCCGAGGCTGAATATCTGAACCGTCGGAGTCTATATCGGTCTGTGCACTTTCCGGTTCGATAATCTTGTTCAGTATATTTCGAATCTCAGTTTCCAACAAGTTTCCTTCCTTCTTGATGTCCAATGTAGGAAGGCTTACTCCCAATAGCGGTGACTAGACTGAAGATTCACCAAGAAATGGTAAATCGGCACCGAAAAACTGTAAATTCTCAGTGACTTGTACCGAAATGACACCGGAAGGTGTCGATTTTTCACCAAAACAAAGTACTTCTTCTCCTTCACTGGTCTCTTTGGCTAAGGCGTTCGTCCTGGTAGATTCTGGATTTACTACCTCTTCAACAGACTAGGCTGGAATTGTAACGAAATCTACCAGAGATGTAATACGTTCCATCGGAATATGACCGGAATCACTACGAACGTTCTTTACCTTCTTGTCAACTGGTTTGGACCTTCCCGCGCTTCTACCTCCTGGAGGCGTCCTTAGCAGGTTAGGTACCCAAGGCTGTCTATTCTTTGGATACGTTTCACTGGATCGAGTAACCGACATGTATCATCTTTTGTACTAATCGCGTACTGTTACTGTCGATTAGAAATTTACAGTCACGTTTTCACAACAGGTTTGCAACAAGCTGATCTGTTGCCACCTTCCCATAGATAAATGGCAATCTTGATAACACTTTCGACAGATAAACGACAATCTTGATGCCACCTTCCCACAAACGGCGCCAGTGTAAAATGCTTAAACGCGAGACTAACTGTCAGAAACGCATTTAAGCACCTAAGTGGGTTCTTGGGAGTGGTAGGGGTCTGTTAGACAGAGGCCCTTTACTTAGTTCCCAAAATAACCACTTCAAATATAGTAAGATACTGATGCTAGGAACTTTATCAAGATTTCATGACACTTACAGTTCTCGTCGTAGCTTGGCCAACGTGTACCGAATACACTAAGATGCTATATTGCTAAACTTACTGAAGATACCAGAGACAAGAGTGATAATTCAACCTTTACCGAATAGACAACACTATCCCTCGCAATGTTGGAACAATATCACAGTTTTCACAGACTTCGCTAAACGACTGGCAGAACATTCCCAGAACGAGTACTAACACAATACACGTCCCTAATACCACAATCGCAATAAGGATTCGCCGATGACTCACTTCAGACAACAGTTCGATAACAAATCAACAGAACGAGACAGATGCTCCAAATTACCCAAACGTGCACAGAGTAACGTCACCGCTCAGTCACTCAGATGAATCGTCACACTAGATCAAACTCCAAACAGACAAAACAAGACGCAGCTCCGCACAGAATACACAGAATACTCAGAAATCAGTTAAACAATACTAGAGCAATGCTCGGACAATCACCGAGACGAACAGTCTGGTGATTCCACGAATCGTCCCTAAGCATCTCTTTTCATTGCTTTATATAAAAGATTACAACTGTTATGTAACAACTTTTTGCGCATGCGAACACAAGATTCAGTTTTACATTTTCCAATCCGGTGGCCGACTAACATCTCTTATTGACTTTCTGATTGGTTGATGATAGTTTTGTGATCCTTGAACTAAGTCTTGCATCTTAGCTTTCCCATTCTTCTTCCATAGCTTCAGTTTCTCCAAATTTTTCATGTCCTCTTCAAAATCACTATCTTGAAGATCTTTGGTTCCTTAATTGGAAGAGATGGAAAGTCTTCTTCCAAGTCATAGGGTAGCTTCACTTTCCTGTCATGAAACCAAAACTTATTTTCATTAAAGACTACATGCCTACTAACTAAGGAGCCTTTGTTAGTGGGATTATACAATCTGTATCCTTTTTTATTTAGGCCATAACCAATAAAGATGCACTTTTGTGCCTTGGGATCCAATTTCCCTCTTACTTGAGAAGGTATGTGAGCATAAGCTAGACATCCAAAGATATTACAATGCTCTAGACTTTGTCTTCTTCTATTCCTAAATTCATATGGAGTCATACCATCCAAAGACTTAGATGGAAGTCTATTCACATGGTATGTGACTGTTGATACAGCTTCTGACCAAAGGTAATTAGGTAAACTCTTTTCCTTTAGCATCGATCTGGCTTCTTCAACTATATTCTTGTTCCTTCTTTCTGCTTCTCCATTGAGTTCAGATGTGTACCTGGTTGTTACCTCTCTTTTGATGCCTCTTTCTTGAAGGAAGGCCTCAAATTAATTTAATATGTATTCTCCATCACCATATGATCTCAGCCTTTTGAGGCATCTACTTGTTTGGTTCTCTACAAGAGCAAGATACCTTTTGAAACAATTGATAACTTCATCTTTATGTTTCATAAACTACAAAATTTTCCACCTATTGCAATCATCAATGAAAGATATATAATATTTTGAACCTAAAATGGAAGGTTCTTTGCTTGGATGCCACACATCTGTGTGTATAAGATCCAATAGCTCCTGACGGATATAGCCTTTCCAGTTGAAAGGTTGTCTATGAGCTTTATCAACTTGACAAGCTCCACACTTGTAGATCATATGTTGCTTTTGATGTTGGGCCATCCAAGTACAATTTGATCCTTGCAAATTTGTTTCGAGGTTCTTTCACCAATATGAGAAAGTCTTTTATGCCATACCTCCAATTCAGAGAGTGTTTGAGATCCATAGCAAAACAATGCTATATTCTTGGTGTCTTCTACTTCAAAAGTAAAGAGTCTTCTTGTCTGATCTCCTTTGGCTATTCTTCTAAATCCTTAATTTGGGTCTTCCACATATGCTCCATGTCTTGTGAATGTAACATGCAATCCTTTCTCCACAATTTGTCGAACACTTATCAAGTTTCTTGTTATTGTACATACATACAATACCTTGCTTAGAAGATTCATATTGCCATCTGATGTCTTGACATTACCTACTTTCTCCATTGAATGCCTTGTATCATCACCTATCTGCACTTCATGTTTGCTCTTGGGATCTTCTAAGTCAGAGAGCAATGCTATATTTCGAAGTCAATATAGAAAACATGGTCATCATCCTTACCATGCTTCAGTGATTGGTTCATGAGAAGAAGTGATTCCTCTTGACTTTGATCCTCAGTGTAATTATTGTAGTCCTTCCTTCCTCTATGTCCATTTATATGATTTTTATTGTTGTTGTATACTTCATTATATCTGCCTTATTTGATCCATAGCCACCTCTATTGAACCCTCTTCACAGAATAGAGTAGAGCATGCTAAAACTCTACTCTATTCTGTGATACTTTTTGAGTGTATATATAGAGGATTTTGAATTCAAAATTTGCAGGGATCCCACCTAAAAGGTCCTTCAAGTTAGGGGAATCTCATCTAATTGATTGCTCCAACTTTAGCTTCATGATTGGTACCTAACAAGGTCGCGTGATTCTCATCTTACGTTTACTTTTGATGAAGTTACATTGTTACAAGAGGTAGTTTCTATGGCTCCTCTCATTGATAGTACAAATAATGTCATTACACCAATGATGATCAAGCACTAGACTTGGATGAAAATGCGCCAACATTCTTTACGGTCCCTTGATATTGATTTCTTGTGAGCTGAGTAGTCGTTGATTGCTATCCCCTTGAGATGGTGAGTTTTGATTACCATTTGCAAGGGAAGAGCTTTGGTTATGAGTTCTCCAAGTTCTTTAGTGGGAAGGAGGACTTGGTCTCATCAGCTCTTTTGGTCCATGTTGTCACCCTGGCATCCTACAACCGGATCACCTTAGAGTCAGAAATTGCCCTCTTGTTTCATTTAAGTGGGGCCACACAACCTAATTGGTCTCTTTTTGAGGTGGTATGCTTTTTCTCTGCTTAGTTCATTTAATTCTCCCACCATCTTAGGGAGCTTTATCTCATCGATTTTTTAATCAAAGCTTGAGATACATCTCAGTTTTTCCTTATTCATGGTACTACGGAGAATCAGCTTATTTGTATGTGATTACAGATACTTGAAAGGCATCCCACTATATGTATATACATGAGGAGGAGCTTGGCTAGGAGCAGGCACAAGCATTTGGTGAGTCCACTTGGATCAATCTCTATAGGGCTCTTTGTGAGTAGTTGGCTTCCTATCGAGGACATTTGGACTTGGATTAGTCCCCATCCAAACCTGCCTCGAAGATGGTCCAATTCGTTGTTGCCACAACATCTTGGTTTAAACCTAAAAGGGCATGCTACTTTGTAACAATTCATAATAGCCCCTCACTAGATTGAATGCACACTTGCACACACACACACACACATGCACACAGACACACCCACACAAGATAGACTTAGAAGGAGAGAAATGGAAGGAAAGTACTTCTATTAAAGAGATCACAATACAAGCCTTCTCTTCTCAAAAGTCCAATCTAACAAAAGTCTAACCTTAAAAATGAGCTCTCTAGCTCTTTTTATAGTTTTGATCTAGCTTTTGGTAAGTTTTAGACCTAGTGTCCAACATAGTTAAAAAAAGGTTCTAAGTTTTTATTGAGATATCTAATGGCCTCCAAAAACAATGAAAATTGGTAGGTAGACTCTACCTAAGCTCCTCAAGCTTGATGTTTCCTTTGCTTGCACATAATGGAGCATTAAACTACGAAATTTATTGTTTATGTTACAAAGGTGGTGATAAGAATCATGGTTGGGAACTTAATTGCTCTTCCTTCCCAAAAGATGGTTCAGTTCGAGTTGCGCATAAATTACAACTTGTTCATAGTGATGTCTATGGTCCTATGTAAACAACGTCTTTCAAGATCTACCTTTACTTCATGAATTTCATTGATGAGCTCTCTAGGAATGCATGCATGTACCCATTAAAAGCAAAGTCCAAAGTGTTTATGTGATTCAAAAAGTTTTTGATTGTGGTTGAAAATTTGTTAGCATGTTCATTGGGCACCCTCCATTCGAATTGAGGGGGGAATACATGTCTTTTGATTTTAATGCATTTCTCACTTACCATTGGATAAAACATCAATGTATCCCACCAAAACACTACAATCTTTCACTCCATATAAGGCTTGGCATGGTGGCAAGCTATGTTTTGCTCATTTGCATGTCTTTGCTATTTGGACATATGCATTGGTACCTGAACAATAACACAAGAAATTGGATGACAAAGCAAAGGCGATCATTTGTATCATCCACATACTAAATGCATTTTGTTTATCCATGATGTTGGTGTTGTGGTAGATGCAACTCAGTCATTACTTTCATGTATGACACTTTGTTGCCTCTTTTTATAGGTGGACAATCAAGTGTGTGCCCAAATGAGGTAAGTTCATAGCCTTTAGAGGTTTCACATGATGATACAAATCATTCCAGTTTTGTTGCAGATTTACATGATGCACCTGTTGATGAGAGGGTTGATATAGAGGCGACAAAAACTATGTCTAAATGGTTGGTGTAGACTTTGAGACATATCAAATTAGATGCAACTCTATCATCTCGTACTTGTTTAGGATTAAATCGGGCTTCTTTTGCATTCCATCGTCACGCAATGGCTGCCTCTAGTCTTTGTGATGACAATGAGTCTATTTCTTTTGATGAAGCACAAAATTCAAAAAATTGGATGGATGATATGCAATCAGAATATGATGCTATTATAAAGAATGGTACCTAGCCTTTATGTGATTTGCCTCAAGGCAAAAAGGCCATTGGCACTAAATGCATATACAAGCTAAGGTGTAAGCCTAAGGAACAATTGATAGTTATAAGGCTAGACTTGTTGAAAAAGGTTATGCTCAAGAGAGAGGCATTGATTTTGATGAGACCTTTGCACTCACATGTTGAATGACTACCATTCTTAGCATTTATGCACTCACAACTCATCATGGTTGGAATGTAAAGCTTCATGATTTGTAGCCCATGTATTTATTGGTTAAGCAAGAAGCAACCTATTGTGCCCACCTCTAGTTGTGAGGATGAGTATAGGGCAACTTTCACAAGGATTGTTGAGTGTGTGTGGCTTAGATGCCTTTTGGATGATTTGGGATCAGTTGGTCATCCTTCTACCACCACCATCTTCATTGAAAATCAAAGTGCATTGAGACTTGCAAGAAACCCTGTGTTGCGTGCTCTCACAAAGCACATTGAGGTGCATTATCATTATGTCAAGGAGAGGTTCTCTGCTGTAGAGATGAGTTTGGCATATGTCCCTATAGTGGATGACATTGTAGACCTTTTCACAAAGGCTCAGGCTAGGAAGAAGTTTGAAGCTTTGGAAAAAGCTTTGGGCTTACTTCCTTTTGTGGATTGATCTCTTTACACAAAACTTGGTACTCCCTTATATATGAGTGCAAGATCCTTGTTCACCGCATCACTCGAAGATGAGATTGGTTGATATACTTAGGTAGTGATGTGTATGAACACACTTAGGATCACCATGACATTTTTTTTTCCTCTTTAGGAGGTTTCCCCCTGATATATGCCTATAACCCTAATGTGTTACTTATATTTGTATGTTCACTTGGTAATTCATTAACTGTTGTGTTGTGCTCCAAGCTTCTTCTTCTTTTTCCTATGCAATAGCATCTGCACGCCTCAAACTCCAACATTAGGAAGCTATATATATTCAAGATCCGTTCATGGGAAATAGGTATTAGGAGGATAGTGTCCCCATGCGTTGGTGCAAGAAGGAAAGAAAAGGAGTTCTAGTACAAAACTTCTCAAAGGATTTCTTTGAGATAGCCTAGTACAAGAACATCATCGCAACTGTGAAGGTGAATTTGAAAGGTCACTAGAGTGTATGAAGCAAGGGATGAATAAATTAAATGGTATGTTAGAGAAAGGGTGTTAAAAAAATTGAAGGAAAAAATAGGGAGAACTCAAGGATTTCTCTATGATAATTACAAGAGGGACTTCATTGAGAATTACTAGCGAGTGAGTTTTTGGCTTAAGCATAAAGGAATAGCGAAAAAAATAGGAGTGATAATAAAAGATTTCAAACCCCCAATGAAAGAATTCAATATTTCAGAAAGAAAATAAAAAATAAAGTAATGATTTCCCTATAAACGATGAGTCATAGAGACATCATCTAGGACAAAAGTAAATTGGCAATGATCATCTTGCATATGGGTGAGGCTAGAGACTTCGAGTATAAGGGGAACTAATTGGCATCTCAAGCACCCCAATTATTTAAGAAAATTCTTTGAAATGACTTTCCTACCGAGCATTTCATAGAGAAATCACTATGTCATTAAAGGGATGTTGTAGACAATTGAGAGCTCATCGAGAATGCCAACCGTGAAGAGTAGATGAGAAGGCATGGAGAACACACGCCTCACGAAGGATATCAGGTTGCTACAAAATTTGGTATGAAGGTAGAAGGCATCAAAATATTTCGGAATGTGATCCCTTTAGGCTTACTCATTTTGCTCAGATATCAATTTCGGAGCAATGTCAATCTCCATTTCGAACCTGTCAGATGGGGCCCATAAGAAAACTAGGTGACTTTGTAGATCTGTAACTTGCGTTCTGTTTTGCAATACTCAAGTATTGAAGATCCAAAATTTCAATCGATTTTGTGTAGTGTTGACAAATGAAAATTGTTTTTTTTTCTCAAATCAAACTCTCATGTCAGAGTGTGAAAGTGTTCAAGAAGAGGTACTATTTCTAGTGTTTTTGCAGTATTTTGAATTGCTACAAAAATGGAAAATGCTGATGGAATAAGTCAACTGATGAACGATAATTTGGACAAGAGAAACTTTTACACTTGGAGATTTAGAAGGATGATTTTGTTGATGGGAAAAGTGTTATAACTTATGGAATATGTTGAACAATGCATTGTTGGAGTGTAACATGTAATATGTTGAACAATGCATTGTTGGATTGTAACAGTAACATGGAATATGCTGAACAATGCATTGATGGATTGTAACATGGAATATGTTGAACAATGCATTGTTAGAGTGTTAAATTATTGATGTATTAATGTGTTTTTGATGTTTCTGATATAGTAGCTGAAGGTTCGTGAGGAGCGTGCAAGGCGTGAAAGGGCGGATATCAATAATCCAAATAATTATTATTTAGCTTGTAAATAAACCTGCGTAGAAGGTTCTATTGTTAGAAACAGTTAGAAAAGTAATGGTTAGAATAAGAGTCGTTGTAGACCGTAGTTTCTGTTATTGAAAGCAATGGCTTTCAATAAAAGTTAGCAACTTTTAGTTTCACGCTTGCTTTTCAAAGCCGCTCTCATGTAACCACTCTTTTCGACGTAATAAAAAATTCCTATAAATACATGCACTCTGTGGACTATCGAAACAGAGTGCATGGGGGGAGATTGCACCCAATCTGCGTTCTGTCTCCTCTCTTGTTGCATCTATTCTTCTGTGTGCTTTCTGCATTCATAACCTTTGTTTGAGCGTGAGCAAGATCCTGACAATAGTGGTATCAGAGCTCTGCACTCGTCAATACGGAGGGTTCTGTTCTCTGTTCTCTATTCCGATTCTGATTTCATCTTCGTCTTCGTCTTCGGTTCTGGTTCCTGTTCCTGTTCTAGTTCCAGAACCAGAACCTACGTTTTCACCTACGTTTGCTCCTACATTTTCTCCTACGTTTGCTCCTATGTTTACACCTACGTTTACTCCTTCGGCTTACTCCAAGGCGTCGACTAAGGCAAAGAACTTAGGCAATAACTTAGGTAATACATTGGCAACATTGGCACCCAAGGCTCCCTTGGCGACCATTGGTAGCCGTTGGCTACGCGCGAGGCAATTTTAATTTTGAGTGGAAATAGAGTGGTTTAGAGTCCCTAAGGTAGGAGGATTTGAACCCACAACCTCCTACTTTCAAGGGAAGTACTTTAACCACTCCTCCATCTCTTGGTGTTGATACTCAAGTTCTTTCCTCTTATATTTAACATAACTTGCAGTTTTTCTTACTTTGCAAGGCGGCACGGTGCGACGCGACGCGGCGCGTTTCAGGGTACACTTCTCAGGGTACACTTCGCAGGGTACACTTCTCAAGGTACACTTCTCAAGGTACACTTCTCACGGTACACTTCTCAGGGTACACTTCTCAGGGTACACTTCTCAGGGTACACTTCTCAGGGTACACTTCTCAGGGTACACTTCTCAGGGTACACTTCTCAGGGTACACTTCTAAGGGTATACTTCTCAGGGTACACTTCTCAGGGTACACTTCTCAGGGTACACAAGGGTACATCAGGGTACATCCTGTCAGGGTACATCAGGGTACATCTAGATGGGGTACTTTTCTGCTAGGGTACATTTTGTGAGGGTACATCCCGAGACGAAAGCACTAGCTTAAGGGTCTAAGAGCACCATGGAGGATTACAGTAATTCACCTTTAACTGAGGTAACACTTGAACAACAACTAGAGCTTTTGCGGTATGAGCTTCTAGGAGCTCAAAATGAGATCCGACAACATGATGAAGTCCTCCAAAAGATACAAACTGAGGCAGACAACCTTACGACGATAGTTGGTTTGGAGGTGGAAATCCAAGCTAAGCTTCACACCCTACGACCACTTTATGTTAAACCTACATTTCCTATGAAGCGTACTTTTAATGCCCCATCTTACACTAGTTTTCATCGTCCTCCACAATCCAACCACTCAACTCCACCTGTTGTTTCATCTCTCCAACCAACCAAACCACCTACCCTTCAAACTTCAGCGGTGGATGCCCAACAGAAGCGACCACGAATCACTTGCTGGAATTGTGGTAAACCTGGACATACAAAAATAAGGTGCAGATTGCGACCTCTTCACATGAAACTAGCTATAGCTCAATTGCATAACATGGAGGTCCATAATGAAGAAATTCCTCCTGTTTGATCAGAGGAATCATTGGAGAAGCACTTAAGTACCTTGGGTAACGATATCTCTCTTCACTCTCTACTTTGCATGCAGGGTACAATAAATAACAAACTAGTTAAAATTCTACATGATGATGGTAGTTCACATGACTTCATTTCATATTTATTAGTACAAGAACTGACTCCCACCACCTCGAGGATCCTTTGACCATAGCATAGACTTAGTCCTTGGTAGTTCTCCTCCTCATAAAGCACCTTATAGACATGGTCCACTACATCAAAAGGAAATAGAAAACCAAGTAAAAGACCTACCACAAAAAGGACTTATAAGGCATAGTTCTTCCCCATTTGGAGCACCAGTTCTCTTAGTAGAGAAGAAGAATAAAACTTATCACATGTGCATTGATTAAAGAGCCCTTAACAAGATCACAATAAAGAATAGATACCCTATTCCACGAATAGATGATCTCTTATATAAGTTATGAGGAGCTTGCGTCTTTAGTAAAATTGATCTTAAATCGGGTTACCATCAGATTCGTATTACACAAAGTGATATTTTTAAGACTGCATTTAGAACTCAAACTGGCCATTATGAATTTATGGTAATGCCCTTTGGACTTACTAATGCCCCTGCTACATTTGCACGAATGATGAACAATATTTATCTTGATTACCAAGCTTTTGTTCTTGTATTCTTTGATGATATACTTGTTTACAGTAAGAATGATAGTGAACATGAAAAGCATCTTGAAACAGTTTTTCATTTGTTACGAGAGAACACACTTTATGCTAATCCTGAAAAGAGTTACTTCTTTCAACGTAAGCTAGAATATTTAGGACATATTATTTCAAGTGAAGGTGTGCATGTGGATCCGAAAAAGATTAGACTTATAGTAGAATGGCCTACACCACAATCAATCAATGATGTTCGTTCTTTTCTTGGGTTGGCTAGTTTCTATAGGAAGTTTGTTTGAAATTTTTCTTATTTAGCATTGCCTCTTACCTTGTTGTTGAAAAAGAAAATAAAATTTGCATGGGGACTTACCCAAGAACAGTCCTTTGAAAAACTGAAACATGCACTTTCACATGCACCTGTTTTACAATTACCTGATTTTTCACAACCCTTTCATGTTGTTACTGATGCTAGTGGTTTAGGAATAGGTGCTGTTTTAATGCAAAAATGACCATCCTATTGCATTTGAGAGTAGGAAGCTTAAGCCCTCAGAACAGAATTATAGTACATATGATAAAGAATTGTTAGCAGTTGTGCATGCTTTGCGAATTTGGAAACACTATCTTATGGGCTCTAAGGTCTTAATCAAAACCGATCAACAGGCTATTAAGCATTTATTAAGTCAACCTTTAATCTCTGATAGGCATCTTAAATGGGCATCATTCATTCAAAATTTCCAACCAATGATACAATATCAGCCTGGTAAAGCTAATGTTGTAGCTGATGCTCTTAGCCGTTTTCCTTCGCAATCTGTTGTTTTGAATAATATTTCTGCCATCCAAATTCATTCTTTTCAAGAAATGGTTTCCACTTATGCATCTGATTTGTATTTTTCATGTGCATGGCATGACTTCAATAATTGTTGCATCTTTATCTGATGAACATTATACATTTCATAATGGTTTTCTTTATTTTCAACATAGATTGTGTATAACCCAAGCTTTTAAAGATTCTGTCATTAAAGAAATGCATGAACCATCTTACATGGGTCATAGAGGCATACAGAGCACCATTTTTTTTGCTTGCAAAGATTTCTTCTTTTGGCCACACATGGAAAAAGATATTGCACATTATGTTTCTCAATGCATTGTATGTCAGCGTGTCAAACGTCATCATGGTAAATCATTTGGATTATTAATGCCACTTTCCATTCCAAATGAACCATGGGAACGAATTTCTATGGATTTTATCACCGGTCTTCCCATCACTTCATCACATAATAATATGATTTGGACAATAGTTGATAGGTTTAGTAAATATGCATATTTCATTCCATGTAGAAAAACTTTGACTGCACCTCAAGCTGCAAAAATTATTCATAAAATGCATTTTCCCACATCATGGATTTCCGAAAGTAATGTTATCTGATCGTGATATTAGATTTTGTAATCATTTTTGGGTTGCCTTATTTCAACATTTTGGTTCTAAAATAGATTTTAGCTTTGCATTTGAAAGTAATGGACAAAGTGAGGCTACAAACAGTACTATAACTGGGATGAAAAGTTGCCATTGCTTCAATTTGCTTACAATAACAGTGCACACAACACTACTGGTCGTGCACCTTTTGAAATTGTTTTTGGTAAAAAGCTTCCCACTCCCATGTTCCTCACCCAAACCGACATTCCAATGGCTAATTTTATTGCTCAAGATCACGTTTCTAATTCTTGAGAAAATCATTGATCATGATGTCACTACTACACGCATAGGTACTCAATAACACATTAACGTAACAGCTCCATGAACATTTCCATGCATGTGTTTTTACATGGAACATGCCTATTTTTTATTCAGTGATGAAACATGTGAGTGGCCATCCATGTTTCTTATTTTGTAAACTGAGGTCAGTTGCTTTTTCAAGTGAGGGGCATGTTATAACTTATGGAATCTGTTGAACAATGCATTGTTGGAGTGTAACATGGAATATGTTGAACAATGCATTGTTGGATTGTAACAATAACATGGAATATGTTGAACAATGCATTGATGGATTGTAACATGGAATATGTTGAACAATGCATTGTTAGAGTGTTAAATTATTGATGTATTAATGTGTTTTTGATGTTTCCAATATAGCAGCTGAAGGTTTGTGAGGAGCGTGCAAGGCGTGAAAGGGCGGATATCAATAATTCGAATAATTATTATTTAGCTTGTAAATAAACCTGCATAGAAGGTTCTATTGTTAGAAATAGTTAGAAAAGTAATGGTTAGAATAAGAGTCGTTGTAGACTGCAGTTTCTGTTATTGAAAGCAATGGCTTTCAATAAAAGTTAGCAACTTTTAGTTTCATGCTTGCTTTTCGAAGCCGCTCTCATGTAACCACTCTTTTCGACGTAATAAAAAATTCCTATAAATACATGCACTCTGTGGACTATCGAAACAGAGTGCATGGGGGGAGATTGCACCCAATCTGCATTCTATCTCATCTCTTGTTGCGTCTATTCTTCTGTGTGTTTTCTGCATTCATAACCTTTGTTTGAGCGTGAGCAAGATCCTGACAACAAAAAGGCTACAAGAAGTACATCGAAGGAGAGAATGAAAATCTCCACAGTTACTAGAGAGGAATCTGACTACGGGCCAGTTAATAGCATATGAAGAGTAGAATCAAGGAGCACAGAAGGTAACATATTGGATGTCTATTATCATACATGATAGCATTATTGGGCATGTACAACATGCAAAAACTCTGAAAGAGGCATTGGAATAGTTTGGTCACATTGTATGAGACAAATAGAAAGGCACAAAAATTGCAACTCAAGAATGAGTTGCATACACTAGAGAAAAAGAGCATGTTGGTAAGTGACTACACCTTGAAAATCATAAGCGTATGTGAGTCGCTTGCATTTATTAATGTCAATGTAGATGATAATGATAAGGTGAAAGTGTGCCTTTCACCTTATCATTAAACAAACACATATACCTGAACTCAGACAAATCTTTGACAATTGTAGAGACTATCAAGTCTGCTTGAACCCAAAAAAGTGCATTTTCATGGTCAGGCAAGGCAAGATTCTAGGACACATAGTGTCAAAGAATGGCATATCCACAAATGAAGAGAAGGTGAAAGCTATAGCAGAGCTACCTAGGCCAAAGAATGTCAAGGAAGTGCAAGCTTTCATGGGGCATTGTGGTTAT
Source organism: Ceratopteris richardii (assembly GCA_020310875.1). Taxonomy (NCBI): domain Eukaryota; kingdom Viridiplantae; phylum Streptophyta; class Polypodiopsida; order Polypodiales; family Pteridaceae; genus Ceratopteris; species Ceratopteris richardii. The sequence goes on along the minus strand of CM035443.1, from coordinate 41,236,430 downwards.
TACAGACGCTTTATACACATGTATGCCATCATTGCAAAGCCTCTCTACGGACTTTCGACTAACTTTGAGTGGACTAAAGAATGTGAGAACTCTTTCAATGAGCTTAAACGGTGATTATGCTCAGCACCAATCTTGACCACACCAGATTGGAATAAGCCCTTTCATGTTCATGTGGATGCATCCAATTATGCTATTGGATGTGTACTTGCACAACCTACTGGTGAAGGTAATATGGATCTTCCAATTGCCTATGCTAGTAGACAATTGAATGCAGCTGAACGAAACTATATGACCACTGAACGAGAAGGATTATGCATGGTGTATGCAATTAAAAAGTTTAGACAGTATTTGTTTGCAAATAAGTTTAAATTTTTTACTGATCATCAACCAGTGTTGTACTTGGTAAACAAACCATGCAATATAGGTAGACTAGTAAGATGGTTTCTCTTACTAATGGAATATGACTTTGAGGTAGTGTTAAGGAAAGGCAAGACTCATTTGAGAGCTGACCATCTTTCTAGGCTCACCTCTGGAGAGGCACCGCAAGGAGTATCAGATGATCTTCCTAATGCTTACTTGTTTAATTTGGAAGTGGTACCTCAGTGGGCTAAGCCATTAGTGCCACTACTGACATACGGGCCTAACCACCTAGTAATAAACACATAACATAGGGAGATAGTAAAAGCCCAAAAGTACAATATAATGGCAGGAAGCATGTACAAGCATACAGATCAAGGAATCTTAGCTTGTTGTGTGGAAGAGGATGAGTATGCTAAATGGTTGCAATTAGCACATGTAGGTGCATTAGAGCAACACTATTCGAGGAAAAGAACTTTACAAACACTAAGGAGACTGGAACTGCATTGGCCGACTATGGAAGTAGATGTCCATAAGTTGTGTAAAGAATGCCCAGTCTGTAGTGTTAAACTACTAGTAGAGCATGCTACTCTGTACCAAGTGTCACTAGTACCAGATTGGAGTGAATCACTAGTAGCCTTCCTGAGGATGAAAACATTCCCTCAAGATATGACTCTGACGAGGCAAAGAAATTTAGAACAAGAAGCCCTAGAATACTTACTTATTGGTGATAATTTGTACAAGCGAGGAAAGGATGGAGATCTACGGCTATGTGTCCATGAGAGCGAATATCTAAAGATCTTGGAAACTGCTCACCAGGGTGTAGCAGGAGGACATTTTGGACCAGATCGAGTGATCAAGGCTATACTATTTGCAGGTCTTTGGTGGCTGACCCTTCACATGGATGCACATACCTATGTGAAGAGGTGTGATGTCTGTCAGTGAACTTAGTATCCTATACGCAAAGATGAGATGCCTTTGAAACCTATGATGGGTGGACGTGCATTCTCTAAGTGGGGAATATACTTCCTAGGTCCTATTAATCCCCCAGCTAAGGGTTCCCATGCTGAATACATTATTGTGGCCATAGATTACCTAACCAAGTGGGTAGAGGTAAAAACCACCACGAAGAACGATGCTCAAACAACAGCTAAGTTCTTATTTGAGAATGTGTTCACTAGATACGGGCTACCTATCGAGCTAGTAAGTGATAGATGCACTCACTTCTTGAATGAGGTCATTGAAAATCTTCTCCAAGAGTTCTTGGTGATACAGAAGAAGTCTGCCCCCTATCATCCACAAGCTAATGGCCAAGCCGAGAGCACAAATAAGATTCTATGCAATGTGCTGACCAAATTACTGAATAATAAGCGCTCTCATTGGGACAAACAACTACATCATGCTGTTTGGGCATACTGAGTTGCCTATAAAACGGTACTCCAATCCACACCCTTTCAGATGGTATTCGGTCAAAATGCAGTGCTACCATTGGACTTCTTGATACCTACATTGAAAGTGGCACAAGAGCATGATTGGACAGGCCATGAAATCTCCTCTAGAATCTTTGACCTTGAACGACTAGGTGAAACAAGATTAAGAGCTACAATAGGAATTTATGCAGCCAAGAAAAGACAAAAAGCATATTTTGACACACATGTGAAAGATAAAGGCTTGAAAGCAGGAGACCTAGTCCTAGTATACACTTTGAAGCAACATGCATGGAAATTAGAGAAGAGGGGCTATGGACCTATGATCATAAATAGGATCTCAACCAGTGGAGCAGTTCAATTAGCTACAGTAGAGGGTGATGTTCTATTGAGTTACATTAGGAGATGTAGAGTCAAGTTATATCAAGAACCCCTGACAGAAGAGATGCTAACTCGACTCAATACTGCTAAGAAACACAAGGAAGAAGAAAAGTGAATCCAAGAAGAAGCGCAGGCAGAAGCCTTGGAACACATCCGAAGAATGAAATTGAGAAGACAGGGTAGAGAACGGCCCAGGACAAATGCCTATGCAGATCAAGGATATCATATGGAAATGTGTGGAGTTTCAGGAGTAAGTTCCACTCGAATAATTGACGAACGTCCCTTTGTGACCCTAGAGGTAGGACAGGGAGAGAGTGCTAGGATCGTGAGAACTTTAATTGACTCAGCTGCCGCCACTAGTGCTGTTAAATTTTCTTACTGTCAAGAATTGGACTTAGGTGTCAATCCTGTGGAAGCATACCTCATAGGATTGGGAGGTGTGGAAACCCCTTGCATGGGCAAGGTGGAACTTCCCCTCTACATTCAAGATGTGCTAACGATAGTTAAAGCACTAGTGTGTCAAGACGAGGATCTCACTGAGCCTCTTGTCTTGGGTCAAGACTGGATCTATGATCACGCAATCAACCTAAACCTAAGAAGTGGATTTCTTCAGGTCTGGGTCAATCAGAAACATATTACACTTGAGATAGAAAATGACGCACTCAAGAAACTAGGAAAGGCACACACTCCTGGTCCTTCCAGGAGTACACATGAAGATGACGATGCTTTTCTTGTCCAAAACTATGTGATGTAGAGGGATGATTGCCTCAACAAGGAAGTCAAAGATACGATGGAACTCCCTTCTTTTCCAAAAGCCAAAGGGATATGACAACCAAAGGTGGATCAAATGCAGAAGAAGCACATGACCTATGCCCGAAGTCAAAAGAAGGAACGAAGCAAGGTGTCTCAGCCACCAAAACAAGTATGGGTGCGGAAAAGCGACCAACCTGTTGCGGTCCAGTCACAATCATCGGCTCAGCCTCATATTAGTGAGCAACGACAGGACACTAATAAGAAGTCTTTCAAAAATTCTTCTACTAAAGTGAAGTCTATCTGGGTACCCAAGAAGTCAATGAAGGCTGACCCACAATCAAGAGAAATTTGGGTGCCTAAGGCTTGCTTGCAGGCTCATGTAGCCACACACGGACCACACCATGTACAATAGGGTTCACACACTTGAACAGTTGATACCCACTCCTATTCAACACGCACAAACACATATTTGCCCATGAGCACGAGCAGAGTCACTTGTAAATGGGTCCCTAAAAAGCCTCATTTCCAAGCAAACAAGCCCTCTAGAGTCTCTAGAAAATCAAAAGGGGAAGCCATCCACTATGTTTGGCAGCCCAAACCTTGTAATAAACCATCTGATCCCATTGCTAAGCCACTCCCGTTTACTAACTATATCCACACTGCAGCCAACCCCCCAATTAGCACATAGGTACTCCCGCATTCGCTAACCACACTTCACACTCACATCCACGAGAGCACTCACTAACCAACTAACTACGTCATAGTTCATCTTGTTAATGTTGTAATGGGGACACATGACCACTTGGTGTCCATTTGCAATGTTAACATTCATTTGTATATTCTCACAGAACCGGCAACCAATTTCTTCAATATGGCCGAGGTTGCAAGAACAAGCTCCCAGGCAGGCACCAGTCCTGAGATCGTAGACATTGAAAGTCTCCCTATTGAGGAGGAGTTGAATGAAAGACCACAGGCATTGAGAGCATTACATGTCATACCTATTCAAAATCCTCCCCAAGGTCACACATCACCAGTAAGCAAAAACTCGCAGTGGTTCAGTGACGTGGCAGGACCTCTTGGAGAAGGCACTTATTTGTGGGAGGCAGAAATAGAGTTCAACGGACGATGGGGCCGATATCACTTGTTTACAAGAGAGTTTGAGAGGCTTCAAAACAACTAAGGGTTGAAACCAATATGGAAGAAGGCTGGACTATATGATTTCTTCAAAGCTGAGTTACCCAAGCCGGACTTTTTAAGGTGTTCATACTTGATTAGCACCCTCACTCCTAGTAAAGAGAAAAAGGGGTATAGCAGCTTTGTCCTACCATCTCTTACAAGAGGTAATGAACTGAAGCGCTTCAAATTGACGAACAATTTTGTAAGGGAAGCTCTCGATATGAAAGGTATGCACATCCCCATAGAGAAAGAGACAATGATCCCAGACAACATGAAGAATAGGAACTTGACTAAACTAAAGGACATGGTGGCAATTGTTGGTGCATTTTACCCAAGCCTACATGCTTGATATATTTGATATCATCCTCATTTGTAAGTCACATGAGTAGTCATGTGAACACCTCTTGTAAAAGAGTTCATTTTTATCTCTTGTAATTGAAAAAAGAAAAAGGAAAAGGATGGCTTACCTCATGCATGATGTAAAAGCAATTTCGTGGCTCTAACTACCAAAACCCACGACTTTTTGATCTGAGGGAATATCTCCTAACTTTGGGGATCACTTTTAGGTGGAGCCATTCGAATTCGAATTCAAAACTCCCTCCAAGAATAGCTATAAAAGGAGCAAGAAGGAAGGGGCGATTAGCAAGCCTTGTATGTGACCACTTCATGTCATTTTGTAGAGATTGAAGAGCTTACTCCATAGCTCTATCATTCTACTCCCATTGTGCAAAGATTCATTTCCAATGTGGTTGTAATCATATGTGAATCTATACATTTATCATCATCTATTTCTCTGTTTTGTTCTCTGCTATACTCACTCAGAGCAGTAACTTCAGAAGGTCATATCTCGAGTTCTACTGAACCTTTTTCAGTGCTTTAACATGCGTTGGATAGCTCTTACTGTCTAATTTCTGTATATCAATTTTCAAGGTCATTGGATTTATATGTTTGGAGATATTTGTATTTAACTGCTCACTGGTCTATCTCTGCAGAGCATGGTGGGCATGTTCCAGAAATTGATAAATCTTGTTCTCAGTGCTCAGTCCCTCATTTGAACTGTTTTAACTTGGATTGAGAAGCTTGCTAAGTCTATTTGCTATGCCCAAAAGGAATGTTTCTAATTCCTTCCAGGTTGAGAGCACTGTTCATTTTTTCCAGCAGGTGTATGTCCAAAAATAGCAAGTTTTGGGAGCTAGTCATTTCACAACTTGTCTGTCTTGACTTAAACTTTTGGGATACATGTTCCAAAGTACTTGGCTGATATTTTGGTGGATTTAGGAAGCTTAAAGGGTCTACTAATCAACTCTGAAGTCTCAGTTGGCTGGTGTGAAGCTGGTTGTAGCAACACCTACTCATCTTTGGGTTGCATCCACCATCTCTCTTCACAGTGGTATCAGAGCATAGTCAAGCAACCTGGGAGATGGATTTCCATCAACAATTGACAAATTGGATCGAAACAACTACCCGGCATGGTCTCTAAGGATGGAGGCTTACCTTCAAGGGAGGAATCTATATGGATTCATATCCGGAGATGAAGCAATGCCAACCATGAGGAACAAAGGGCAACCATCACATGAAGAAGTGGAAGGACTTTCAAATTGGTGTTCGAAGGATGCACTCGCAAGGTCCTATATTCTAAACTCAATCTCTGATTTTCTTTTACCTCATGTCAAGGGATGCAAGACATCAAGAGAGACCTGGAATGCACTTGCTTCTTTCTTCTCTTCCAACACTTGAGCAAGGAAGAACCAATTGTGGATGGAGTTCACAACAATGAAGAAAAGCCCGAAGCAAAATGTGACTGATTATGTCACAAAGATGAAGGAGATTTCCAACCAACTTGGAAGCATTGGAGAGGTAATTGAAGAGGAGCAAATCATAAGACAAATCATGAATGGAATCAAAGCAGACGACAAGTGGGAGTCATTCACAACAGCCATGGATTTATACATGGATATGCATGTACCCGACCTCAACACACTCATGGGCCAACTCTTCACTCATGAAGCAAAGATTAGCAAAGGTGGTGAGTCCACAAGAGGTAATCAAACTTCTGCTTTATATTTTGATAAAGCTAAGGTCAAGGACAAGTCAAAGAATAGGAAGAATGAAGATGAAGGAAGCTCTTTCCAAGCAAACTTTGCAGGTAGAGGAAGAGCTAGAGGAAGAGGCAGAGGTGGAAAGCAAGGCAGGGGGAGATTCCAATCATCTCAACCTTGCAACATATGTGGCTTATCTAACCATACTACTGAAGAATGTTTCAAGAACCCGAGGAACTCAAGAGGAAGAGGATTCAATAGAGGTGGCTATGGATCAAATAGAGGTAGATACAATGGAGGCTACAACAACAACTACTACAACAACAACAATTACAACAACAACAACAACAACAACTATCAAAGTGGCCATAGAGGAAGAAAAGATTACAATAACTATGCAGAGGACCAAATTCAAGAAGATTCATTATTGATTATGAATCTATCAGCGAAGAAGGGTAAGGATGATGATCACATATTTTACATTGATTCGGGATGCTCGAACCATGTAGCAGGAAATGTGGCTTTACTTTCTGATTTGGAAGATCCTCATAACAAGCATGAAGTGCAGACAGGAGATGATACAAAGCACTCAGTGGAGAAGATAGGTAATGTGAAGACATCAGATGGGAATATGAACCTCTTAAGCAAAGTCTTGTATGTCCCTACAATTACCAAAAATTTAATAAGTGTTGGACAGATTTTTGAAAAAGGATTGCAGGTTAGATTCAATTGATTTGGAGCATATGTTGAAGACCCAAGGCAAGGCTTTCGAAGGATTGCCAAAGGAGAAAAGTCAAGAAGGCTTTTCACTTTTGAAGTGGAAGATACAAAGAACATAGCTTTGTTTAGCTATGGATCTCAAACTCTTACAGAGTTGGAGATATGGCACAAAAGGCTTGCTCACATTGGTGAGAGGACACTCAAATAGATTTGCAGGGACCAAAGTGTACTTGGTTTGCCTAATATCACAAGGCAACACATGATTTATAAGTGTGAAGCTTGTCAACTCGGCAAGGCTCATAGACAACCTTTCAATAAGAAAGGATATATGTATCAAAATCCTTTGGATCTAGTGCACACGGATGTGTGGGGTCCAAGTAAGGAGCCATCTATATCAGGCTCAAGATATTATGTGTCTTTCATAGATGATTGTAGCAGGTGGACCATTCTGTTTTTCATGAAGCACAAGGATGAAGTGTTTAATTGCTTTAAGAAGTATATGCTCTTGTTGAAAACCAAACAGGTAGGACTTTGAAACGACTCAGATCAGATGGTGGAGGATAATACTTCTCTTCTGAATTTGATGCCTTCTTGCATGAAAGAGGCATTAAAAGGGAAGTCACTACAAGGTATACACCCGAACTCAATGGTGTAGCAGAGAGGAGGAACAAAGCTATTGTCGAAGCAACAAGGTCCATGCTCAACGAAAAGGGATTGCCAAACTACCTATGGGCAGAGGCTGTGTCTACAGCCACATATCTCATAAATAGACTTCCATCTAAGTCACTAGATGGAACCACTCCATATGAAGTGTGGAATGGAAGAAGACCTAATCTAGAGCATTGTAAAATCTTTGGATGCTTAGCCTATGATCACATTCCTTCTCAAGTAAGAGGGAAATTGGATCCCAAGGTAGAGAAGTGCGTATTTATTGGTTATGACCAAAACCAAAAAGGATATAGATTGTACAATCCAACCAATAAAGGATTTTTTGTTAGTAGAGATGTAATTTTTGATGAAAACAAATCATGGTTTGATGATGACAGGAAAGTGAAGCTTCCATATGACTTGGATGAAGATTTTCCATCACTTCAACCAAAGGAGCCAAAGCAGATTGAAGAAAGTGATTCGGAGATTGACCTAGAAGACTTGGAAAGACTAAAGCTATGGAAGAACAAAGGAAAAGCAAAGATGCAGGATGCTACATATGGACCCGAGAGCTCACATCAACCACTTAGAAGGTCTTCAAGGGAGAAGAAGAAACCAGAGAGGTTTGGTTATGATACTTCTTTGGTCACCAAGCACTCAATCTACATTGCAAAAGATTCAACCAATGAAGAGCCTACCACATTCGAAGAAGCACAAAGCAAGAAAGCTTGGAGAGATGCAATGGATGAAGAAATGGAAGCCTTGAAGGAGAATGACACCTCGGAGCTTGTACCTAACAAGCCATCTATGAAGGTAATTGGAATCTCGATGGATATACAAAATCAAGAGGAATCCAGATGGAAGTATAAATAGACACAAAGCAAGGTTAGTTGCTAAAGGGTTTGCTCAAACCCATGGTATTGATTATGAGGAGACTTTCTCTCCTGTTGCAAAAATGCCTACAATTAGGGTTCTCATTAGTCTTGCTGCATCTAGAAATTGGAATCTTTATCAACTTGATGTAAAGAATGCTTTCTTGAATGGATGGATTTCTGAGGAAGGGTATATGGCACAACCTCCTGGATATGAGGATGCACATCATCCTAACTATGTATGCAAACTAAAGAAAGCTTTGTATGGATTGAAGCAAGCTCCAAGAGCTTGGAATTTCAGATTGGTGACTTATTTGCAGGACCAAGGATTCAAAGCTAGCAAGGTGGATACCTCTTTGTTCATAAAGAGGAATGGATCTGAAGTGATCTATTTATGTGTGTATGTTGATGATATTATTATCACAGGCAATGATCTTGAAGGAATCAAACAGGTAAAGAGTCAAATGAAGGAGGAGTTCAAAATAAGTGACCTCGGACCACTCACTTATTTTCTTGGATTGGAGTTGATCTACACAGATTCAGGTATATACATCACACAAAGGAAGTATGTGAATGACATGCTCGTCAAGTTCAAGATGGAAAATACCAAGTGTGCAGGTACACCTATGGAGCAAAATCATAAGCTTAGTGCTTATGAAGGAGAGCCAATTGAAGACATCACAAGCTATCAAAGCTTGGTTGGAAGTTTGAACTATGCAACACTCACAAGGGTGGATATATGCTATAGTGTTAGCATATTGAGTCAGTTTATGCATAAGCCGAGAAGACCACATATGGAAGCGGCCAAGAGAGTCCTCAAGTACCTAAAGGGGACCATGAATGAAGGTTTGTTCTATTCATATACTTCAGATATTGAACTAAAGGTCTACTCAGATGCAGATTGGGCCGGATCTAAAGATGATAGAAGAAGCACATCAGGGTATATATCATTTGCAGGTTCAAAAATCATTTCTTGGTCATCGAAGAAGCAACCAACCGTGGCATTATCTTCTACTGAAGCAGAATATAGAGGTTTGGCTAATGCAACTCAAGAAATCATGTGGTTAAAGTCTTTGTACACAGATCTTGGACTTCATTCTTCAACACCTCATATTTTTGGTGACAACACAAGCTCACTACATATAGCAGCTAATCCGGTATACCATGCTAGAACCAAGCATATTGAAGTCCACTACCATTACGTAAGGGAGAAGCTAATGAGCAAGGATATTCAACTATCCTATGTCTCTACAGATATGCAATGTGCCGACATGTTGACTAAAGCTCTTGATGGTACAAAGTTAAGTAGATTCAAGTTGATGATTGGCTTGCAGGAAATCAAGGACAATTGAAGACTTATTTGAAGGTCAAGCATGTTAGGCTTGAGGGGGAGCTGTTGGTGCATTTTACCCAAGCCTACATGCTTGATATATTTGATATCATCCTCATTTGTAAGTCACATGAGTAGTCATGTGAACACCTCTTGTAAAAGAGTTCATTTTTATCTCTTGTAATTGAAAAAAGAAAAAGGAAAAGGATGGCTTACCTCATGCATGATGTAAAAGCAATTTCGTGGCTCTAACTACCAAAACCCACGAATTTTTGAGCTGAGGGAATATCTCCTAACTTTGAAGATCACTTTTAGGTGGAGCCATTCGAATTCGAATTCAAAACTCCCTCCAAGAATAGCTATAAAAGGAGCAAGAAGGAAGAGGCGATTAGCAAGCCTTGTACGTGACCACTTCATGTCATTTTGGAGAGATTGAAGAGCTTAATCCATAGCTCTATCATTCTACTCCCATTGTGCAAAGATTCATTGCCAATGTGGTTGTAATCATATGTGAATCTATACATTTATCATCATCTACTTCTCTGTTTTGTTCTCTGCTATACTCACTCAGAGCAGTAACTTCAGAAGGTTATATCTCGAGTTCTACTGAACTTTTTCAGTGATTTAACATGCGTTGTATAGCTTGTCTTGTCTAGTTTCTCTATATCAAATTTCAAGGTCATTGAATTTATAATTTTGGAGATATCTGCATTTTATTGCTCACTGTTCTATCTCTGCAGAGCCCCGAGAATGGTGGGCATGTTCCAGAAATTGATAAATCTTGTTCTCAGTGCTCAGTCCATAATTTGAAGTGTTTTAACTTGGATTGAGAATCTTGCTAAGTCTATTCGGTATGCCCAAAAGGAATTTTTCTAATTCCTTCCAGGTTGAGAGCACTGCTCATTTTTTCCAGCAGGTGTATGTCCAAAAATAGCAAGTTTTGGGAGCTAGTCATTTCGCAACTTGTCTGTCTTGACTTAAACTTTTGGGATACACGTTCCAAAGTACTTGGCTGATATTTTGGTGGATTTAGGAAGCTTAAAGGGTCTACTAATCAACTCTGAAGTCTCAGTTGGCTGGTGTGAAGCTGGTTGTAGCAGCACCTACTCATCTTTGGATTGCATCCACCATCTCTCTTCACAGCAATGACACCAACTATTGCCATTCACCTCCAAATGTGCATGCAACATTTCACGTTCCCTGCTCAAGAGAGATTCACGATGTCACCCAAGAAAATTTGGTTCAGTTTGTACTTAGCAGATACCTTCAATCTAACAATCAACATGCCTCATTGGATCATTGACCAAATACATCTGGCACATCAACAATGGTACAAGAAGCAAAAGTCAGTACTTTATGGGTGCTGTGCTCTTACAAGAATCGTTTATCAATGCTTGGCATATGATGTGCCAATTCAAAGGGCAATTGTTTGGACTAGGGTGCAAGAATTTCAATGAAGACTATCAGCCGTGGGGCCTCTATCCAAGAAAATGAGGGGAGCGGTTCAGATGCCTTGTGCACAGGCCCGAGGTGCCACCCTGACACTGGACATAACTCCAGGACTTCCAAGGCACCATCAGATTACCAAGGCCCAGTGTGGAGGGACCAAATCTGGTGTTCCCACCAATACCCACTGATTTAGAATTTCACACTGGAGGATCTAACTGATGAGGAGATAGCAAGAATAATTAATGTAACGAATTTGGAAGTTGAAGCAGAACAATTAAGTGGGCAACAAACTATCACGGACCAACCCCATCCAAGTCAACCAGACATCGTCGAAGTAGATGAAGATGAAGAGGAGACTGCAGAAGAGGAGCAAGAGGATGAACAAGAAGGACCATCCGACAAAGGAGAGCATGAATATGAACAAGAATTCATACTCGAACTTGAAGGCGCCCCTGCCTATACAAAGCAATTAAAAGGACTGTCTGATACCATCAACCGGGTTCAGGAACAACACAAACTATCCCTGGCATCAGGAAAGGCCCTAATGAACCAGATCTTAGAAGACGAAGGTGTGGATGACCAATACAGGGCAACCCTTGACATGATTGCTGATGCATTGGGGGTACCAGAGACAGTGCATACCGCTCTCGCACACTCGCGAAGATCGGAGCGAAGACACGGTAGACGTCCCCCTAGACCAGGGAAACAGATAAATATCTTGGTATCAGAACCACAGGGCACCACATCCATCACCATGGGCACAACTCATACCATTCATCACACTGATGAAGCCCATAACTCAAGTGCATCCCCATCAGCCCCTTTACCACCCTCCCCTCCAACTCCACCACCTTCACCTCCTCCCACCACTGTCACCACCACTCTCACAGCCACAGAGTCCACTTCCCATACGGAAGCATAGACTGTGATTCAACCCTCACAATCCGCACAACCTGACACCACACTATTGTAAATGCTACCACTAACACTGTAATTCTAACTATAGCCACTGAAAACCCCATTCCCCCTATCACATTTCCTGCTGGTTCATATTCACAATCGCACACACCACTTTACACCTTCACGACCATCACCACACTGAAAATTACCATGTTCACAATCACTCCCACGACCGCATCCACATATGACTTCATGGACATATCACCCACTTCTGCACTTCTCCCTCCCCCCATATTCCCACAATCTCCCATTCCCCCACCACCAGCTTCACCCTTCTCAAGCACAGCATACACACTCCCGTTCCCTTTTCCATACCCTCCTGCATTCAACACCTTTCGAGCATCCACTCCTGTCAATAATGTATTTAATACTTTGTACCAATGTATGTCTCAATTACAACAACATTACCAACATCTAGATGCTCAACATACGAATCTGTTCCGAACCCAGGAAACATTACAAGAGAGATTCATTAACTTAGAGAAGGACAAGAGGCTATTACAATAGCAGTATAATACCTTGCAGGCACAACATGATCAGTTAGTAGCCAATCCACCCCAGCCAGATACTGAGGAAAAACAATAACTCGATGAAATGTTACATGCCCAGATAACCAACAATCTCAAGCTTCGACGTAACCTCACCTTACTACACAAACACATGTCTGTAGCACTAGAAGAAAATAAAAGACTGCAGAAACAGAATGAAGAAAACCTAGAAGCAGCAATGGAGGGATCACCGTAGGAAATCGACCCAGAGCACTTCAAGGCCATCTCATCAAAAATATGCAAATCGTGTTGGAAACACACACCAATCGCCTGGAAGCACACACAGCCTTAGAAAAAGAGCGGGATGACCTACTCAAGCAATTGGCAGCTCAACAAGAGTCACCAAAAGAAGTCACAGCCGCAACTAACACATCTGAAGAAGTCGTAGAGCTCAGAGCACAACTAGAAGAACTACAAAATAGAGTTCTTCAATATGAGCGTCAACCCCACTATCAAATCTTCACATCTCCAGTGGCCAGACCAAAAAAGGGGAGTTTGGCAAAAACGTGAAAAGAACTTATTTTTCAAAGGGGGCTTGGCGATTGCAAAGAAAGACTAGCTTGGTGATTTTTTTTTCAATAAAAAGAAGGGTGAAGCCCATCACCCCCCGGACGGACCAATGAAACCAACAAGGAATGTCTTTTGAAATTAAAAACACCACTAGCCCACGAGTAGAACATGACAGAAAGGAAGGGAACTCGACAGAAGGCAACCCCCACAAAAAGTGGTTACTAGAGCCTCATAGACGGTAGTGAAGTGCTACAAAAGGAGATTTTGAACTTAAACTCTTTTTTTTTTTTAATTTTAAAACCATTTATAGAAAAATGCTAAAGCTTCTTCATCGAAAGCGATAGATAAACATCAGTGCCTCTTCAAATAAAAAAGTTTTGAACACCTACCACGTGCTCTGTAGGTCGGGTAGTCATGATGCTCATAACCCGCATCATTGCGATGAGGCACCCTCAGATTTTGAGCTCGACACTCAAGAAAGTTGCGATGTTCATGACCACATAGTTACGATGCTCAACCTCTAGATAGTCACAATGCTCACCCTCCAGATAGTCGCGATGCTCACCCTCCAAATAGTCGCGATGCTCACCCGAGAGACCAGACCGTCATGATGCTCACCTTCAAAAGATAGCACAACGATGAGAGAGCCTCCACCCACCAGATGTTTTATGATGATGCACTTGAAGCTTATCAATGACACACTAGAAGCAATGTAGTGACACCAATCTTAATGGAATTCAGTTATAGCTCAATGAAAGCAATCAATGCCTTGATTCTGCTTCTTTGACTTCAAATCGTTTTTCGGTGATGGATGACGTATGGCATATAGCAGTGAAAGATGACATATCTTCAGGTAGAATTTCCTCAGAGCAACGACGGATGACATATCTTAAAACATACAATAGTGACTGATGACGTCTGGCATACAGGAGCGACAAACCACATATCTTCACGCTCTGCTTGCATCTTCCTAAGTTGTATGTAGAGGATAGTTTTGAGGATAGTTTTGAGGTAGGGAATGATTCATGTAATGATAGTTAAGGATGTTGGAATTGTGGTGAACTTTTTCACTTTGAATATGATTGCAAGTCAAAGAATCAAAATAACAGAAGGCAACAAAATAACTATGCATCAATAAGTGCAGATGATTTCGAGAAGCTGTTCATGGTCGAACATCACATGATGAATACGATGTTTATTGATGTTTCAAAATTGAATGGTAATGTTTGGTATGTTAGTTTAGGTGCTTCAAATCTCTTGTTTAGTCATGTAGAATGATTGAGTAGTTTGTATAAATTGCCAGTCATTGGATATGTTGAAACATGTGACAATACATCACATCCTATCAAGCATACAGGAACCATAGCACTATCCATAGAAGATTGGAAGGTAAAACATCTTGCCGATGTACTACCTGCTTTGAATAAAAGAAAGAATCTGGTTTTTGTTGGATAAACAGTTGACAAAAGATTACAAGTTAGGTTCAATGCTTATGGGTTATATACAGAAGAGTAAAAACATAATGGAAGATTGATTGCCAAAGGAAACAAACTGGGTAGGATTTTCACCTTAAATGTGAGAATTCTTGAAAAAAATGCAACTATGTTTGCAAAAGGTGCACATGTTATTGCTGACAAAAAGAGTTGGCACAAGCCAATTGGAGATGCAAATTTGGGAAGGCTGAAGTTGATGCAATCAAAAGATATTGTCAATGGACTACCAAATTTCAAGGTTGTAGAGATGCAAATGGTATGCAAGCATGTTAATTTGGTAAATAGTCAAGGGCATCATTTCTTCATGATAACCATGTTAGTGAGAATGTATTAGAAATAGTACATACAGATGTTTAGGGTCCTTCAAAGACCAGATATATGGGAGGATGTAGGTTTTATGTCACTTTCATTGATGATCGTACACAAAAAGTATGGGTATACTTCATGAAAAAGAAGAGTGAGATGTTCACTCACTTCTAGAATTTTAATATTATGGTGGAAAAGCAAATAGGGAAGTATATTCAGACACTCACATCTCATGGAAGAGGTGAATACATGTCAAATGAGTTTAATAGATCTCTAAAAAGTCATGGAATTTGATGGTACTTTGCATGCAAGTACACACCACAATAGAATGGCATTGTTGAATGCACAAATAGAAATCTTGTAGAAATAGCAAGAGCCTTGATGGCTGAGAAAAATATGCCTCATTGTTATTTGGAAGAAGTTGTGCACATTGCAATAAACATCATGAATAGAACTCTAACTATTGTTGTACATCAAGTTACACCTGAATAAAATCTTACAAGTAAAATGCCAAATCTATCATAGTGAAAGTATTTGGCTGTATTGAATGTGCATGTTACATATGAGTTGAGGAGGAAGCTTCATTGAAAAGAAGCGAAATGCATCTTCATTGGGTACTCCCTTACCCTATACACATTGAAGCGATTAGGGGTGTATTGGCCAAGCATGGAATCATATATCTATATGTTGTTTAGGAATCCTCTTTCTTGTATTAGCAGACCTCCAACTGAACATGCTACTTTATACCAAGTGTCACTTGACTTCTTGCAAATGAGAACTTTCCCTCAAGAATGTGACCTTAGCGCGACAAAGAAGTCGAGAGCAAGAAGCTCAAGACTATGCCCTCATTGCTGATAGTCTATATAAACATGGAAGATACAGATACTTGAGACTATGGGTACATAAGGGTAATTATTCCAAAATATTAAAGACTGCACACAATCACATGTTGGTGGACACTTTGGACCTCATCTTTTGCACAAAGGTCTTTGGTGGCCTACCCTTCATATGGATGAAGCTACCAATGTGAAGTAGTGTAACACATGTCAAGGATCTCAATATCCTATTCATAAAGGGGAGATGCCACTCAGACCCATGATGGGAGGATGTGCATTCTCCAAGTGGGGTTTAGAATTTGTAGGTTCTATCAACCACCCCTGAACTAGAAACTCCAATGTGGAATACATCATTATTGCTATATACTATCTTATTCAGTGGGTAGAAGTAAAAGACAACTGAGAAAAACAATGCACAAATGAAAATGAAGTTCATCTTTGATAATGTATTCACAAGCTATGGACTATGCATAGAGTTGGTGAGTGATTGAGGAACTCACTTCTTGAACCATCTCAAAGTTATCTACATACTATCAAAATTTGAAGATATTCTATTAAGCCATTTCAGAGAAAAGCTCGTCAAGGTGATCACTAGTCAAAGTCTACAATAGTCCTAAAAAATCGGGGGTAAAGGTTTACTTGCTAAATTGATTTCTCTGAGCATAGTTAATCTTTTTATATCATTCCACTTGGAATAGTTAGCTTGCTAAGCTAATTAGATACTCCTTAAAGGAATTTTTCCAATTTCTATTGTGCTGGTCATACTGAGCAAAAGATCCAGCAGGTGTCAAGTCAAAAATAGAAAGTTTTCTTGGAAGATTGAAGTTCAATGTTATCTGTTTTGATTCAATCTTTACACACATCATTTCCAAAGCACATAGGCCATTTTATGTTGTCATTGGAAAGCTAAGGAGGTCCACTTATCAACTTTGAAGCATCAAAGGGCTGGTACAAAGCAAGATTTGGCAGTACCTACTCATTCTTCTGGAGTATTCATCCATCATTCCGAACAGTGGTATCAGAGCAAATTAAGGTAAAATGGGAGATGGTTTTCCTTCATTTATTGATAAATTGGATAGGAACAACTATCAGTCATGGTCTCTAAGGATGAAGACATACCACAAGGAAGGAGTCTCTATGGATACATCGCAGGAGATGAGGAACTGCCCTCATTCAAAACAAGAGGATTGCAAACAAAGGAAGAACATGAAAAACTCAACACATGGTGTGCTAAGGATGCATTAGCAAGGTCTTATTTACTCAACTCCATCTATGATTTTTTTTTGCCACATATTAGGAACTGTAAGACATCCCAAGAGACTTGGAAAACCTTGTCATCTTATTTCTCTTCCAATAGAAGAGCTAGAAAAAATCAATTGTGGATTGAATTCACCACATTAAGGAAGCAACCTAAGAAAGCTGTTTCAGAGTTTGTTACCAAGATTAAAGATTTAGAAGATCAGTTAGCAAGCATAGGAGAAGAGATTGAAGAAGAGCACATTGTAAGGCAAGTGATCAATGGGATCAAAGCTGATGACAGATGGGAAAGCTTCACCACTGCCATGGACCTTTACATGGACATGCAGATTCCAGACCTTACCACTCTCATGGGACAATTGTTCACTCATGAAGCCAAGGTCAACAAGAATGGAGATACATCCAAAGGTAATAGCTCTTCGGCCCTATACACTGATAAAGGTAAAGCTAAAGATAAAGTCAAGAACAAGAAAGGAGAAGATGAAGACACTACCTCCCAAGCCAACTATGCAGGGAGAGGTAGATCATCAAGAGGAAGGGGCAAAGGAGGTAAGCAAGGTAGGGGGAGATCCTATAACTCCTCACCATGCAACATTTGTGGTTTATCAAATCATACTACAGATGAGTGTTTGAGGAATTACAAGAATCAGAGAGGAAGAGGATCTCAAAGAGGTGGATACTCACAGTCAAGAGGTAGATTCAACCATCACCAAGGATACAACAACAACCACAATGGCAACTACCAAGGAGGATACAAATCCAGAAAGGATTACAACAACTATACAAAAGAGCAAGATGATTATCTTTTGATCATGACCATGACTTCAAAACCAGGTATAAATGATGACCACCTATTCTACATTGACTCAGGATGCTCAAATCATGTGGCTGGCAATGTAGCACTAGTCTCTGACCTTGAGGAACCAAAAAGTAAACATCAAGTACAAACAGGTGATGAAACCAAGCACTCAGTAGTTAAAGTTGGAAATGTTAAGACTTGTGATGGAAATCAGAACTTGTTGAGTAGGGTACTCTATGTACCAACCATTACCAAAAATTTGATGAGTGTTGGACAGATTGTGGAGAAAGGTTTGCACGTTAGATTCAACCAATTTGGAGCATTTGTGGAGGATCCAAGGCATGGGTTCAAGAGAATAGCAAAAGGAGAAAAATCAGGTAGACTTTTTACTTTTGAGCTAGAAGACACAAAGAACATTGCACTATACAGTTATAAAGATCAAACACTTTCAGAACTTGAGATTTGGCATAAAAGATTAGGGCATGTAGGAGAAAGAACCTTGAAGCAGATATGTAGGGATCAATGTGTAATTGGAATACCCAATGTTTCCAAACAACACATGATATATAAATGTAGTGCTTGTCAATTTGGGAAGTCTCATAGGTTACCCTTCTCAAGGAAAGGCTATATGCATGAGGACTACCTAGAACTTGTCCACACAGATGTATGGGGGCCAAGCAAAGACCCCTCAATCTCAGGATCAAGGTACTATGTATCCTTTATTGATGATTATAGCAGGTGGACTATATTGTACTTCATGAAGCACAAGGATGAAGTGTTTAATTGCTTTAAAAAATATCTTGCACTTGTTGAGAATCAGACAGGAAAGAATTTGAAGAGACTAAGGTCAGATGGAGGAGGTGAGTACTTCTCCAATGAGTTTGAAGACTTCTTGCAGGACAGATGCATTAAGAGAGAAACCACCACAAGGTATACTCCTGAACAGAATGGGGTAGCTGAGAGAAGAAATAGGTTGATTGTTGAAACAACTAGGTCAATGTTGAATGAAAAAAGGTTACCTAACTATCTATGGGCAGAGAGTGTTTCTACTGCCACTTACCTCATAAACAGGTTACCATCTAAGTCCCTTGATGGGATCACATCCTATGAAGCATGGCATGGTAAAAGACCCTCACTAGACCATTGCAGGATATTTGGATGTGTAGCATATGTACACATTCCTTCTCAGATAAGAGATAAGCTAGACCCTAAGGTTGAGAAGTGTATCTTTATTGGATATGATCTAAATCAAAAGGGGTACAGGTTTTACAACCCTTCCAATAAGGGATTCATGGTTAGTAGAGATGTTCTTTGATGAAAATGATTCTTGGTATGAGACTGAATGCAGGAAGTTTAAACTACCCTATGACTTGGAAGAGGAGTTCCCAAGTCTTGCTAAGGAGGAACCTAGTCAGAATGAAGACTCAAATTTAGATGATGAAGACATTATCAACCTTGAAGAGTTCAAGGCATGGAAGTCCAAGGACAAAGTCAAAATGAAGAAGCTTGAAGACATACCTGAATCTTTAAATTAGTGAATCGGAAGATCACAAAGAGAGAGCAAAAAACCTATCAGATATGGGTATGATACATCTCTTGTTACTAAACACTCTGTTTATCTTGCCAAAGATTTGTCAATTGAAGAACCAGGATCATATGAAGAAGCTATGATCGAGACAGAATGGAAGGAAGCTATGGATGAGGAGATTGAAGCACTCAAGGAAAGTGACGCATGGGAGCTAGTACCAAAGAAGCAATCCATGAAGGTAATAGGATCCAGATCGATCTATAAACTTAAAAGAAATTTTGATGGGTCAATTAACAGGTACAAAGCCAGATTGGTAGCCAAGGGTTTTGCACAAACCCAGGGCATTGATTATGAAGAAACATTCTCTCCTGTGGCCAAGATGCCAACCATCAGAGTGTTGGTAAGTGTGGCTGCATCAAAAAATTGGAACATGTATGAATTGGATGTCAAAAATGCTTTCTTGAATGGACACCTAGGGCATGGAATCACAGGTTGGCTACTTACCTTCAAGACCAAGGTTTTGTCATGAGCAAGGCAGACACTTCTCTATTCATCAAGAGAAGTAATTCAGAGGTAATATACCTATGTGTTTATGTTGATGACATCATACTTACCGGTAATGATGTTAATGGAATCAGACAAATCAAGAGCTAGATGATGAAGGAGTTCAAGATCAATGATCTTGGTCTACTAAAGTATTTTCTTGGGCTTGAGTTAGTCTATACTAACTCTGGAATATACATTACTCAGAAAAAGTACATAGAGGATATGTTGAAGAAGTTTCATTTGCGGGATGCCAAAGTTGCAAGTACTCCAATGGAGGTAAACCTAAAACTAAGTGCCCATGAAGGTGATGAAATTAATGACATTACAGGTTATCAAAGCATGGTGGGTAGCTTGAACTATGCTACCTTAACAAGGATAGATATTGCATATGGAGTTAGTGTGCTAAGTCAGTTTATGCACAAGCCAAGAGCACCTCACTTAGAGGCTGCTAAGAGAATACTAAAGTATCTCAAGGGTACACAACATCATGGTTTGTATTTTCCTTACACTTCAGACATTGATATCAAGATCTATTCAGATGCAGATTGGGCAGGATGCAAGGATGATAGGAGGAGCACTTCTGGATACATTTCATTTGCAGGTGATAAACCAATATCATGGTCTTCAAAGAAGCAACCTACTGTTGCTTTATCTTCTACAGAGGCAGAGTATAGAGGACTGGAAAATGCCACCCAAGAAGCCATATGGATCAAGCTATTGTATACAAAATTGGGTTTATATACTAGGTCACCAATGATCTTTGGAGATAATACAAGCTCGCTTCATCTTGCAACTGATCCTATCCATCATGCTAGGACCAAACATATAGAGGTCCATTACTATTATGTGAGAGAGAAGCTATTAAGCAAGGACATTCAACTAACTTATATATCAACCAACATGCAATGTGTAGATTTGTTGACTAAAGCTTTGGATGGAACCAAACTTTGCAGGTTCAAATCATTGATTGGATTGCAGGATATACATGAAGATTGAAGATGAAGACCAAGCCAAAATGTTTGCCTTGAGGGGGAGCTATTGGTGCAATTCACAAGCCTACACATTTGGCTTGAAGGATACCTTGAAGTCCATACACATATGGAGAAGCATACGAACAAATGCTAGTGGTTAATTACCACTTTACTCTTTTGTAAAAGACACTTTTGACTATGGAATCTTTGTAAACACCTACTAAGGAAATCTTGTGAACTTTATCAATCAAGTAGATGGAATATCTCCTAGGATGTAGGAGCTTGATTAAAGAGAGCCAAAGTTTGAATTCAAAATCAAACTTTGAATTAAATCCCTATAAGAGATCAACTCAAAAAGTCGCGATAGAGTAGACTCATTTTTCGAGCTCATCTCTGTCATTTCTGAGTGTGTGTGAGGCCTATACTCTAGCCCATACCTATCTACACCATTATGCAATGATCTTCATGCCAATGGTATTGTATAAAAGTGTTCATTAATACATATATCTACATTGTTCATTTCTAAGTTCTCTATCATAGTACTTGAAAGTCAGTCAACTTGTGGAGAGCATATCTCACTTCTTTCTCCACCAAAGTCAACGATCTATAGCTTGTTGGAACCAGCGCAAAGTTGTCTACATACTTTCAAAATTTGAAGAGATTCTATTCAACCATTTCAGAGAAAAGCTCGTCGAGGTGATCACTCGTCAAAGTCTGCAACAGTCCTAAAAAATCGAGGGTAAAGGTTTACTTGCTAAATTGATTTCTCTGAGCATAGTTAATCTTTTTATATCATTCCACTTGTAATAGTTAACTTTCTAAGCTAAATAGATACTCCTAATAGGAATCTTTCCAATTCCTACTGTGCTGGTCATACTGAGCAAAAGATCCAGCAGGTGTCAAGTAAAAAATAGAAAGTTTTGTTGGAAAATTGAAGTTCAATGTTATCTGTTTTGATTCAGTCTTTACACACATCATTTCCAAAGTACATAGGCCATTTTATGGTGTCATTGGAAAGCTAAGGAGGTCCACTTATCAACTCTGAAGCATTAAAGGGCTGGTACAAAGCAGGATTTGGCAGTACCTACTCATTCTTCTGGAGTATTCATCCATCATTCCCAACATTACGGACCTGTGATTATCAATACATTAGTGGATAGATGCCAAAAGGACTCAACTTGGTTAAATGTGTAAAGAAGAGGAGAGAAAAATTAGAGAAGAAGCTCAAGCTGAAGCTCTAGAGCACATTAAATGTATGAAGCTAAGATGATAGGGTTTGGGCCAGTATAGGAATGCCAATGTCGAAGGACTTCCACTTGTGAATGTCAACTGCAAGTCAAATGCTTGCATGTATCACAAGAAAATGTTCCAAACAAGGAGGAATGCCTCTCCTAACATAGTGAATAGACGACATTTCATTTACCTTAAGCTAGGATAGGGCAGTATAATCAAGATGATTAGGGCCCAAATTTATTCAAGAGCTACCACTAGTTCCATTAGGTATTTGTGCTATCAAGATATGAACCTAAAAGTTAATCTGATTGAGACTTTTCTCAAAGGATAAGGAGGTGTAGAAACCCCTTCTATTGGTGATGTGGAAGTTCCAATCCTCATACAAGATGTCCCCTTGATAGTAAAGCTATTAGTATGCCAGGATGATCTTACAAAACCTTTGATATTTGGTCAAGATTGGATATATGATTATGTAGTCAACTTGAACCTTTGAAGATGAATAGGTTTGGGCTATTAAAAAACATACTACGATATAATTAGGACTCTAGAGATTTCTAGCTATGAATTAACAATAAAGCTGAAGACTCTTAGGTCTTCTAGCTCTCATGCTATTGTACAAATAGAGACCCTCAAGTTTTGTAGTCATGAGTCCATGCATGGTGCATGTACCCTTACATCTGCTTCACAAAATGCCTTATCCCCTATTTGATATGTCACTCAAGTATTGGATCCCCCTTCTTTTCCAAAGAGGAGCTTGTCGTTGGTAATCCAATCTCAAAGGCATAACACACCACTACAACAGGACCATAAACCGCAAGAATCACCCTCCAACTTACTGATTGAGCAATGTAGATAACCACTTGTTTCCAAGATGAAACAAATATAAGTGAGATATTGTGATCAAGTGACTACTACACCTCAACCAATTCCAACAGCAAAAAAGAAGAAGTTGAATCAAAGACAACAACCAAAGAACCTAGGAGGAAATCAACTACAAATGATCGACAAATTTGGATACCCAAGTGGTCAATGATGGCCTAAGTCTTGCTTGCAGGCCTAGATTTCCCAATGCCTCTCCTTACCTATAGGAATTCTTATGCTTCCCATAATCATGCTTCACCTAGAAAACAAGCCATTGTAAACAACAAACCATGTAGATGAACTCCTAGGACAATATGGAAATGGGTGTGTCAACTGCCTCGCAACCAATCGTGCTTACTAGTATCTAAGAACATGTATACATTGATGACCTCACCATGTAATCCCATAAGGGGATCCATCAATTATAACAATTGTTTTAACTACTTTGTGCATGATAAACCTTGTAATATACTTAAAAGTCATCAACAACATGTTGATCTTATGCATTGTCACAAGTATGCATGTAGACAATCTAGGGGCATGCACTAGACACAACAATATCATTCCAAACTCTTACATGACATCAGGCTACATGGGAAGCATGTTAGTATTGGAAAGGGACCAAGGTCCTTCCTTACTAGGATAAATGCATGTCTCCATGCTAACACTTTCTCCTTGTGTAGGAGATAATGTTAAGCAATAAGACTTCAAAGATGCAAGCAGATGATCCATCAGTAATAGCCCCTAGCCAAAGGCTAATGGACTCTAAAGTTTTCTTTATCAAAGAATACCCTCTACTTCCACTAAGGAAATTCACAAATTCTCAAGGGGAAATAACCATCGAAGGCCCCTTGAAGGAAAAAATAGACCGTATCAATGTCAAACCTTAATGGTTCCAAGTTTTGATAAGACCATTGTAGATGCAAAGTATAGATGGGAGTCAACCACAAGCCAAGTGTCAAAAATTCATACCTCCTACTTTGAAAGACCTGTGTGCCACACCCCATTACCCATCCACACCATATCATCACTGCATACTCCCACTCAACCATCCCTCACATTGGTTTTTGCACCCCTTGTACCATTTTGTTCTTGATTTGCAATTAACAATACCCATACAAACTTCCCTACTTGACACATCCACCGCATTCTTTACATCTTTGCCTAGTTTCTCCCCCCTAATCACTACCTTTATGGTCCCACTTGTATGTCCTTTCGAACCCATTACAATGCCCCTTCCCATCCCAATTTTTAATGTATCCACAATACAAGAAATTGTTGCGTTTCCACCACCCTTAGTATTCATGTATCCAAACCCAAGATTTTGGCATCAACCATGGACAACACATTCACACAAATGTTCACCTACATGATGCAAATTTGTGATGAATATGTGGCACTTGGCAAATGAAAAGATCATTTACATGCACAAGCAATGTCCCTCCGGTCACAAGTGAATGCACTACTAAGTGAAAATGGATCCGTTAATGCTAAGTAAACCACACTTCAACATGCATACATTGAGCTAGAAGCATAGTTCGAGCACCACAACAAAGAAACTTTCATATAATTGGAAGATAACCTACAAGTAGAGATGGAACACAATGCCAAATTAAGCAAAAATGTGGGGTTTCTTCATAATCACCTTACACTACTCGTAATAACAACATCAAGTTACAAATATAGAACCAAGAAAATTTTGAAGCAGCAATGGAAATGACAGGTTTGACTCTTTTTAGCACCTCTAGATTTCAAGGAGTCCCTTCTCATGCTATAAAGATTATCCATGATGATTGTACAAATTTTCTAACTCAACGTGAACAGCTTACAATGAAAGTGTCACTACTCAAATTAGCACAATGTGCATCATCACCACCACCACCCCTCATCGAGTACATTACCTATAGATTAACAATTGTAAGAACCACATCAAGAAGTCTAGAACATGAATATGCAACTTTGGTAGTATAAAATTGCTCTCAAGCATAACAAAGATGAGCACCTATCCTCACCTCCTAAAGTCCCAACTAAAGAGGAAATGGTACATATCACTGTGGATCTTGTTTAAGAAGAAGAATATGAGCCACAAGTAGCCATCAATGTTCACATAACTGTTGAGGGTTAAGACGTTTTTAAACTACAACATGCTGCATGGGTAAAGAAGCTCGAAGATATATGAAAAACCCACTTGGCTTAGGTGGAAGTAAAACAAGAAACCCTTGCATTAATTAAAGATCATGTTCTATGCTCTCAATACTTCTAGCAACTAGGTCCCCAATGCCATATTGTAATTAATGATCTACAATACTTCCCATTCTTAGTTCTTATAGAAGAATAAAATGCACATGTCGAGCATAGTATGGGAAAAAAATCAATGTTTTCTACCAAGTTTGAGCCCAAGGATCTTCCTACCACATCCAAGCAAGGTTCCATTTTCAATTGAAGTGGCGTGAACAAATACTTTGCAAATTTCTAGAGACGTTACCAACATGGAGTAAGGTTCCTCTCCATGTTCTTTATAATCCATGTTATGGACTTGTACTTCATCGACACAATAAGAAAGCATTCATTGTCAAGGTAAAGAACAATCACAATTGCAGAGGATGGATAAATTATCTATATTTTTCTCCACCTCAAGAACCATCCACTATGGCTCATATGATGGAAACCATTCAACATTGGCTCCCACAATTATAAAAAATGCATGATATAACCACCAAGATATGCAAGAAAATCTTTGATTTCATGTTGACTACTTTCAAAGTCTTTAAAAATTTTAAGTACCCTTACATCAACACACCAGGGTTTGAAAGATGCAACATTAGTTTAGTGTATGATATGAGCACCACCCCATCTATTAAGGTCTGCTATGCATGGCATGCATGCATCGAATATCTATCCCCATGTTACAAGTAGAACTTCCAAGACATGTTTGATAGATATTTCTGGGAATATCATTATAAAGTGTTTAACTCCTCGCACAAATCTTTTACATCTAGAAGCCAATTAAGCATGAAATGTATGCATCGTCAAGCACACCTTGGTGACTAAAATTTTGCGACATTACATTGATAATTCCCAAGCTCAAACCTCTACCATGGATGATAGATGTGACAGGGAGGGGAGTGTTTCACAAGGGTCTTGCACACAACAAAGGAGGATTAGTGAAAGAAAAATTGGAGAAGCTTCGAGAGGCTTGGAGAGTAGAGTTTTCAAGTGGTGAAGTTGGTCTTAGCAAACCAGCATAGAATTAGCCCTAGCTCTTTGGATATGTAGATTAGTCCTTGTAGGCTTGTAGTTAATGCAATAAAATCCAATACACACTTTGGAACATCAACAAGAACAAGTTGATGCAAAAAAGATAACTTGCACCTTGAGTAGCTCACAAAAACCTTTTAAAAATGGATGAAATTTGTGACTTCAAACACTAAGAGCAGCCAACATAGTAGCATTTGGAAAAGTTCCTCTTAATGGAGTGTCATGAATAGGGTTGGCTTGCTATAATGCATAAAATACCTAATTTATAATGGCTATACAAGGAGCAATTGCCTTAACATTGAACTCATGTCATCCCGATTTTTTAGGGATGTGTAGAGAATGAACCCTAGACTGAAAAACTTGATTTTCTCTGAATGTAATGAACCAAATACTTGAAAATTTATAGATACAAACTAGATAGTTATACCTTTCCAATGAGTGCTTAAACGTTCAATTTGAAGCTATGTATAGAGAGAGCAACAATCTTTGCAACTTGAATGAGTTTGAGAAAGAAGGAGTAGAGAAAAGAAATGGCACCAAGCAATGATGAAAGAGTATATGTATTGCTTCAAATCAACAATCTTATTTTTTTATGAATGTTTTTGAGTCTTTGTATAGATGCTTGAGGACATGAACATGCCTTCTCTTCTTGGGTTTGAATTTGAAATTAGGCAGGTTTGGTAGTTTAGATTGATTGGAATCTCTTCCTACAATCTAGGAGAAGAGAAAGTTGAAGTTATATCTACCTCTTGATTTATTGATTGATTGAGAATCAATCCCAAACACTTCTAACTTGTGGATTTTAGGCATTTTAATCTTTCCTTTTAATATGATAGATGCTTTGGAAGTTACATAAGAAGGTGATCCTATGATCAAAATCTCAATACAATAAATGAATGCAAATAAAACTCTACAAGGAGTATATGTGCCATCATTGAAATGATGGATTTGATGAAGATCATGTCCACTGCTAGGTTGAATACCTACCATAGCTTTGAATCTACAAGGCTTTATCCCATCAAGTGCCTTTGTCATCATGTTTACTGTTAGATTCTCAGTACGAACAAATGAAATGTCAATTTCCTTTGCCATGAGCTTGTCTCTTACAAAGTGGTAATGGAGTTCTATGTGCTTTGTCCTTGCATGAAAAATTGGATTTGTAGCTAGATGCATGGAACTTACTTTATCTCCAAGTACGTGAGGCTTGGAACTTACAAGTCCCAAATCGGAGTACAACTCCTTGAGCCATATTGCTTCTTGAGTTGCAATAGTTAGACCTCTATATTCTCCTTTAGCTGAAGATAACGCAACTGTTTGTTGGTTATTGGAACTCCATGACACCAATTTTGAGCAAGAAAAATCATCCTTTGCTCCTGCCCAATCTGCATCTGAATAGATCTTGATATCCAAATTTGAAGAGTAAGGATAATATATACCGTCATTAAGTGTCTCTTTGAGGTACTTGAGTACTCCCTTTGCAACATCCATGTGTGGCCTTCTAGGTGAGTGCATGAACTTACTAAGTAGTCCCACACTATACGATATGTTTGTTCTTCTATGAGTAGCATATATCAAGCTAGCAGCTAAGCTTTGATAATCTTTAGGATCATCAATCTCCTCACCTTCATAAAAACTTAGTTTATGTTTCAATTCCAAGGGTGTACTTGCAAGCTTTGTATTCTCCATTCTGAACTTGAGAATTAGGTCTTGAATGTATCTTTTCTAAGTTAGATACATCCCATCATCTATATAAATCACTTGCATACCTAAGAAATATGTGAGCTCATCTAAGTCACTGATTTTGAAGTCCTCTTGCTTGTGTCTCTTGATCCCTTGAATACCATTCATATCATTGCCTATCACAATAATATCATCTACATATACATATAGATAGATGACCTCATTGTGGTTCCTTTTGATGAATAGAGAAGGATTCAAGTTGCTAGATTTGAACCCTTGATCTTGAAGGTATGTAACCAACCTGTAATTCCAAGCTCTAGGATCTTATTTCAATCCATATAATGCTTTCTTAAGTATGCAAACATAAGATATATGATTAGGGCTTTCAAAACCTGGTGGTTATGACATGTATACTTCTTCACTTATCCAACCATTTAAGAATGCATTTTTTACATCAAGTTGGAGGAGTCTCCAATTTCTTGCAGGAGCTACACTTATCAATGTTCTGATTGTAGTCATCTTTGCAACTAGTGAGAGTGTTTCCTCATAGTCTATACTGTGTGTTTGTGAGCATCCTTTGGTAACTAGTCTTGCCTTGTACATGCGAACTGGTCCATGTGAGTTTCTTTTAACTTTATATACCCATCTACAACCAATTACCTTTTGATAGGGTGACATTGGAACCAAATCCCAAGTGCCCATCTCCTTCAATAAATCTATTTCTTCTTTCATGGTCTTTTCCCAATTAGGTTTTCCCTTTGCCTCTTCATAGGTTGAGGGTTCCCCTAAAATTGATTCCTTTGCCAAGTAGATTGAATGATTTGTTACAAATGTGGAATCGAATCCATACCTTTCTAGTTTTCTTTTCTCCCTTGTTGATCTGTATCACTTCTTGGATCTTGGACCTATGCATCATGCTTGTTTCCTAATTGATGAGAATCAAAATCAAGATCATATGGTAGAATTACCTTTTATTTGTCTTCATCATACCAAGACCCTTGTTCTTCAAACACAACATCTCTACTTGTAGTGAATCGCTTGGTTGAAGGATCATAGAACCTTTAACCCATCAGAGTTGAGTCATACCCAATAAACACTACCTTTGTTGCCCTTTCATCTAGCTTACCTCTTATTTGCGATGGTACATGAACATGAGCTAGAAAACCAAACACCTTGCAATGTCCAAGATTAGGCTTTCTTCCATACCATGCTTCATAAGGATTCATACATTTGAGTGATTTTGATGGTAGTCTATTGACAAGGTACATAATAGTTGAAATAGCCTCTTCCCATAGATAATGTGACAACCTCTCTCTTCAAGCATTGTTATACCTGATCGAACCAATTTTTCTTCTCTCTACAATTCCATTCAATTGAGGAGAGTACCTAGTAGTTACTTCCATTTTGATACCTTTGTAACAAACTCAATGATGGTTTCTAGGGCATCCCAA
Source organism: Ceratopteris richardii (assembly GCA_020310875.1). Classification (NCBI taxonomy): domain Eukaryota; kingdom Viridiplantae; phylum Streptophyta; class Polypodiopsida; order Polypodiales; family Pteridaceae; genus Ceratopteris; species Ceratopteris richardii. The sequence goes on along the minus strand of CM035443.1, from coordinate 41,207,041 downwards.
ATTTCTTGAGATATCTTGCATCCTATAATATGTGGTAATAGAAAATCAGAGATAGAGTTGAGTATGTATGAGCTTTCTTGAGCATCCCTCGCACACCAAAGTGTGAGCTTATTTGTTTCCTCTTGAGTAGGTCCTCCTTTGGATCTTGGAATAGGCACTGCCTCATCACCTCATACAATCCCATATAGGTTTCTTCCTTGTGAATAAGCCTCCATTTAGATTTTCCAAGGAGCATAATTGTGTCTATCAAGCTTCTGAATCATTGATGGAAAGTCATCTCCCATCTTGAAGTTGCTCTCATACCGTTGAATGAAAAATCGGAGAAGTTTGGAGAGGCTTGGAGAGTAGAGTTTTCAAGTGCTAAAGTTGGTGTACAAAACCAACATAAGACCAGCCCTAGCTCTTTAAATATGTAGAGTAGGCCTTGTAGGCTTGTGGTTAGTGCAATAAAACCCAATAGGTACTTTGTAACATCAAGAAGAACAAGTTGATGAAAACAGATAACTTGCACCTTGACTAGTCACAAAAACCTTCTAAAAATGGATGGAAGTTATGACTTCAAACACTGAGAGCAGCCATCATAGTAACAATTGGAAACATTCCTCTAAAGATAGTTTCATACACAGGGTTGGCTTTCTATAATGCATAAAATCCTAATTTATAGCAAATATAGAAGGAGCAATCACCTTAACACTAAACTCGTGTGGTCTTGATTTTTTTAGGGATGTGTAGAGAATGACCTCGAGACTGAAAAACTTGATTTTCTTTGCAAGTAATGAAACAAATGAACTGAACATTTGTGTACACAATGTAGACAATTGCAGCAAGCTTTGCAAGCTGATTGAGTATGAGAAAGAAGGAGTAGAGAAAAGAAATGGCACCAAGAAATGATGAAAGAGTATATGTATTGCTTCAAAGTTTCAATCTAATTTTTGTAAAAATCTTTTCGAGTCTTTATATAGTCTCTTGAGGATATGAACACTCCTTTCTTCTTGGATTTGAATTCAAAATTAGGCATGTTTGGTAGTTTAGATTGATTGGATTCATTTCCTACAATTTAGGAAAAGAGAAAGTTGAAGTCATATGTGCCTCTTGATTGATTGATTGAGAATCAATCCCAACTAGTTCTAACTCGTGGCTTTTAGGCCTTTTACTCTTTCATTTTACAAAGATAAATATGTTGGAAATTACATACAAAGGTGATCTTATGATCAAACCCTCAATAAAATAAATGAATACAAATAAAAATCTACAAGGAGTATATGTGGCATCATTCAAATGATGGACTTGATGAAGATCAAGTCCACCTCAAGCATAATGAAAGCTTGATGTTCCAACAATCAGTACTTTAATGAAGCACAAATCAAGATGTACACAATTCAATCTTTGAAAATCCCAAATAGGGATTTTTATCACTAGTATTGTAACATAAATCTCCAATTTTGTGATGTAATGCTCCATTTTGTGCAAACCATGTAGTCTGCAAGCTTAAAAAAGCTTAAATAGAGCTCACATATCAACTTTCATGCTTTTTAGAGCTGGCTACATGCCACAAGAGTACTCTAGAACTTATGTTTTTATTATGCTAGCTTTGAAACCAATCAAAACTCCTAAAACAGAAAGAACTAGGGAGCGCATCTATGAGGTTGGACTTTTTGAGCTAATGAATAGAAATATTCTTTCTTCCATTGTCTTTTCCTTATCTCTACCTTGTGTGTGTATGCATGTGCATCTAGTGTGCTTCTCAACTCCACCTTCGTGTGTATCACTCGTTCATGAGCTTCATATTATCCTTTTGTCTCCATGGATTGACAATTAAGGAGGTGGGTCTCCTTGACCTAGTATGCATCCTTTCCTAGAGTGAGAGGATTGCAAGAAACAATGAGAGACCTGTTACAACTCTCACATGGGGCATGTTTAATGGCATAGATACTATCAAAACCACTTCTATTAAAAACTCTTCTAAGTACAAAATCTCTTTTTACAGGATTGACAAAACAAGGTACTTCCTACTCGTCCATTTAGCCCATAGTATGTGCCCTCTCTAGATGTTCCAAAACACCAAGTCCATTTTGACATAGCATTCTATAAGGATTTTATTGGGATTGAGAGAAAAAACATTCCATTTCACCAAGTATTGATCTAAGAGATGCAAATTTTTTTTGGCATGGGTATAGTCGACAATTAGATGTTGTCAGTCCTTCACCCTACCATAGTGCACACATTGACCTTCATTAGGTTTAAACCTTTTGACCCTGCTACTTATTGTAGAGTCCATTAATCAAGGATTAGCCACTATAACATTGAATGATTCATGTTGTGGGGAATGTCCAAAGGCATTCAAACCTTTATCTCCATTGGTTGAGGAACCAACGGACTCCCCATCTTGTATTCAATTTCGATGCAATTTTAGCCACAGATTCTCTGTTGTTCTTGAACCTTGTGAGTAGTGTTCAACAACATATTCAATATAGAGTTTCTTGGTTTTACAGGTTTCCAATCTCTTCCTTAGTAGCTCTTTATGTGTGCAAAACACATGTGGACAAGCAACGGATAACTAAGACAAATTACTAAAGTAATCATTACAAACCAAATTACTTTCACTTTTGAGGTTCCATGAAACAAAACCAGCTTTGCAACATTTGTGCTCTTTGATAGATAGAGAAGTGTTGCTCCATAAGGCTAACCAACCAAAAGGAAGGATATTATTAAATAGAAAATTAATGTTAATGAAAAAGTTAGCAATAGGACTGTACATTTTCTTACCGTCATCCATGTTTTCCACAATCTGCACATAAGATGACTTCCAAGTAGGCAAAATAATTGAGGAGAGACAACCACATCCCAAAGATTGTTTTTTGACCAAGCTTTGTAGTCTTAAAGATGGAGACCATGTATTTTACTTTTTTTTTTAAAGACCAAATATTAGTAGAGAATCAACATCTATAAATCCACTTTGTAACTAGATTATGTGCCATTTTGGCATGAAAGAATAACCTTCCACCTTTGGTACCCAAAAATGTCCCAAATAACCTTGGTAATCTTTTCTATGTTAGAATCCCCCCCCCAAGACAAGAATCGTTGAGCTAAACTGATCAATTAGTTCAAGTGCTTCTTAGTTCAAAGCTAGTAAGCAAGAAAATAGGTTGGACTATGGAGCAGATAGTTATTTACCACAAAGGTCTTGTGGGCTAAAGAGTCTTGATAGTTATACCAAAAAAAGAGTTTAGATCTGATTTTATTAACTAACTAATCCCATCTATGATTAGAATTAATCTTGAAACCCACAGGAATACCCAATAGCCTAAAGATTTCCCTTTCTTTTATCATGTTACATCCAAGCCTAGCTACACAATCAGGAATTATGTTATAAGAGGCTTTAAAAATTGTTTTGTTTTGAATAATTTTAGATCCTCTAGCAAGATAAAACAAATTCAAGCATCCAAGAAAGGAAGTAGCAAAATCATCATCATCATTAGCCAACATGCTAGTATCTTTTGCAAACCTTTGCATGACGATTTCAGGAGGATATTTGGGAATTTGGATACCTTTTATGGAACCCCTTTTCATATCATCTTTCACCTCTAACCAACCTAGAGGGTCACTAAAAATATCAAAGCAAAGAGAGGAAATAGCATAGCATTGCCTAATAGACCTTTTAAGACTAAAGGGTTCAAAAATATATTAATTGAAGGCTACTCTAGAATAAGCATTTTCAAAAAAGCTACTCACAAACTGAACAAATTTCTTACCAGCACCTATGTCATGCATAGTGTCAACAAGATCATCTCTCCGTCACTTGGTGAAAGATTATCCATTCCCTTCTAGAGGGAGGTGCAGATGCTGAATTAGAGCTATGGAATTGTCAAGCAATGATGTTGCAACTAGTACCTATGCAGACATCAAAGTCAATGAAATCAAAAGTTTATGGGACAAAGACAATGAAAAATGAGGGAAACCAAAGAGGAGAAGCTAATGTATTGACTCCATCAAAGAAATGCTCATTTTTGTCAATGTGGAGAACGAATCATGTGATATTTTGTCCGATATAGATGGAGCTCCGTGAAGAAAACAACAAAGTTGAAGAAAAATGAGCAATTATATTGGGTCAAAGTCAATGAAGTTTCTTAAGGTGTCGTTTTAGAGTGTGAAGCTACCAAGTATATAAGTTTGCACGGATATATATGTATCAACATCAACATGGTATGAGTGTGTTTGAAACATAGAATTTCCTAGGCATTTTTATAATCATATACAACCATTCATCAGCCACATGTCAATACAAAGATTCAACAGCACTTGATTTATCTTTTGAGGAGTCCCGATAGAAATTAGTGCAAGTAGTGGACATATGCTCTTTTGCGTGATAGACTTTACAAGCAATTAAGACTTCTATGGAGGCAATTCAAAATAGGAGAAAATCAATGGACAAACAATCTGCCATGTGCAAGTAGTATTGAAGAAGGAGAAAAGGGACAAAACAACTCGAATAGCTACATGATTGGGGAGGAATCATAGGGCACAACTTCCATGCTTGGAGATTCAGAATGATGAATTTCCTGATGGGAAATGGTTACTGGAAGTACATCGAAGGAGAGAATGAAAATGCTCCGCAGTTACCAGAAAGAAATCAGACTGCAAACCAGTTAAGAGCATATGAGGAATGGATTCAAGGAGCATGAAATGTAATGTATTGGCTATTTGTTAGCATACAGGATAGCATGATTGGACACATACAGGATGCCAAGAATCCAAAAGAAGCTTGGAACAGTTTGGTCACTTTGTATGAGACTAATACAAAGGCACGGAAATTGCAACTCAAGAACGAGTAGCATACATTGGAAAAGAAGAGCATGTCCGTAAGTGACTACACTCTAAAAATCAAAAGCATATGTGAGTTACCTGCATCTATTGGCGTGAATGTAGATGATGATGATAAGGTGGAAGTGTGCCTTTGTGGTTTAGCAGCTGCATATAAGCAGTTCAGAACTTCCATATAGACTAGGGAAAATATTCCGAATTTTGCTGATTTGGTATCTATACTGATTATTGAAGAAAAGAATCTTGGTGAGGATTCAAACTACCAAGGAAAGCCCAGTTCTAAGCATGTATTCTACTCTGGCAGAGGAAGAGGTAGAGGTAGAGGTTTTGGAAGTGGAAGAGGAAACAATAACCAAGACCAAGGTCAACAACAGAATCATGCAGGAGGAAGAGGACAGTTTCGAGGCAAGGGGAGCCAAAGAGGTCATAGAAATTTCCAAAGAAATGATTCAGGTAATGATTGTAAAGGATGCTAGAATTGTGGTAAACCTGGACACTTTGAACGTGATTGCCAGTTGAAGAATCAAAATAATAGAAGGCAGCAAAACATCTATGCATCCACAAGTGCAGGTGATTATGAGAAGTTGTTTATGGTTGAACATCACATGATGAATACGATGTCTGCTGGTGTTTCAAAATCGAATGATAATGTCTCGTATGTTGATTCAGGTGCTTCAAATCACATGACCAGTCATGCAGAATGGTTTAGTAGTTTGCAGAAAATGCCAGTTCTTGGATATGTTGAAACAGGTGATGATACATCGCATCCTATTGAGCATATAGGAAACATAGCATTGTCTATGGAGGATGGGAAGGTAAAACATCTTGCTGATGTGTTGCATGTTCCAAATATAACATTGAATCTGGTTTCTGTTGGACAAATGGTTGAACAGGGATTACAAGTTAGGTTCAATGTTGATGGACTATATGTAGACGAGTACAAGCAGGATGGATGATTGGTTGCCAAAGAAAACAAAGTGGGTAGGATGTTCACCTTAAATGTGAAGAAATGAATGCAGCCATGTTTGCAAAAGGTGCACGAGTTATTGCAGATATAGAGATATGGCACAAACAGATTGGACATCTAAACTTGCAAAGGCTGAAATTGATGCAGTCAAAGGAGATTCTCCATGGACTACCAAATTTCAAAGTTGCAGAAATGCAAAAGGTATGTGAAGCATGTCAATTTGGTAAACAATCAAGAGTATCATTTCCACATGACAAGCATGTTAGTGAGAATGTAATAGAAGTAGTACATATAGATGTTTGGGGTCCAGCAAAGACCACATCTATGGGCAATTGCAGGTTTTATGTTACTTTCGTTGATGACCATACACGCAAAGTATGGGTATATTTCATGAAAGAGAAGAGCGAGGTGTTCACTCACTTCCAAAATTTTAAAGCTATGGTGGAGGAAAAGCAGAGAAGGAAGTACATTCATACATTAAGATCTGATGGAGGAGGTGAATACATGTCAAAGAATATGCCTCATTGTTATTGGGCAGAAGATGTGCATACTGTTGTATACATCATGAACAGAGCTCCGACTGCTGCTATACATCAAGTTACACCTGAAGAGAAGTTTACAGGTAAAAAGCCAAACTTATCACATTTGAAAGTTTTTGGATGTATTGCATATGTACATGTTCCAGATAAGTTGAGGACAAAGCTTGATCCGAAAGTAGAAAAATGTGTCTTCATTGGATACTCCCTTGAGCAAAAGGGGTACAAATGATATAACCCACTCACACGACAGGTGAAGGTGAGCAGAGATGTGGTATTTGATGAAATGTCAAGCTTCTATGTAGATGCCAAAAAAGGACTGAATCTGGAACCAAATGACAAAGGAAATGCTAAAAAATCAAGTGCAGAATCTCAAGTTTTGAGTGGACCAGATGCATCACCAGGCAATAGTTTCCAACTCAAATCCATGGAGTGGAAGATTGCGTAGAAATTTCAGCCCATTAAATTCATCAAATACATCCAAGAAAGGTAAAGAAAAGATTTCTACTGGTAGTAAAACATGTGCATGTTTTGAAGATGTTGATGGAGATTCAAGTGGTTCAGAAAAGAGTCTTGATGAGGAACTTGGATTGCCCTCTGTGAAGACTCCAGGAGTAAGAAGGGCATATGCAGATGATACAAGGAGAAGTGACCCAAGACCAAGAAGATCTAGGAGGATGCGTAATTCAGTGCAACGATTGACATATGATAGTTACATGGCTTGCCATTGTGCTTACATGACAAAGGTAATACAAGATGCTAAACCTTCTTGTTTTAAAGATGTAATTGGTAATGCAGATTGGGAAAAAGCTATGGATGAGGAGATGGCTGCAATTTATGGAAATGATATATGGAAGCTGGTTCCATTGCCACAAGGAAAGAAACCCATAGGCTGCAAATGGTTTTACAAGGTAAAGCATAACGCTGATGGTAGCATAAGCAGGTATAAAACATGATTGGTAGCTAAAGGTTATGCACAGAGATATGGCATTGATTATGAGGAAACATTTAGCCCTGTAGCTAAAATGTCTACTGTCAGAACACTTTTTGCATTAGCTACAACAAAAGGATGGACTTTGCATCAGATGTATGTGAAGAATGATTTCCTAGATGGTGAGTTACAAGAAGAAGTATATATGGAGCAGCCACAAGGATATGAAGATTCAAAGCATCAAGAATATGTTTGCAGGTTGCAAAAGGCTTTGTATGGGCTGAAGCAGGCTCCGCATGCATGGCATGCAAGGATTGCTGATTACTTAACCAACATTGGGTTTTCTGTGTGTGATGCAGATCATTCACTATATGCAAGGAAGGATGATGATGGCATCATGATTGTGGCCATTTATGTTGATAACTTGATTGTAGGTGGCGATAATGAAGAAAGCATCAAAGAGGTAAAGCACCTTCTTATGCAAGAATTTGACATGAAAGATCTTGGTATGCTGCGCTATTTCTTGGACATTGTGTTTGTACATACAGAAACATGTATATGGATGTTGCAAAGGCAATATGCCTTGAATATGCTACAGAAGTATGGTATGGCTGGTTATAAGACAATTTCTATGCCATTAGATCAGAATTTGAAGGAACCCACTGTTCCTTTGTCGAGTATAGAGACTGAGTATAGAGGTGCTGCAATGGCAGCATGTGAGGCATCATGGTTGGAGATGTTACTTGCAGATTTAGGTGTGGAAGTGCAAAATCCTATCACTATCTATTGTGATAATCTTAGTAGCATACAATTAACACGGAACCCTGTTTTCCATGCTAGAACAAAGCATATCGAGGTACATTATCACTTCATCAGAGCGAAGGTATTAGCACGTGATATTGATCTTGTTTATGTGAGAACAGATGAGCAGGTTGCTGATATTTTCACCAAAGCAATTGGATTTTAGAAGTTGAAGAAGTTTTCGGAGATGCTTGGATTACACGATATGGTGTTGAGCTTGAGGGGGAGTGTTGAGATATCAAGCTCAACATGTGATGATCTAGGATGACACATACCAGTTTTTTGTTTCTCTGACATGTATAGTGGTCACGCTCGTATATGTCAGGGATACTTCATTGAGCTTTATAAGATTTATCTACCGAGAGTGATGGCACATTTGTTTCTTGCCAGCTCACTCATTCGTGGACATTAGGTTTTTCCTTATGTACTGATCTTTATATATTACACTTGCATGTGCACGTGTGTATGCATATGCATGTGTGTATGCATTTGCACGTGTGTATGCATATGGATGTATATGCATATGCATGTGTGTATGCATATGCATGTGTGTATGCATATGCATGTATGTATGCATATGCATGTATGTATGCATATGCATGTGTCTATGCATATGCATGTGTGTATGCATATGCATGTGTGTATGCATGTATGTGTGTATGCATATGCATTTGTGTATGCATATGGTTATGCATGTGTATGCATATGTATGTGTGTATGCATATGCATGTGTATGTATATGCATATGCATGTGTGTATGCATATGCATGTATGAATGCATATGCATTTGTATGTATATGCTTTTTTGTATGTGTGTATGCATATGCATTTGTGTATGTATATGCATTTGTGTATGCATATGCATGTGTGTATGCATACGCATTGTGTATGTGTGTATGCATATGCATGTGTATGTATATGCGTATGCATGTGTGTATGTGTATACATTTGTGTATGTGTATGTGTGTATTTGTGTATGCATATGCATGTGTGTATGCATATGCATTTGTGTATTTGTGTATGCATGTGTGTATTTGTGTATGCATATGCATGTGTGTATGCATATGCATTTGTGTATGCATGTATGTGTGTATGCATATGCATGTGTGTATGCATATGCATGTGTGTGTTACATGTATACATATGTGACTGTGTATGTATATGTATATGTCTCTCTCTCTCTTTATGTTTCTCTAGATCTCTCTCTTTCTTTAATCTCTCTCTCTCTAGATCTCTCTCTTTCTCTCAATATCTCTCTTTTTCTTTCATCTCTCTCTCTATGTCAATCGAAAACAAAACAATCAATTACATTGATGTAATTGTTTGAATCGTTGTCATCAAAATCTAGCAAAGTTGTCCTTCGTTGAATTTCCAAAGATTTGATGCCAAAATCTCTTGCAAAACTAAAGAGAGAAGATATTAGAAACAAAAAAGAGTGCTACAATATGTGCGATATATTTACCAAAACTTCATATCTAGAAAATAGAGCTGTGCATAGAGAGAGAGAGAGAGGGAGAGAGAGAGAGAAAGAGTGACAAATAGAGATATGTTGCTCGCATGCGCAGAGTCGACAATAGCAGATCTAGTTTCAAAACGCGATGAATGTCGAAGTTTTGTTCTCAGGCACGGTTAACACGGTGTCGGTAGTTTCCAGTAATTTACCGATGCTCATACCGATGTAGATGTACCGATGCATACACTGCCTAGCCGGTTTTCCAAAGTTTTTCGACGGCCATACCGATGCCGACGCATGACCTTCGGTATGCAAAATGTCGATATGCCCTTGATATGTTGTAGTGATTGCTAACTAAAATTATGCTCTTAAAAAATATGCAAGGAGAGGGAGTGAAACCCACAACTCAACAACCAATTAAAAACCCTTTTAACCTATGGAGAAGATGTATATGATGTGATGCATTAGACCACCCTTATTGGACATGTACATCTCTCTGAGAGGCAAAAGAGAGAAATTTAGTTTTGGAAATTGATAGACAACTTTACGACTTTACCATGAAACGTTCTCTAGGAAGAAACTTTTGGAAAAGAGGTTTGAAGAAGTTCTACAAAGCTTCTACAAGAAAAAATTCCTACTCTTAAAAATTGGATCTTGATGAAAATGATGATCATTTTTGAAAAAATGTGTATGATGCTTCTCGCAAGGGTAAATTGACTAAATTTTTTTTTAAGGAATGTAGATCTAATATATGTGCAAAAAGTCACTGGAATGAACATGTTGACCTTCTTTCAGTATATGCACATGAAGTAAATATAGAAGAGAAACAGAAGAGAGATGAGGAGAAACAAGAACAAGATAAGAGAGTGACTATATCTAGGAAGGAAATGATCATGAGCAAAAATTTAATGACCAAACTCAAGAGCCTAAAGACAGCCCTAGGAAAGCCTAAAAGGGAAATCACAAAAAGGGTAAACTTAGAAACAAGAAATTGAAACAAAAGAGGGAAAAGAGAGAGAAATTTGAGGAGAAGGGAGAAAAACCAACAAAGAAGCCACCATCTTAAATATTAATTTCTCAATTAGAGGAGATTATTGACATCAAAGGAGTCATCTATGAGAAAATTCTTAAAGCTAAAGTTACTCTTTGTGTAGAAGAAGTTTTTTCAATATAAGGATTTGATGTAAAGGAAGAAGTAATTAATATGATACAAAGGGGAAGAACTATTTAGAGCCTATGTTTGAGAGTGTAGATAAGTCTAATGGAAATCCTAAAAGACATTTTGATCATTAACATTGGGAAAGGGGAAGCATAGAGAATGTTGGTGTAAACATACAAGCCCTCACACTTGGCTTAGCATGGAAAGAAATAAGTGGAAGCACTTGATGAAGCGTGAAAACCTTGGCTTGTAATACTTGATCATTTACCACCTCTAAAAGGATAAATCTTTGAGAGAATCTTGCAAAAGGCTACAACTCATGGAGTTAGATAGCATATTGGTTATGAACTTAGATTGAGAGAATATCTCCTAGATTAGAGGAGACACTTTAGTTGGAGCCAAGTTTGAAATTCAAACTTGAGGAAATGTTCTCTTATAAAAGAGCTTGTAAGACTCATGGCCTGTGAGCCTCATTGATAGTCTTCTTCATCATCATTTGGAGTAGCTAAGTGTCTTACACATAGCTCACTTAGACTACTATCATTGTGCATCATTTCTATGCTAATGATCCTGTACAACAATGTTCTATACTACATATACTTGATTGATCATCTCGGTCTACTTCTCTGCTATGACTGCTCACAATAGTGAACTTTGCTTGATCATATCTCACTGCGTTCTCATCCATTTTGCATGATCTATAGCTTGTTGGAGCCACTCAAAGTCTATTTTAGGCTATCAAAGTTGCAAAGCTTTTGGATCAGCCATTGGGGAGAAATCACCATCGAATTGCTCACTGGTCATCTACTATTCAGCCCCTGAAAAATAGGGGGCAAGCTTTGGATTGCTAAATCAATTTCTCAGAGTATAGCTCATCATTTTAGATGATTCCACTTGTAAGTATTAGATATCTAAGCTAATTTGATTCCCTCAAAAGGAATTTTATCGATTGCTACTGTACTCTGAGCACTCAACAAAAGAACCAGCAAGTGTATGCACCAAAAGAGCAAGTTTTGTGACACAAGCTATTTACAAAGTAGTCTGTTTTGATTCAATTGTTTCCACTCTAAAGTACTTAGGTACTTTGTTGGTGTCATTTTCAAGATAAAATTCCTACTATCAAACCCTAGAGTGATTTAGGGTAGGTACTAAGCAAGGTTTAGCATTACCACCTCACTTTCTTGAGGTATCCATCCATCTCTTCCAACAGTGGTATCAGAGCAACTTGAGGTAAAATGGGAGATGGTTTTCATTCTTTTATTGATAAATTGGATAGGAAAAAGTATCTAGCATGGTCCTTGATAATGAAGACCTATCTACAAGGAAGGATTCTCTATGGATACATATCAGGAGATGAGGAGATGCCCATATTTAGAAGCAAAGGTCAACCTACAAGAGAGGAGCTAGAAAGACTCAACTCATGGTGTGCCAAGGATGCTTTAGCAAGGTCATATCTACTTAACCCTATTTCTGACTTCCTTCTCTCTGACATTAGGAATTGTAAAACTTCCGAAGAGACTTGGGATACATTATCTTCATATTTTTCTTCCAATACAAGAGCTAGAAAAACAATTGTGGATTGAGTTTACGACTCAAAGGAAGCAACCTAAGAAAAATGTTTCAAAGTATGTGACCAAGGTAAAAGATGTGGCTGATCAATTGGGAAGCATAGGAGAGGAGATTGAAGAGGAGCAAATAGTGAGACAAATGATCAATGGCATCAAGGCAGATGATAATTGGGGAAACTCAAGAGGAAGGGGCAGAGGAGGTAAGCAAGGTAGGGGGAGACCTTTCAACTCTTCCCCATGCAATATATGTGGATTGTCTAATCACACAACAGATGAGTGCTATAGGAACTTCAAGAATTAGAGAGGAAGAGGATTTCAAATAGGTGGCTAGTCATAATCAAGAGGAAGATTCAACCATAATCAAGGCTACAACCATGGCCACAACAACAATTACAAAAACAATTATCGAGGAGGATACAAATCAAGAAAAGACTTCAACAATTATACAGACGATCAAGAGGACTCTCTTCTCATTATGAACATGACTTCAAAACAAGGTATGAATGATGAACACCTCTTCTATATTGAGTTAGGTTGTCCAAACCATGTAGTAGGCAATGTAGCTCTCCTTTCTGATCTTGAGGAGCCCAAGGGAAAGCACCAAGTATAGACAGGTGATGACACCAAGCACTCCGTGGTCAATGTAGGAAATGTCAATATTTGAGTTTGAGGACACTAGAAACATTACACTTTATAATTACAAGGATCAAACATTGTCTGAGTTAGAAATATGGCACAAAAGATTAGGGCACATTGGTGAGAGGACCTTGAAGCAGATATGTAGAGATCAGTGTGTACTTGGGATACCTAGTGTATCCAAGAAACACATGATCTATAAATGTGGTGCTTGTGAGTTTGGTAAATCACATAGGTTACCCTTTACAAAGAAAGGGTATATGCATGAGGATTATTTGGAAATTGTCCACATAGATGTGTGGGGACCAAGCAAGGAACCTTCAATTTGAGGCTCAAGGTATTATGTGTCATTCATTGATGGTTTTAGTAGGTGGACTATCTTGTCTTTCATGAAACATAAAGATGAAGTGTTAAGTTGCTTCAAGAAGTATCTTGCACTTGTGGAAAATGAAACAGGGAGAAGCCTAAAGAGGATAAGGTTAGATGGGGGAGGTGAGTACCTTCTAAATCCCTTGATGGGATGACCCCCTATGAGGCATGGCATGGTAGAAGGCCATCACTTGAACATTGCAAAATATTTGGTTGTGTTGCTTATGTGCATGTTCCATCTCAAATCAGAGGTATAGACACTAAGGCGGAGAAGTGCATCTTCATAGGGTATGATTTAAATCACAAAGGATTAAGGTTTTATAATCCATCCAACAAAGGATTTATGGTCAGTAGAGATGTTGTGTTTGATGAGAATGATTCTTGGTTTGGAGGTGAATGCAAGAAGGTCAAATTGACATATGACTTGGAAGAAGAATTTCCAAGCTTCACCAAGGAGGAGCCAAGCACAATTGAAGACATCAAATCAGGGGATGAAGACACCATCAAATTGGAAGAGTTCAAAGCATTGAAATCAAAAGACAAGGCCAAGATGAAGAGGTTGGAGGAAATACCTGAATCATCCAACCAAGCAATAAGGAGATAACAAAGAGATAGTAAGAAGCCAGTCAGATATGGGTATGATACTTCATTAGTTACTAAGAATTCTATTTAACTTGCTAAGGACTCATCACTTGAAGAACCTTCTTCATATGAAGAAGCAAGTACCAAAGCATAATGGAAGGAAGCTATGGATGAAGAAATAGAATCACTCCAAGAGAATGACACTTGGGAGCTAGTACCCAAGAAGGCATCAACGAGGGTAATTGGTTCTAGGTGGATTTACAAAATCAAAAGAAACTCAGATGGATCCATAAACACGTATAAAGCTAGACTTATGGCTAAGGGTTTTGCACAAACCCAAGGAGTTGATTATGAAGAGACTTTTTCACCTATGGCTAAAATGCCAACCATCAGAGTATTGGTAAGTGTAGTTGTAGCTAGAAATTGGAATATGTATCAACTAGATGTTAAGAAGGCTTTTCTCAATGGCTGGATTTCATAGGAGGTTTACATGGCTCAACCTCCTCATTATGAAGATCCAAGAAAGGTAAATTATGTATGTAAATTGAACAAAGCTCTTTATGGTTTGAAGCAGGCACCTAGTGCCTGGAACCATAAGTTAACCACCTATCTTTAAGACCAAGGATTCATGATGAGCAAGGTAGATTCTTCTCTTTTTGTCAAGAGAAGTAACTAAAAAATGATATACTTATGTGTATATGTTGATGACATCATTCTTATAGGGCATGATGCCAATGACATCAAACAAATAAAAAATCAGATGATGCAGGAGTTCAAAATTAGTGACCTAGGATTTTTGACATATTTTCTTGGACTTGAGTTAGTATACACTAACTTTGGAATCTACGTTACTCAAAGGAAATATGTGTAGGACATGTTGAAGAAGTTCCACTTGGCAAATGCAAAGGTAGCTAGCACCCCTATGGAGCTAAATCATAAATTGAGTGCTTGTGAAGGTGATTTGATTGAAGACATTGCACGATATCAAAGCATAGTTGGGAGTCTAAACTATGCAACCTTAACAAGAATTGACATATCTTATGGGGTAAGTGTTTTGAGTCAATTCATGCATAAACCTAGAACACCTCACTTGGAAGCTACCAAAAGGATTTTGAAGTATCTCAAAGGTACCAGAATCAAGGTCTTTACTTCCCATACACAGCAGATTTGGACATTAAGCTATATTCAGATGCAGATTGGGCAAGTTGTAAGGATGACAGAAGGAGTACTTCTGGATATCTTTCTTTTGCAGGTGATAAGCCTATCTCATGGTCTTCCAAGAAGAAACCAACTATTGCTCTATCTTCAACAGAGGCTGAATATAGGGGATTAGCCAATGCTACACAAGAAACTATTTGGATTTGGGACTTCATACTCATTCACCTATGATCTTTGGTGATAACACAAGTTCTTTGCATCTTCCACGTAATCCCATTTATCATGCAAGAACCAATCATATTGAAGTACAATATTAATATGTTAGAGAGAAGCTATTAAGAAAAGAGATTCAGTTGGCATATGTTTTAACAAACATGCAATGTGCTGATTTGTTAACCAAAGCACTTGATGGTACTAAGCTTTGCAAGTTTAAAACCATGTTTGGATTGCAGGACACTCAAGAAGATTCATGAAGAAGTGCAAGTCAAGATGTTTGGCTTGAGGGGGAGCTATTGATGTAAACATACAAGCCTTCACACTTGGCTTAGCATGGAAAGCAATAAGTGGAAGCACTTGATGAAGCATGAAAGCCTTGGCTTGTAATACTAGATCATTTACCACTTGTAATGATAAATATTTGAGAGAATCTTGTAAAAGGCTACAACTCATGGAGTTAGATAGAATATTGGTTATGATCTTAGATTGAGAGAATATCTTCTAGGTTAGAGGAGATACTTTAGTTGGAGCCAAGTTTGAAGTTCAAACTTGAGAAAAAGTTCTCTTATAAAAGAGCTTGTAAAACTCGCGGCCTGTGATCCTCATTGATAGTATTCTTCATCATCATCTATAGTAGCTAAGTGTCTTACACCATAGCTCACTTAGACTACTATCATTATGCTTATTTCTATGCCAATGATCCTGTACAACAATGTTCTATAATACATATACTTAATTGATCATCTCTGTCTACTTCTCTGCTATGACTACTCAAAATAGTGAACTTTGCTTGATCATATCTCAATGAGTTCCCATCGATTTTGCATGATCTATAGCTTGTTGGAGCCAGCACAAAGTCTATTTTATGCTATCAAAAGTTTTAAAGCTTTTGGTGCAGCCATTTGGGAGAAATCACCATCGAATTGCTCACTAGTTATCTACTATTCAATCCCTAAAAAATCGGCGGTAAGGTTTGGATTGCTAAATCAATTTCTTAGATTATAGCTCATCATTTTAGATGACTTCATTTGTAATCATTAGATATCTAAGCTAGTGTAGTTCCCTTACAAGGAATTTTATCAATTGCTACTGTACTGTGAGCACTAAGCAAAAGAACTAGCAGGTGTGTGCACCAAAATAGCAAGTTTTTTGACACAAGCTATTTACAAAGTACTATGTTTTGATTCAATTGTTTCAAGCATCCAATCCAAAGTAATTACGTACTTTCTTGGTGTCGTTTGCAAGCTAGAAGGGTCTACTATCAAACCTTGAAGTGATTTAGGACAGGTAATAAGCAAGGTTTAGCGGTACCACCTCTCTTTCTTGAGGTATCCATCCATATCTTCCAATAGAGACTATGGTCAAACTCAGAAACAATCCCAAACCATATCTTGTCTTGATAGATTATGGCTTAGAAATCAATGTAGTGTCAAAAGAAACTTATGAAGAAGGTGAGTGGCCTATAGATAGTGACCATGAATGCTCTAGGTCATCTTCTAGGTGCTTGTGCTAATGTACCCATTTGTATTGGTAATGTGAAAGAAGATCATAATTTCTTTGTGCTCGAAGATTGTTCTTATCCAATTTTTCTAGGAGGAACACACATGGAAACTAAAGTCTTAGATGATGGTAGTTCCTTTGTAAGAATTCCTTCACGTGATGTATCTAACTATTGATATATTTAGATAGTGATGTGTGTGAGCACACTAGGACTACTGGGGCACATTTTTCCCTCTTTAGGAGGTTTTTTCCCTCAGGTTGTATATACGCCTATTACCCTAATAGGATACTTATGTTTGTATATTCTTTTGGTAATACAGTCAGTATTGTGTATTGTGCTCCAAGTTTCTTCTTCTTCTTTGTGCTGTTTCCCAACTTCTGCAGACCTCAAAATCCAACTATCGGTATCAAAGCACGCCATCCTTTCATCTAGGGTGTCATTGACACCTTTCCGTTAACAGTTTCAAAATCGCACAAAATTTGCAGAGAATACTCAAGGTGATTAAGAGTTCAAAACAGCTTCATTCTGTAGTGTCGAAATCAGGATGTGAGCTTGTTTTGGCCTCCGAATGCACTATTGCAGTGCGATTTCATCTTTTTGTGCCAAATATATATATATATATATATATATATATATATATATATAGGTTTTGGTTCACTAATATAAGCATCTAGAAGTCTACTATAGGTTTAGCAAAACTCGATAGGATAGTTTTGCTCAACTTTTTGAGATACAATCATTTTTTTGCATCAAGATAGTTTAGTCAATGGCCATGGATGAAAGCAATGATGTATTCCATATGTTGGTTGTTGAGGATAAGATGGATGGTACCAATTACCCATTATGGGCTTTTCTAATGCATCATGTATTGGTTGTAAAACGAATGTGGAATATTGTGCAGGGTGTTGAAGAATGTCCTATTTCACCTGTAAATAGAGTTGCTAAAGGTGATGTAGATTGCATTGAATGGTGATATTCCTCATGTTCATGCTCATGCCATGGTTCTTGCTGCACCTACCATAGAGAAAATTTGTTGGGATGGTAGAGATGATCAAGCACATGGATTGATAGCCTTGTCTATCAAATGTGCCATTATTCCTCATATTCACTTTTGTAGAACAACAAATGATGCTTGGGATACACTTACCACTTTATATGAGTCAAGGAATGAGGCTTGTGTTGCTAACCTCCAAAAAGAGTTAGAGGGTAAGCACATGAATAAAGGAGATTTCATGGACAATTTTTTTTGACAAAGATCAATGATTTGAAGGAGCACTCGATTTCTACTGGTGGTCTTGCATGATAGTTCACTTGTGCAGGTTGTTTTGAATGGTCTTCTAGATTCATAATAGAGTTTTTCTTCTACTCTTCGATTGATGATGAAAGGAAATCCAAATGCCTTAACATTTGAGGAGTGAGTCTCTCTTCTGTTGCAAGAAGATCAGTCTAGGTAGAACAATTACATTATGCATGTTGTAGATCAAGCTTTCCTAGCTAGTCAGAAGGGCAAAGGTAAATGGAGCTCTTCTACTAGTAAGCAAAAATCGGCTAGTTCTACACAATCAAAGAAGGATGAAAAAGATGAGAAGAAAACAGAGTGTGCATGCCAAAGCTTTGCATTTGACATAGCATGAGAATCTTGAATTGCACCTACTGAATCAGTCATAAATTTTGCATAATCTATGAGCTTATAGTGGCCACGCCATAAAATGCAAGAAGCAATAATGATGTCACCATTTGATAGATCATGAATTGTACATCTTTCATCAACAAATTTCATGACCAAGGCAATCTTGGCTAATGTTGCAACTAATAAAAAATTTTCCTTGACCCCTGGCACAAATAAAGCATCTGATAATGTAAAAGAAATACCATCAGTAGTAGTCAGAATGATCTTACTGACTCCCATAACAGGATAAGAGGAGTTGTTGGTGCATGTGATAGTATTCCCTGTAGAGGCAGGCTCGAGTCAAGTTGGTAGTTTGTTATGCCTGCAAAAAATTGAAATGGTATCTTCTTTTCCCAAACTTGAGGCACCTAGTAAACATGTATGTGAAGGATTTATTTTGGGCAAAATCTAGCATTCCTCCTTCCCAAAAGATGGTTCAGTTCAAGCTATCGAGAAATTGGAGCTTGTTCACATTGATGTTTGTGGTCCTATGCAGACACCTTCTTGTGGGAAGTATCTTTACTTTGTGTCTTTCATCGATGATTTCTGAAAGCATGCATGGGTATATCCATTGAAAGTAAAGTCCAAATTGTTTATGTGCTTCACAAAGTTTTTGGTTTTGGCTAAAAATCTATTAGCATGTTAAATGGGCACCCTTTGTTTTGATCCGGGGGGAATATGTCTTTTGATTTTAATGTATTTCTCATTGAACATGGGATAAAACATCAGTGTATAGTGCTGTATATACCTCAACATAATGGAGTTACTAAAAGGAAGAATAGGTGACTTATGGAGATGGCAAGGTGTATGGTCAAGAGTGAGGCTTCACCACATAATTTCTAGCTTGAGGCTATTATTTGTGCAACATATTTACTTAATAGGTGTCCCACTAAAGGATTGGAGTCTATCACTCCATATGAGGCTTGTCATGATTGTAAGTAATTACTTGCTTACCTATGTGTTTTCGATTGTCTAGCATATGCATTAGTGCCTGAAAAAAATACAAGAAATTGGATGATAAAGGAGTGAAATGTATTTCTATTGGGTACAATTCTGAAAGCAAAGAATATTGTCTGTATCATCCATGATACACTAAAGAGATTTTGGTTAGCCGTGATGTTGGTTTTGTGGAAGATGCTATTAAGCCATTACTTTCATGTACTAAGAAGACATGTATGACACTTTGTTGCCTCTTCTTATAGGTGGATAGTCTAGTCTCGTCCTAATGAGACAACTTCTTAGCCTTTACAAGTTTCATGTGATGATGTAGATCATTCCATTTCTAATGTAGATTTACATGATGCACTTGTTGATGAGAGAGCTAATATTGAGGAGGAAAAAACTATGCCAAAATGGCTAGTGAAGACTCTATGTGATAGCAAATTAGATGCACCTATGTCATATCATACTTGTTCAGGATCTCATAGTGTTTCTTTTGCATCAGATTGCTATGCTATGGATGCCTGGAGTCTTTGTAATGAGAATGAGCCCGCTTTGTCTAATAAAGCTAAAAATTCAGAAATTTAGATGGTTGCTATGCAATCTAAATATGGTGCTATCATGAAAAATGGCACCTAGTCTTTTGTGTGACTTGCCTCCTATCAAGAAGGCCATTGCCACTAAGTGGGTATACAAAGTGTTAGACTGATAGAACAATTGATAAGTATAAGGCTAGGCTTAATGCAAAGGGTTATGCTCAGGAAAGAGGCATTGAGTTTAATGAGACCTTTTCTCCTACATGCGGAATGACTACTGTTCATAACATCTATGCATCTATAAATCATCATGGTTGGAATGTACATAGTTGGACATTAAAACTACATTTATGAGTGGTGACTTGCATGAGGAAGTGTATGTTCTTTAGCCCCATGGCTTTGTGTAGAAAGGTCATGAAAACCAAGTGTGTAGGTTGAAAAGGGCACTGTATGGTTTGAAGCAAGGACCAAATGATTGGTATGAGAAAATACATGCCTATGTGATTGCACATGGTTTTGAGAATAATCCAACTGAGAGCACCTTATATGTTAAGCGTGCAAATGATCTGCTTCTCATCATTGTTGTCTACGTTGATGATATGCTACTCATTGGTCCTCATGAGAAGCATATTGCTTAATTTAAGGATAATTTGCATGCCTCATTCAAGATGTCTGATTTGGGGCATTTGCATCATTATTTGGGCATTCAATGCAATTTGATGGCACAATAGCTCTATGTCAAACAAAATATATTGATACATTATTGCAGCATTTTGGTCTTGAAGACTTTAAACCTATTGCCACTCCTATGGAGATAGGTTTACAGTTGAGTCTTAATGATGACAGATGAGCAGGTTTATGCATTGCCCAGGTGTCAAACATTGACAGGCAGTTAAGCACATCTTTTGCTACTTGAGTGGTACCTGGATACTTGGATTGTGTTATCCCAAGGGGGCATTCACTACTGCAAGATTTACATGCTTTTTTTTACTCAGACTAGGCTAGTTGCTATGACACTAGTGTGTCCACTAGTGGTTTTTGCTTCATGCTTGGTAGCTCATGCATATCATGGTTGAGCAAGAATCAGCATACTATAGCCACTTTGAGTTGTGAGGCTGAGTATAGGGTAGCTTTCAGAGTGACTGTTGAGTGTGTGTGTGTGGCTCAGATGCCTTATGGCTGATTTGGGTGTTGGACAGTCTTTTGCCACCACCATCTTCACTCATAGTTAGAGCACATTGGTAGTTGCGAGGAACCTTGTGTTTCATGATTGCACTAAGCAGATTGAAGTGCACTATCATTATGTCAAGGAGAGGTTCTTTGCTGGAGAGATGAGTTTGGCATATGTGACCACACAAGAGAACATTGAAGACCTTTTCACAAAGGCTCTGGCTATGGAGTTTTTTGAAGCTTTTTGCAAAGCTTTAGGCTTACTTCCTTTTGTGGATTGATTCCACATAGCTTGGCTCTTTCGTATACATGAGTGCCAGCTCCTTGTTCACTGCATCACTCCCAAGGGGGATTTGTTGATATATTTAGGTAGTGATGTATGTGAACACACTAGGACCATTGGGGCACTTTTTTCCCTCTTTAGGAGGTTTTTTCCTCCTAGTTTGTATATATGCCCATAAACCTAACGGGTGACTTATCTTTAACATTCTCTTGGTAATATAGTTAGTATGGTGTGTTGTGCTCTAAGCTTCTTCTTCTTCTTCCTTGTGCTCTTTGCATGCTTCTATAGACCTCAAACTCCAACAACTATCCATGTTAATCATCCAAGACATCATCATATTTTGAGAAAGTATCCTCTCATGCACTTTGAATAGGATTTGGAGTACATGCCACTATTATGTGGGGTAATAATGGTACCTATGTCCTTGATTTCCTCCATTTTGAATCTTCTGTCCCCAAACAAATTTCTTCTTTTTTTCTTTTGGTCAAATCTCTTCCATACATACAATCCTTACAAACAAAAAAAACAAAAAACTTAATGAACATGAAAATTAACTAAAAAAAGATGGTTTGATTGTGAAAAATGAAACGGTATGAGGGGTATTTAATATGTCTCATGTGTTGATGTCATAGAAGAAATAGATACATTCTTGTGGGAAAAATAAGCCATAACAAAACTTGTGCTATTACCATCTTTAGAATATGCAATTTTACATAAGTGGATATCTGAGCATCATGATTTTGATGGATTTGAGCCTAACATTGAGACAAAATAGAAAACAATAGACAAGAAAGTAAAGCCAATAGAAAAACTACTTCCTAAATTTAGTGATGAGTGTTGGAGTTAGACATCTGTGGAAGCACACAAAAAACACAAAGAAGAAGAAGAAGCTTGGAGCACAATGCACAATATTGAATGTATTGCCACTAGAATGTACAAAGATGAGTAGTGCGTTAGGGCAATAGGTGTATATACAAGCCGGGGGCAAACCCTCCTAAAGAGGGAAAATGCCCCGACAGTCCTAGAGTGTTCACACACATCACTACCTAAATATATCAACAAATCCCCCCTGGGAATGATGCGGTGAACAAGGAGCTGGAACTCATGTATAAGGAAGCGCCAAGCTATGTGGAAAACACTCCACAAAAGGAAGTAAGCCCAAAGCTTTGCCAAAAGCTTCAAACTTCTCCCTAGGCAGAGCCTTCATGAAGAGGTCTCCAAAGTTCTCAATCCTGCGCTTAGTGCGAGCATGGAACACAGGGTTCCGCACAATTGCCAATGTGCTCTCACGATCACTCAAGATGGTGGTGGTAGAAGACCGACCAACACCCAAATCATCCATACGGCATCTGAGCCACACACACTCAATAGTAGCTATGAAAGCTTCCCTATACTCAACCCCACAACTGGAAGTGGCCACAATAGGCTGCTTCTTGCTCAACTAAGATATACATGAGCAGCCAAGCATGAAGCAAAAACCACTAGTGGACACACGACTGTCATATCAAGCAGCCCAGTCAGAGCCAGAAAAAGCATACAAATTTGGCGGTAGTGATCCCCCCTTGGGATAAAATAACCCAAGTAGCTGGGTACCACTCAAGTAGTGAATGCACTGAACCATCTGCCAATGCTTGACACTTGGGCAATGCATAAACTTGCTCATCTTTCAGACAACATACTAAATATCTCGCCGAGTAATGCATAAGTAAATCAGGCATCCAACAGCCTGCTGATAGAGAACATCATCAAATGCATCTCCAACATCATGAAGACTCAATCCTAAACCTGTTTCCATAGGAGTGGCAATAGGTTTATAATCTTCAAGGCCAAAACATTGAAAAACATACACTTCTTCATGCAAGTCACCATTCATAAATGTTGTTTTAATGTCGAGTTGTTGTACATTCCAATGATGATGGGTTGAAAGTGCACAGATGCTCCGAACAATAGTCATACAACATTTAGGTGCAAAGGTCTCATCAAAATCAATGCCTCGTTTCTGTGCATAACCCTTTGCAACAAGCCTAGCCTTATACCTGTCAACTGTTCCATCACGCTTATGCTTCAGCTTGTAAACCCACTTAGTGCCAATGGCCATCTTTCAGGAGGCAAATCACATAAAGACCAAGTACCATCCTTCATTATAGCTTCATATTCAGATTGCATAACAGTCATCTAATTTTTTGAATTTTGTGCTTCATCAAACAAAACAGGATCATTCTCATCATAGAGACTAGATGCAGCCATAGCATAGCAATCGGATGCAAAAGAGGCACTATCAGAGCTTGAACGAGTACTATATGACAATGGTGCATCTAATTTGCTGTCATGCAAGCTCTGCACCAGCCATTTTGGCATAGTCTTTGCCTCCTCAATATCAGCTCTCTCATGAACAAGTGCATCATGTAAATCTGCATCACAAATGGGATGATCTACATCATCACATGAAACTTGCAAAGGCTGAGAAGTCGCCCCATTAGGACTAGCACTAGACTATCCACCTGTAAAAAGAGGCAACAAAGTATCATACACGTCTGTGGAGCTAACACATGTCTCCTTAGTACATGAAATCAATGACTGAATAGCATCTTCCACAAAAACAACATCACGACTAACTAGAATGCATTTAGTCTGTGGATGATACACATGATAGCCTTTACTTTCAGAACTCTACCCTACAAAAATACATTTTACTACTTTATCATCCATTTTTCTACGATGTTGTTCAGGCACCAATGCATATGCCAAACAACCAAAAACACGCAGATGGGCAACAGATGGCTTGCGATCATGCCAAGAATCATATGGAGTGATAGACTGCAGTGCTTTAGTGGGACACCTATTAAGTACATACGCTGCACACATGATAGCCTCAAGCCAGAAACTATGTGGTAAAGACTGAATCTTGACCATACACCTTGCTAGCTCCATGAGTGACTTGTTCTTCCGTTCAACAACTCCATTATGTTGAGGTGTATATGGCATTGTACACTAGTGTTTTATCCCATGTTCCACCAGAAATGCATTAAAGTTAGAAGACATATATTCCCCCCCTCGATCAGAACACAAGGTGCCCATTTTACATGCTGACAGATTTTCAATCAAAACCAGAAACTGTTTGAAGCACATAAACACTTCGGACTTTGCTTTGAGTGGATATACCCATGCAAGCCTGGAAAAACTCATCAATGAAAGTCACAAAGTAAAGATAGTTTCCAAAAGAAGGTGTTTACATAGGACCACATACATGGCTATGAACAAGCTGCAATTTCTGAGTAGCCCAAACTAAACCATCTTTTGGAAATGAGGAACACTGTGTTTTGCCCAAAATACAGCTTTCACATACATGTTTACCCAGTGCCTCTAGATTGGGCAAAGAGGACACCATTTCAGATTTCTACAGGCATAGCAAACTAGCAAAGTTCAGATGACAAAAGCATGCATGCCAAAGATTTGCATCTAACTTAGCTTGAGAATCATGTACTACACATGCCAAATCATTCACATATTTTTCATAGTCTATGAGCTTATACAACCCATGAAATAAAATGCCAGAAGCAATAATAACATCACCATTTGACAGATCATGAACTATACATCTGTCATCAACAAATTTCACAAACAAGCCAATCTTGGCTAATGCAAAAACTGATAACATATTCTGCTTGATCCCTGGCACAAATAAAACATCGGACAAGGTGAAAGAACTACCATCAGCAGTAGGCAGAATGATCTTACCAACTCCCATAATAGGTTAAGAGGAGTTTCTGGCACATGTAATAGTATTCCTTGTAGGGGCAGGCTTGAGTGAAGAGAAGAAACTTCACTACGAGGTTATATGTTTGGTCACCCCACTGTCAAATTACCAAGCATCTAAGTCTAATGTAGACATGACTGCTCATGAGAAGATGGGTCAAAACTGCAAACAGTAGTAAATACCCATTCTTCATCCTGCACAAGGTTAGCAAACTCTATTTTTGGAGTAGAGGTGTCTGCAACAACCATTCCAGCCTCTTTTTTCTTTGCCTCTTTTGCAGCCACTTTAGGATAGTTCTTTATGATATGATCATTTCATTTACATTACTTGTAAAACAATTTCTTCTTTTTTTATTTCTTCTCATCTTTGTCTTCCTTATTTGAATGTGCAGCATTTGCAGATTTCTGCTTGCTCTTTGAAGAGCTCCATTTTCTTTTTCCCTTCTCACTAGCCAGGAAAGCTTGATCTGCAACACACATAATGGACCTATTCTGACTCGACTCATCTTCCTACAACAAAACACAAACTCCTCAAATGACAAGGCCTTTGGATTGCCTTTCATCATCAACCAAAGAGTAGAAGCAAAACTCTAATCTGAATTAGGAAGACCATTCAGAATGGTCTGCACAAGTGAGCTATTTGGTATAACTTCATCAGTAGAAATCAATTGTTCCTTCAAGTCTTTGATCTTTGTTAGAAAATTGTCCATAGAATCACCTTCATTCATGTGATCACTCTCCAACTGTTTTCGGAGGTAAGCAACACGAGCCTCATTCCTAGGTTGGCACAATGTGGTAAGTGTATCCCAAGCATCCTTAGCTGTTCTGCAAGAGCAAATGTGAGGATAATGGCACATTTGATAGACAAAGCTATCAATGCATGTGCCTCGGCATCTCTGTTATCCCAACAAATTTGCTCTGTAGTAGGTGCAACAAAAACCATAGCATGAACCGGACTATGCAGAATATCATCATCTTTGACACCTTCTGCATCAGCTTTAGTACCTGCACTTGTAACACTTGTAGGTGTGATAGGACATTTTTCAACACCCTGCACAATGATCCATAGTCCTTTTGCAACCAATACAGGTTGCATCATATAAGCCCATAACGGATAGTTGGTACCATCCAACTTATCCTCAACAACCAACATACGGAATACATCACTGCTTTCAGTTATAGCCGGTGACTAAAATACCTTGATGTAGAGAATTGACTGTATCTCAAGAAGTTGAACAGAACTGCCAAGACAAATTCTATTAAACTTGTAGCAGACTTCGAGACCCTTATATTGGCGAACCGGAACTGGTATATACCTTTGGCACAAAAAGATGAAATAGTCTGCATAAGCACTGTGATAGTGCACTTAGAGGTTGAAACGAGCTCAGATCGCGATTTTGGCACCACAGAATGAAGTTGTTTTGATCTCAGAAACACCGTGAGTATGCTCACCAAAATTCATGCGATTTTGAGACTGCAATTGGAGAGGTTTCGATGACACCCTAGATGAAGTAGCGACCTGCTCTGATACCAATTGTTGGAGTTAGACATCTCTGGAAGCACACAAACAACGCAAGGAAGAAGAAGAAGCTTGGAGCACAAAACACAATATTAAATGTATTACCACTAGAATGTACAAAGAT
Organism: Ceratopteris richardii; assembly: GCA_020310875.1. Taxonomy (NCBI): domain Eukaryota; kingdom Viridiplantae; phylum Streptophyta; class Polypodiopsida; order Polypodiales; family Pteridaceae; genus Ceratopteris; species Ceratopteris richardii. The sequence goes on along the minus strand of CM035443.1, from coordinate 41,180,347 downwards.
AAGTAGTCCGTTAGGGCAATAGATGTATATACAAGCCAAGGGAGAAAACCTCCTAAAGAGGGAAAATAGTGCCTTGTTGGTCCTAGAGTGTTTGCACACATCACTACCTAAATATATCAACAATGAGATCATTAAAACATTAAATCATGATCCAATTATTTGAGATCCAACAAGAATTGGCCATGAATTTACTAAGGAAATACTAAAACTAGTCAAAATAGATTTGAGTGTCTTTATTCTCTCTGTAGAAAAAGAACATAGATCATACAAAAACAGAGAAAAGCTTTCACTTTAGAGCCTTAGCAAATACTTTGTGTAGATCCTAGGATTATCACTCCAATGATTATTTTCATGATTCATAGATACCTTGGAGTTTAAACCCTATTCTTGTACCTAGAGCTCATCTCCGTGAATTGATGTGATTGCTCAAAGAAAAGATAAGTATGCATATTCTTGAGTCCTCATCTGTGCCTTATTCAAATCATTGGTTCACTGTGCCAAAGAAGAATGGAAAACTTCCGTTTATCCAAGATCTTCAACCGGTTAACAAAGTAACCATGAAAAATGTTGGTACTGGACTGATTGTTGATGAATTTGCAAAAGCATTTGTAGGACATGCTATTTATTAAATGGGAGATCTCTATTGTGGCTATGACCAATTCCAATTGGCAGTAGAAACTAGAAATATAGCCACTATGAAAACACATCTTGGTTTGGTTAAAATATGCACATTACCTCAATGTGCGACCAATTTAGTTGCTCATATGATGAAGGCAATGAATTTGGTTTTGCACAATTTTATTCCACACATTTCCATGCCCTTTATTGATGATATTCCCATTAAGGGTTGTTTAGAAATAGAAAAAGACCTTACTTTGGATAATGAAGGATGTCTAAAGTGTGTTAAAGCCCACATTCTTGACTCTAAAAATATTTTTTAGAGATTTATTGAAGTAGACTGTACTTTGTAAATTGAGAAATCAACTTTAGGAGTAAACTAGGTACTCATCATTGGACATGAGTGTGGTTTTTATGGCCATCAACCTTATCCTCCTAAAATTCATGCAATCCATACAATGGAAAATATTTGTAAATTTGTGAGTAAAGTGAGAAGATTTTTAGGAGTAAGTGTCTTTATGTGATTTGGATTCCTCATTTTGCCCATGTAATAGATGACTTATATACCTTATTACAAAAACATACGAAATTGGTGTGGCTCAATAACATATAGTAGCTATGAAAAACTTGAAGGGATTTTTTATGAAGGCTGTAGTACCAAAAAGGGTAGACTACCCAAAGGGAAAAACAATGTTCTTAACAATTGATAATGGCCTGATTGGTATTAGATGGGTAGTTGGGCAAGAGGATGAAAAAGAGAATAGCTATGCCAATATAAAATTTTGGGCAAAGATCTTATAATAACATCAATGTAAATACTTAAAAATAAAAAGGGAACTCTAGGGAGTAGTGTTTGCTCTCAAGTGTGACAAAAACTATTTTATTGGTGCTAATGTAATTGTAGAACCTAATTTTTTACCCCTTCTTGGAATGATTGCAAAGTTTTCAACTCCAGATATAGCACTACAATGCATTGTGTATATTAAATGTATCATCCATAATTTTTTCATATCTCAGGTAAGTCAAATGTTGTTGTAGATATGCTATCTAGAGCATGATAGATGAAGATAAATGTGAAGAAATTATTGCAGTTAAACATCTTGCTTTTGAAACCAAATGTTTTTTACATGAATTTTTAATGAAGCAAGTCATGATGAACAATGGCTTGATATTGGATATTATCTCAATAAAATGGTTGCATGAACTTCTTGGACTTCAAGAAGTTTTAGAAATATATGGAAGCATGCCCTTAATTTTTTCTTACGTGATGGACTTATATGGAGACATGCCCGAGGGAAGATGAAGATTCATCAACGTATAGTTGGAACAAAGGAGTTACAAAGAAGTGTAATCGAAGACCTACATGACTACTTATGAGTAGGCCATACAGGGTTTGTAGGTACATATGTGAAAATGAAGGAAAGATATTGGTGGCCAGGAATGTATGTACATATTTTGTCTTATGTTGCATCATGTAAACAATGTCAAGTGCACTCATCTATGAAACATCATGAGAATTTATAACCTACCTATCCACCTAGCATACACTATAAATGGGTTGTTGGCTTCGTGACTGTGCAATTAGGAGTTAACAACATGCACTATATTGTACTTGCTAGGGAGGATCTCACTAATCTTGTTGAAGATAGAGCTTTACACACCAAATCTATGAGAAATGTATGTAAATTCTTGCAAGAAGTGTTTTGTAGATTCCATTATGTGGAGAAGGTAGTAGTTGATCGTGGAGAACTTAATGCACAAGAAGTAAGAGATTTTTTCCAAAAGCATGGAATCTTATTAGCATTGACCAAATCATATAATCCCTAACCAAATGGGAAAATTGAAAGAGGTCATTCAACGATTGTGAAAGCTTTAGCAAAAGCTTCTGAAGGAAAAATTAATCAAGGGCAAAATATTTACTGTTTATGTTGTGGACTGATTGCATGACTTGTACACACGCGACTCGATATATGCTTGTGGAATTAATGTATGTAGAAAAATCAATATTTCGAATTGAAACAAATGTGTGGACATGGCTTCCTTTATCTTGGACTACTAACATGTGGAGAGAGGAATTGTTATGTGTAAGATTGCAATAGTTAGAGAAGGAAGAAGAGCAATTTGAGGAAGTGAAAGAAAAGTTAAAATCATCAAGAATAAAGATCAAGATCTACTTCAATAGAGGATATTGACTAGGACCTAAAAAAATTCAAGAAGGCGATTGGGTTTTGGTTTATCATAATTCATTTGACTCACAATATGAAGCAAGAAAGAAATTAATGAAATGCTAGTTTGGTCCTTACATTGTATTGAGTGTAAATGAAAATCACACTTATGTTTTAATGGAGTTTGATAACACTGTGTTCAAAGTACCTTTTGTAGGGAAACAAATGAAACTCTTTAAAAACCGAGATGAAGAAGTGTATGAAAATCCAAAAATATTAATGGAATCACCAATTAATGATGAGAATGAAGATGCAAATGATATGATTGAAGCAAGATCAGATTAATCAGGTGGTATTTCTTCTTTTTAGTTTTTCTTGTTTGTTCTTCATTGCATTGCATCTTTGCGCTCATATTTCCCACCTTATAACACTCGCTCATGATAGTTCCAAATTTCCAGTGCAACTATTTGACTCGAGTAGTAATGCACTTACTTGATCTTTATTTTGAACTTTTTATAAACGAGGTTAACATAGGAGAGAACAAATCAAATTTGAAGCTCAAGTAGGATGACGGATTTGTCTTGTACACATCACCGCATGTTTGTGCATAAAAGCATGTATAATTGAAATCCAAGTTCCTACTTATGCATGCATCTAGACCCTCAGCTTGGAATAAGGGGTTAAGTCTTTCACGTAAAACCAAAAAGTTGCAAAGATTATACTCTTCTTTCACATAAAAAAGTAGAAGTTAAGAAAAATGAAGCTACAAAAAAAACAGAATCAGAGAGGCACACATGAAAAACTGGTTGTGAAATCACTTCTAGTTTACTTGGGCAAACAAGGTGACTGTATGCATGAGAGGAATTAATCATATTTCATTGATAATGCACTTATTTATATGAAATAATGCACTTATTTATATGAAATAATGATTGCATTTGAATGAGGAGACTAGTGAATCTATTCTTGAAAATTGAAACCAAGTTTGTAATTGTCTTTGGAACTTAATTTCAAATAAGTGTTGCATAAAACGGTTACTAGTTGAAATGTGAATTTTTTGTTATTATATGCAAGACAAAATGAAAATCATTTGCATTCTTTGAACATAAAGTGATAAAAAGGTTTGAGTTTCAACTTTGATAATAAAGAAGCTTTGATATTGTCTTGAGTTGATTTTTAGTATTGGCCCATCGAGAATGATGTGTAGGTTTAATAGGGGCAAATGTTGATGAGATCATCTGTCCCTCACTTAGTGAAAGATTCTAGAGGGAGGTGAAAATGCCGAATGAAAGCTATAGAATTTTCAAGCAATGATGTTGCAACTGGTACCTATGAAGACATCAAAGTCAATGAAATCCAAAGTTTATGGGACGAAGACAATGCAACATCAGGAAAACCAAAGAGGAGAAGCTAATGCACTGATTCCACCAAAGAAACACTTACTTCTATCAATTTGGAGAACGAATCATGTGATATGCTATCCGACAGAGATGGAGCTCCATGAAGAAAAAAACACAATGGAACAAAAATGAGCAATTATATTGAGCCAAAGTCAATGGAGTTTCTTAAGGTGTCATTTTAGAACATGAGTCTCTTCGTACCAAGTACAAAAGTTTGCATGGATATATATATCAACATCAAAACGGTATGAGTGTGTTTGAAACATAGAATTCATTGGTATTTTTATGACCATGTACAATGATTCATCAGCCACATGTCAATACAAAGATTCAGCAGCACTTGATTTATCTTTTGAGGAGTCCTGATAGAAATCAGTGCAAGTAGAGGACATATGCTCTTTTGCGTGATAGAATTTACAACCAATTAAGACTTCTATGCAGACAATTCAAAACAAAAGAAAAGCAATGGACAAACGGACCGCCATGTGCAAGTAGTATTGAAAAAGGATAAAAGGTAGAGATCAACTCCAATAGTTGCATGATTGGGGAGGAATTGTAGGGCATGCTTCAGAGCTATTCCAATTTTTGAGGAGAGCCAACATTTTGCTACCTAAAAGGCTCTCTCAAATTAGAGTATCGTGGGCTATAAAGCACAACGACATCTGCTATGTGAGGAGGAGAGAAGTGGGAGGACTAGTCTCAAAGGGAAACAAGGAGGATACTCTGGTTTTTTGGGGATATTTTAGGAGTACACATATCCATCTTTTTTGGGTTCTATTAAGTTGTGTGGTTTTGCCATCTCTGTCACGGATACGTAGATCTTGGTCAAGACCCTCATCCACTGTTTGAGAAAGGATGTATCATGAGTAATGATAATAATTTCAACAAAAACGGAGGGCCTTGAAGGAAGATAATCCAAAAGGTGGCTCAGAATGTTTCTTGTGCAATTCTTTGATAATAGTTTTAGGTCGATAATAATAGTTTTTAGTTCCATGATAACAGTTTCTAGAAGGATTTATGCACAAATCTTTATCAATAATATTGATGTGAAATTCATTTAAGAACTTATCTCTAATCAATGGCATTGAGGGACGGTTGCTAATGCTGTGCCACTAGGATTCATGTGTGAATAGATGGAGGATTTCTGGTCTCACCTAACGGAGTGAAGGCATGTTGATTGCGGTTTTACATGCACATGATTTACACACTAACTATTTGAGCATATGAGGCCAAAATGAACCATATCGAGTTCCAGAAATCTACTCTTCGGAGGAGGAGACAAGTCTCTTTATGTCATATGCATAGACACATGCAATAAGTATGGTGAACCTAAAAACGATCTTGCTTCTATTATCAGAGATATTTGTAAATATGTGGAGAGCACATCACTCAATTGAAGAAAGCGATGGGTTGTCTACAAAGTTTATTACAGTTGTAGTTGCTAACCTGAGTCGGATCTGAGAGAAGATTTCTAAGTTAAAGCTAGACATTAAAAAGTATAAAGATATTAAAAATGATGTGCTTATTGTTCTAGCCTAAGAAGGCCCTTTATCACACAGAAGATCATGCATAGGTTTGGCCAGAGCATGATGTTATAATGCTATTATGCAATTCTTCTATGACTGAATTTTGGCATCGTGGCTTCACTTGTTGCAATAAACGAAGCATTCATCTTATTATAAAAGTATAAAATATTTACAAAGATATATCTGTTCATAACTGAAATAGAATTTCCTGTAATGATGTCATCTAGGTCTGAAAGTCATAGGTCGAATTCTATTTGGAATCAATGTTCATGTCAAACTACGTGCATAGCTTTTAATTCTATATTCATGCAGAGATAAGCAAGCTAGCTTTCCTTTCTCCAAAAGATTTCTATGAATCTATATGATGATTTATCTAATCTTGTTTGAATTTCTATCATCCGAGTTTGCTTAAAGCACCCCATGTGTGCCATATTATTGGGGCCCAACAATTAACTTGCTCCATCAACTAAGCCTGTCACCACAACAACAGATTGGAGGATAAAATTGCATTCAATTCTATCATAAGCATTGTCAAGGTCCACCTTGAAGCAGAAGAAGAAGAAGTCTTCATTAACACCATTTGAACATTCCATACCCTCCCACAAGGTAATGATAACATCTACAATGTTCCTTCCTTTGATGAAGAATTCTTTTTTGGAAGCTTTGGTTCTTCATTGGAACCCATCTCCCAGTAAGAGAGGAGGCAAAGACTCTATTGATTGTTGATAGGCAAGTGATAGGTCTCCAATTGTTGCTAATATCATCCCTGTTACCTTTCTTGTGGATAAGTTTTATAACACCTATGTTTATATGGAAATAGAGAAATCCTTTCCTAGAAGACTCTTTCCAAATCAAGAGAATATAACGAGTGAAGAATCCTTTAAGCACAATGAAGAACTCATTAGGCATCCCATCAAGAATAGGAGATATGTATGGTCACAATTACCGATGGTTTCTTTAATATCACCAGTAAAGAGGTAGGTTTTTAGGAATTTTTCCTTTCCTTTTAAGAGCAAATGTAGCTTTTGCACTCTAGATACCCCCCCCCCCCCCACTTGGAAGTACTATAGAAAACATTCATAAAGACACATGAAGCCTCTTGTAGGCTCTCCACAATATTGGTAGAAATCCCATCATTTGTCTTTCTTAGTAAGGGGATTTAATCCTTTATTTGTTTTCTTTTTCATCAAAGATTATATACTCTTATTAGGTCCATCGATCTTCCCAGCCCAAAACTCTCTTCTTGCAACAAGCGCCTAACTAGCTTCAAGATACTTATCCATATTCAGTCTATGTTGAAGGTCTATGTATCTTTGGGTATTGGTTTTAACTTTAAGTTTTTCTAGGTCCTATATGATGTCTTCTCTTCTCTTGGCTCTAATATCTCTAGAAAGATTCCTCTAATAGGTGAAAAGAGCTTTCATTCCTTGACAACTTTTTTTTGAAGCCTTAGTAGGGGAAAACCCTAGAGAGAGATAATACGTGATGATTTCATCTCATCTCCTCAGATATATCCATAAAGATTTCTTCCTTGTAGGTAGGATTCTATCCTTACAGACCATGCTAAGTAAATTTTCCAATCAACTTTGTCAATAGGTGAGGGGAATCCATTACGCATAATGCCTAATCTTTGACTATGCTTTGATGCCATTGTGAAGAGGTGATGGATAGTATGCAGAGATGAGATGGTCTTTGCAAAACTCTTGCTCAAGACCAACCTTGATAACTTCAAAGAACCTTAATAGAGTTCCTAAGCTATGCTTGTGGACCATTATATTTCTAAGGAGCATTATTTCCAAAACTCTGTGTCGAAATAGATAATTTGTGAATATGAAGCACCTTGCAAAAACCTTTTATTTATGAAAGAAGGATCTTAGGGTTTTACTCAAGTCTCACAACTTGGTAGCAATTGACCCAAGATCTTCTGCACAATTTCAAATGAAGTGTCAAGAATTCTACACCAAGTTATTTCATGAATCTACAGTGAAATGTGCATAACAAGTCTACACAGTGATCCTTACTTTTGAGGAGGAAGATGATGCAAAGACTATGATCTCACATTGATTTATACATAACGCAAGATCTATGCATCCAATGATTATGAAACTTTGTAGACATGTTTACTAGAGTAGTAGCTTAATGATCTAGTTGATAAAAGGGATAATAAATATACACACAAAGAGAAATGATTCAGGGAACTTAACAAAGCTAATCAATGTACTATAAAAGAAAACAAAGACTCAAAAATCAATAAGAATGAAGTACAAAATGTATTGCTAATGGACATATGTTCTAAGAGAGTGTGGATGAACTCTCTAGCTTTGAGCTACTATAGTTCCTAATCAATAAGAGTTTCATGATCAACCCTAATCCCCTCTATATCTTGCGGTCAAAGACATAGTGTATGTATACACTTTTTGACTTGATGAATGTTAGATATTCCACCTAAAAGTGATCCTAACTTTTAGCGCATAACTTGAGATCTGAGTTCAAATTGAATTGTGTCTTTTTGCTTCTGTTGAATTCACCAAAATCTCTCCATTTATTCTTTTTATCTCTCTCTAAGATAAACTGAACATTCAACCTTTGAAATATCCAAAGCTTATACTAAAATAGATATACATTTATGCTTCATAAAGCAAGAGAAGTCTAATGTGAATTAGTTAAGCACTTAGGCTTGCTTCATGCACCGCAAAAAGTTTGTACATTTTTTTTCCAAATGAATCTTAAACAATGAGAAACTTTGTGTGTGAATGTGTAAAAGTGGAAGTTTTTATTGAAGGAAAGAGTGAAGCAATGAGGCAAAGACTCTTGCAAGCTTTGGTGGAGGGACTCAAATCATAAAAGGCCAGCACTTCACACTAAGGGAGACTCAAAAAGCCTTGGTCAAGCAACTTCTTTAGTGGAAAAAGAGCTAGCACATCTACTAAAAAATGGATGGCATATGAAAAACACCTCAACAAATATTATTATTTGAAAATTATCAAGTTCCTGTGCTACATTCATGTCAAGTTCAAGTGTCAGTTCAAGTGTTGGCTCAAGTATCGCAAACATGCATAGTTCGTTGGATCAATTCCAACAACCAGCCATATCCACCACATTGCAGATAGGGTGCCTCAAGAGTAGTACAATGAATTGTGCTTTCAGTTAGTTGGCAAAAGCATCAGTTGTGGAAGAAAAAAAACAGCAAATTAGTATTCATATTCCTCTCATCACGATGTATATTGAATTTGGTTGCATTTGCAAAGTGGAATTCCCTTGTTGTGGATCCTTACTACCTAAAGTTACATTCACAACCATCTTATAAAGAATCAATCTCAATAGAACTTTTCAATGAAAACTTTTTCAAATTCGTTTCAAGTAATGAATAGAATTTGAAAGAACCTTTTTAAAATTTGGAACTTGAACTTCCAAACAAAATTTGGAAGTAGATTCTCTTTATTTCATGGCTTTTACTTTTAAGAAAGCATCTTTCAATTCCTTTTTAAACTGCAAGAAAGATAAATAGACTGATTGAGTTCATCATTCATCATATTACACGTAAGAAGTGAATATCAAAACATTAAAAAAAAAACCCTTGACTAAATTTGTTTCAATGTTTATGAACGTGTTTCCGAAAAAGAAAAAAAAATCTAAAGTCTTTCAAACTCTAGCACAAATTCCATAACTTTCTAAGTTCATAATTCGCTGGTTTTTAGCACATACCTTGTGTGCGCTCGATCCGCTAGAATATAAGCTTTAGATTTATCAATTGAGAAATCGCTCTTCCTCCTTGGCAAAAGAATCGTTAACTATAAGAAACCCCCCCCCCCCCCCAATTCAGGCATCATCAAGTGCTCCTTCTGATTAACAACAAGCTTAAACCCGAGTGAGCCTCGCATGAGGGTGATGAGAGGGTGATTAACCTTCTTTGTAATGCCATCTAAAATCTATAAAATCTACCCCTACTCTGTGGAATCCGAGGGGTCTCGTGGGCACTAGTTCCCCTCACTTGTACTTTTCATTTAATTAATACAAATCAAAGAGAATAGGCTAAGGCCGAACTTCCTTTATTAAAAAAAAAAAAACAATTTAGATCACACTAACACACGACTCTATTCTATCACACACGCACTCACACTTACATTCGTATGCTCTTTTACTTAATTTCTATTTTGTTTTATTTTGTTACTTTAAATTCTCGTTTCCTTGTTTTTATTTATTCCCTTTTCCTTTGTTATTTCATTGTTTCTTTTTTCCTTTTTCTTTTGTATTCGTCTTTCTTTTCGTTTACGATTCGTATTACTTCTTTTACAAGTTCTTGTCTTTTACAGTTGTATTCTTTGGTTTCTTTTATCCTTTTATTTTGTTTTTGTTTTTCTTTATATTTGTTTTATTTTGATGTTTTTTTATATTTTTATTTCTTCATGCACAAATAAATTATAACGATAACACTTATGAAATGTTATGCACACACATAAACAACTATAGGAAAATGTATACATGTAGGTTCACATATGAGTATAAACATATTTCGAATACACATACGTATGTAAAATACATAGGATTCCGTACATACTTATATGGGTACAACAAACAAAGTTATGGGGTATACACTCTTAAGATGTCCATAGACACATAAGCTCACTGACATATAAGCATACCTACACATAAAACTATTGAGCATACATACAACCATTCACTAACATGAGCGCATAAAACACATTACAAAGTTTCATGAGTGTAATTAGTCATAATCACACACATAACTACACATATTTGTACTCCTATACTTTTGTTGTAGGTTCATCTTCTATTTTTCTTAACAAAACAATCTCTCTCTCTCTCTCTCTCTCTCTCTCTCTCTTCAGAATCCACATATCCAACTCTTCTCATAAAAAAACAATCGAATCATTCAAGTTTTTATCATTTTCGAAGCAGTCAAAAAAGACTCGAGAAAGAACCTCTTTTAATTTTACCATCTCACAACAAGTAGGAAAACATAATCTCTCCAATATTCACCCCTAGTAAATCTGCACATCATCTTCCATGTGCCAATCCTTAAATCAAAAGCAAAGAGAACTATCAAAACTTCAAGTAGGAAAACATAATCTCTCCAATATTCACCCCTACTAAATCTGCACATCATCTTCCATGTGCCAATCCTTAAATCAAAAGAAAAGAGAACTATCAAAACTTCTCTGTAGATAAAATTAATTCAATATTCTCATCGAAACATATTGAATGTAAACAAATCGAATGTGTTTTTCCTTGCATAACATAATTTAAAATCAGTTTTCACTATAAACCCTTTCATTCAACAATGTCATCAAAGTAAGTTCAAAATTCAATCATAAATTTGATTCGGTAGTTAACCAGCAATCGTTCTCATTCACTCTTTCAAACTCAATCATCATTTAATATAAATACTTGCATACATTACATTTACAATAATAGTAACAAACCCACTCATGCATAAATCCACCTTATGTTGCCCAATGTGAATGTATGATTGGAATTGATTTCAAGACCATAACAAATGTCTTCATATGTTTTCTTCATGTATTCTTCAAGTATCTTTTCTTCATCAGCAACCATTAATGTCCTAGATCATAATTTTATCACTTCTACTTTTTAGGTGGGAAGAAAGTATAAACTTCCATTTATCATTTCTTTATAATATTTTCTATGTTTTTTTTGTCTCATGGACAAAACGATTAATCCACATTCAAAGCAAAGGATCTAGAAGAATGCACAGGCACGAACTAGGATCTCCATTAGATATGCTTTTCATACACATACATACTCCTATTATACAATGAAAATCAATCCTTCTAATTAAGCCTCAAATTCAAAAGATCCTATTATTCCTTTAGCTTATTCATAATGATATTGAGCAATATTGTAAGCTAATATATTCCTAATCTAGTTAAATAGTTTTCATTTTTCAATTTGTGGTATATTTAGCTAGGATTTTTGAATTTGAAAAATGAAATTCAAAATGATGAAATTGGAATAAAAAGAAAATTAACTATAAAACATAAAATAACAGAAAGAACCTCTTCATGTTGCTACATTTTTTGACATGTATTCATCCATCAAGTATTGTCAATCATTTCTTCAATTTCTTGCAAAGCTGGATCTTTTTTTTTTCTTAAATGATTTCAAAGGTTTGTAGTTTTTTTATATTCTACTCAACTTGATTTAGAAAAACTTCAAGAGATTATTTTCCTATTATTCAACTATTTGTTCATTTCTTGTATTCAGATTCTTCTTAGTTTCTTGTTCGCTATTCCTCTTTTTCACTCTGATTATCATTTTAATTGTGGATTTCATGGTTAAATTCAATTTTCATTTTTTCAATATTCTCTTGATTGCATTATTGGTCATTTTCAAAGAAATTTGAATTAAATGTCACCTACAATTCTTCATGTTTCATATTTTTTAATTGAATTCCCTTTTCATGCTCCTATTTATCTTCATTCAATCTTTCTATTTGTCTATCTTTCTTTGCTTCAAAATATTTAACAGGCTTTTCAATTATCATCTCTTGATCATTAGTATTATTTCTTTCATATATCTTTACACTACATTGTTTTCTAAATCTTTTGTTTGGTCATGATTTAAATATTTTTTTGAGCAAAATATTTTATCCTCAAGCCTCTTCATAGATTCAAGTGTAAATGTGTATGATCATGGTTGTTACATATTTTCCCTTGAATTTCAAGTTCCAAGTTATGTTTACACTCATCTTCATATGTAATACATGTTCAATATATATAGTCGAGTTGATCACACACAAACTGGCTAGCTAAAGAAGTTATATATAAGAATATACACAAGCTCTACATCTATTGCATCTATGAGTATGCATAATTGCTATGTACTATTGATGATTTTGAAATTCTCCTCATTTGGATCAAGTCTTTCATAGTTTGGCATAATTATTTATGGTATTTGATGAATACACTTGATATCGATTGACCATTTAAGGCGCCAAAACCTACCTCTCTACTTTAGTTCATGGCATCAATGACCTTTGCATGATTCAAAGGTAGAAACGGAGGTACTACACATATATATGTGATGTATGCTTAAATTTTGGAGAGAGAGAGAGAGAGAGAGAGAGAGAGAGAGAACCATAGCGCTTCATTCTTGATTTTGCTATCCTTTGTACCTATTTTTTCTGTCATGCATGAGAATTATCAACTAACCATTCATATGATATATATGATATAATAATTATGTCTAGTTTGGAAGCTAGATATCAATAGATTGCATTATGAGCTTTTATGATCCTTAATTCATGAGTGAAATTTGAATACGGAAGATCAAATTTTGATGTTCAGAAAATCAATGAGGAATGTGTGTTTTTCCATCACCGCTTGTAATCCAAATTCAATGATTTCATTTTTCTCTCCTCATAGTGAAAGACTTCTATTTTCTTAAATTGTTTTCTTGTTAGTTGTCTTCATATTTCCATTTTCACTTGTTGTTTCAATTCGGGATACTAAGGTATTTTGTGCTCTTACATTTATGCTTCTTCTTCAAGAGTTGCATGCTCTTTGAAAATACAGGCTGGTGTCAGAATAAACAACATTTTGGATGCCACTAAAGATAATCTCCTTCTTTTTGAAAATTGTGGTCGGTATACTTTTATCCATACCCATTTTTTAAAGAGATATACTAATGATGTCTTGGCACATTTAAATACAAGCCTGATTAATTTCTGATATTTACTTTGGAATTTATTCCTTTCTTTATGACCATTAGGAAAAAAGCGAACCATGCATGGGCCTTGTAAGGATTCCTAATTTTTAGGGATTAAGCTTAATCTTGTTCTTTGTTAAGGGGACAAAGTGCATTTAATAGAGCACTTTTTCGTAGGCTAAAGTAGGCTTTTTTTCGGCTGATCTAGGATCTTCTCTCTCTTCTGTACAAAGAGAGAGAGAGAGAAAAAACCCACTTTCCACCTCATCAAATCAATCCATCTTTATGAATAAAAAAATGACTTTTCTAAAAAAGTCTCTTTTTGAGCAGTTCTTTATTCAAAATGGCCCATACTTTTATGTATATGTTAGAAGTTACTTTTTTTAGTCTTGTTTTTATGAAAAATACTTAAAAGAAACATACTTTTCAAAATCCCTCCAAAAGTTAAGTGCCACATCATCAAACTCATAACTTTGGTTGCCTCAAAACATGAATTTTTGAAAAGAAGCTTATTTTCCCTCTTACACACTTAAAAAAGTCATTTTGACCTATCCACATACCAAAACACACTTTTTTCTTGCACACAACTACTATACAAGCCATTCCGGCCATCTTTTTGCGTCTTCATATTTGGTGTTGGAGTTTTGGAACATCATGGTGCTCACATGTATTACGAACATGACACAACACCAACGCATGCTCCTCACTCAAAGAGTGTACATGTTTGTGTTCCAATAGAATTTGCACCAATGACTAGAGGTAGCAATGACATAGATTCTCAAAATGAATGACATGCAGTTGGAGAGAAGAATATTGATGTTTGGGTTAATGGTGCTTTGTATCCCTTAGATCCAATGTCTAATGTTCATCCTAGATTCCATAGTATCTCCACATTTCTACAATTCCTAGGTAGCGGTGAAGATGGACTGCTAGGCTATTGCAAGCGATTGTCTAACCATTCTACATCTATAGAAAATTATTGGATGCAACAATGTCATCACAACCACTTCAAGATACACAGTCTACAAAGTGCTATACACACTTTAGAAAGTGCTATCAAATCTTTGGATGAGCACAATAATAGACTCCAAAAAGATGTGGAAGAAAAGGAAAGCATAATTTAAAAATTAAAGGCCAATCTTACACAACTAAAAGAGACTCCACTTGGGATGAGATATAGGAAATGACCATTATCATCCTTTCAAGCTCTCATCTACACAAAGTAAAACAATATATTTGTGAATTTGCAGAGGCTTCAAAAGGAAATGGTTAAATTTTATAGATCCACAATTCAAGATAAATCCATTGTTGTGATAATGACATTCATAGTATTTTTATTATTATAATGTTTGTTATTTGATGTAGATTTTGGTTCCAAACTCAAGTTTGTATTGAAGCTAGACGAATGTCAAATCATAAAGGGACAATGTATGGAGAGACTTAGTGTGACACTCATGAACAAAGCTATGGCCCATGCCATTATTGATTAAAGTGAAGAATCTACCCATCACTTTACATAGTGTCCAATCCGAGAAAGATATATGGTGGTTAGCTATTGAAATACCTAAAGAATCCAATGATGTTCTTACATGGATTTTCAATAGGACCCCATGGATCATAGAGATGATAACTTCTCAAATTGATGGTGCCCAAATGATTATAGAAGGCCTAGGTGATTTTGAAGTAGAGTGGCACTTAGGTGGAGACTTAGAGACTATCAAGTGCATGTTAGGGTGCAAACAAGGTGCATCTACTCTCTATCCTTGTCCATATTGCACATGAGGTTATAAATGAACAAAGAGAAAACAAAACAACACAGATGATTTAGTTGATGACACAGATGCATCTCCATCTAGTGAATGGGATATACCTTTAATGAGGTGTCCCATGTAAGGTACACCTAATCGTGACATGTTAGATAAGGATTGGAATCCCAATATTCCATTCCCTTTAGTCAATGTCCATTTTTGCACCTTGCATGCCTTCATGAGAATTTTCCATAGACTATTGAAGCTCCATATAGAATATGCATTTGCCATGAAGCCAGTTGATAAATCTATTCAATCTATAAAGAAATTGGAGGAACTACTTAATTCAATTGGTTTTCATGGTGGAAACATAACCCTAGTTGTTAAGAAAGTTGGAGAATCTCAAGATAGTTTACAACAAGTGTCAATGACAGGGAATGAAGCAAGACATTTTTTTAGAAGAGGTACTAGCACTCAAAATAATGAACATTATGAGTTGTGGAAAGACCAATGCATGATCACAACAGTTAACGACTCTCAAGTTGATCTTTGTAATAAGAGAAAGAAGGTTTGGTCGAGCTTTGATAAGTTGGTAGGCTTAATGGGTCTGGCTATGTCTAGTGCTATTCAATATCAATTGTTTCAAGAGACATTAGTCGAGTTCAGTAAGTGTTTCATTCAATGTTGAGGAGTCTATATGTGTGTACATATGATTATGCATGTGTATGTGTATGTGAGTATGTGTATGTGTAAGTGTGTATCTGTATGTGTCTATGTGTATTCATCATATGTGTGTAACTGCATGCATGTGTATGTGTGTGTAAAAATGTGCATGTATGTGTGTGTATGTATAAATGTGCATGTATGTGTATATGTGTGTAAATGTGCATGTATGATGTATATGTGTGTGTATGCATGTATTTGTACCTCTAGTCTCACTCTTTTCTCTCTCTCTCTCTCATATACATACATACATACATAAACATATGTACTCATATCCACATATATATACATAAAAGCAATGCATACCGTGCATTATCGCGACCATGAGCCATAAGTGTCCGCATCTCTTTTAGACACCACTTATGCGACCATCCTATCCCAAACTCTGTCTCAAGTGAACTAAGTATGCATTTTTTATCCCTCTCATCATGCTCACTACAGAAATAAAAAAAAATCATGTAAATAAAACATAAGATATTTATTTTAATCTATATGTAAAATTTATACTTACTTCCACGGTAAGTGGACAAGGAACAGGTAAGAGTCGCATAATGCCCGCATTCTTCTCTTGAACTCCAATCCATTCCCTATGTAGACAATAAATCCCTCTGGCTCTATATCGCACTCTAGCCCTAAGGTGCCTATGCATGTCCTCATAGGCAACTCTGCTCTGCTATCATGGTCTGGAGGTGGTATAGGTGTCCTGAAAATAGATAGATAGAAATAAATAAAAACATGTGTTATAACGTACTCATGTATGATGTCCCATAGAGTATCAGACAGAACTTTTGCTCTCATAAGACTTTTTATGAGAGTGAGCTTCGCCTTTCTCTCTCTACTAGGATCCATAATACCTAACATATAAAACAAAATGGGTTAGAAATCAATATATATATGTGTACACATTTATGTGTGTATATGTGTATGGTGTATATGTGAGTGTGTGTATGCATGTAAACATGTATGTATGAATATGCATGTGCATTATGTATGCAAATGTATGCATGTGTGTGTATGTGTGTGTGTATGCATGTAAGTATGTATGTATGCATATGCATTATGTATGCATATGTATGCATGCATGTGTATGTGTGTGTATGTGTCTCTATGTGTGTGTATGCATATATATGTGTGTATGTCTCTATGTGTCTATCTATGCATATATATATGTGTGTACGTGTCCATGTGTGTGTATATGTGTGTGTCTATGTGTGTGTGTGTGTCTGTGTGTGTATACGTGTGTATCTGTATATATGTGTCTATGCATATGTATGCATGTGTGTGTATGTGTGTGTATATGTTTGTATGTTTGTGTATGCATGTAAGTATGTATGTATGCATATGTGTGTGTATATGTGTGTATGTCTATGTATGCATGTAAGTATATATGTATGCATATGCATATGCATTATGTATGCATATGTATGCATGTATGTGTATGTGTGTGTATGTCTCTTTATGTGTGTGTGTGTATGTGTGTGTGTCTCTCTCTACGTGTGTGTGTATATGTGTGTACATGTATCTGTGTGTATGTGTGTATGCATGTAAGCATGTATGTATGCATATGCATGTGTACGTGTGTGTGTGTGTATGTGTGTGTGTCTATGTGTGTATGTGTGTGTATGCATGTGTATGTGTGTGTAAATCTATGTGTATATGTTTGTGTATGTGTCTATGTGTATGTATGTGTCTATGTGTGTGTATGTGTATGCATGTGCATTATGTATGCATATGTATGCATATGTGTGTGTATGTGTGTGTATGTGTCTATGTGTGTGTATGTGTATGCATGTATCTATGAATATGCATGTGCATTATGTATGCATATGTGTGTGTATGCATGTAAGTATGTACGGATGCATATGTATATGCATTATGTATGCATATGTATGCATGTATGTGTATGTGTGTGTATGTCTCTCTATGTGTGTGTACGCATATATGTGTGTGTATGTGTGTGTGTGTCTATGTGTGTGTGTCTATGTGTGTATGTGTATGTGTGTGTATGCATGTAAGCATGTATGTATGCATATGCATGTGCATTATGTATGCATATTCATGTATGTGTGTATGTGCATATGTGTGTGTATCTATATATATGTGTATGTATGCATGTGTATGTGTGTGTAAATGTGTGTGGATGTGTGTGTGTGTGTAAGTGTGTGTGTCTATGTGTGTGTGTATATTTGTGTGTATGTGTATATGTGTGTGTGTGTCTATGTGTGTATGTGTGTGTGTCTATGTGTGTATATACGTGTGTATCTATATATATGTGTCCGTGTGCATGTGTATGTGTGTGTGTAAATGTGTATGGATGTGTGTGTGTAAGTGTGTATGTGTCTATGAGTGTGTATGTGTGTGTATGTGTCTATGTGTGTGTATGTGTCTATGTGTGTATGTGTATGCAGGTATGTATGCATATGCATGTGCATTATGTATGCATATGTGTGTGTATGCATTATGTATGCATACATGTGTCTATGCATAAAGTATGTGTATGTATGCATGTGCATTATGTATGCATATATGTGTGTATGCATGTAAGTATGTATGTATGCATATGCATTGCTTATGTATGCATATGTATGCATGTATGTGTATGTGTGTATATGCATATATGTGTGTGTATGTATGTGTGTGTATGTGTGTGCGTGTATGTGTGTGTGTATGTGTGTATGCATGTGTATGTGTGTGTATGCATCATTATGTGTGTATGTGTCTATGTGTGTATGTGTGTGTGTGCATATGTGTGTGTGTAAGTGTGTGTGTGTGTCTATGTGTATGTGTGTGCATCTATGAGTGTGTATGTTTTTATGTGTGTGTATGTGTGTATGTGTAAGCATGTATGTATGCATATGTGTGTGTATGTGTGTGTATGCATTATGTATGCATTATGTATGCATATGTGTGTGTATGCATTATGTATGTGTATGTATGCATGTGCATTATGTATGCATATGTGTGTGTATGCATGTAAGTATCTATGTATGCATATGCATATGCATTATGTATTCATATGTATGCATGTATGTGTATGTGTGTGTATGTCTCTCTATGTGTGTGTGTATGCATATATGTGTGTGTATGTCTGTGTGTATGTGTGTGTCTATGTGTGTATGCATGTGTATGTGTGTGTATCCATCATTATGTGTGTACGTGTCTATGTGTGTATGTGTGTGTGTCTATGAGTGTGTATGTGTTTATGTGTGTGTATGCATCTATGTGTGTGTATGTGTATGCATGTATGCTTTTAGAGAACCTTAATATGTGCATGTATGCATGTGTGTGTATGTGCATGTGTGTGTATGTGTATGTGACCAACCTTGATAACTTCACAGAACCTTAATAGAGTTCCTAAGCTATGCTTTTAGACCATTATAGTTCTGGGGAGCATTATTTTCAAAACTATGTGTCGAAATAGATAATTTGTGAATATGAAGCACCTTGCAAAAACCTTTTATTTATGAAAGAATGATCTTAGGGTTTTACTCAAGTCTCACAACTTGGTAGCAATTGACCCAAGATCATCTACACAACTTCAAATGAGGTGTCAAGAAATCTATACCAAGTTATTTCATGAATCTATAGTGAAATGTGCATAACAAGTCTACACAGTAATCCTTACTTTTGAGGAGGAAGATGATGCAAAGACTATGATGTCACATTGATTTATACATAACTCAAGATCTATGCATCCAATGATTATGAGACTTTGTAGACATGTTTAGTAGAGTCATAGCTTAATGATCTAGTTGATGAATGGGATAATAAATATAAATACAAAGAGAAATGAGTTAGGGAACTTAACAAAGCTACTCAATGTACTACAGGAGAAAACAAAGACTCAAAAATCAATAAGAATGAAGTACAAAATGTAGCTAATGGACGTATCGTTCTAAGAGAGTGTGGATGAAATCTCTAGCTTTGAGGTACTATAGTTCCTACTGAATAAGAGTTTCATGATCAACTCTAATCCCCTCTATATCTTGCGGCTCAAAGACATAGTGTATGTATACACTTTTTGATTTGATGAATGTTAAACATTCCACCTAAAAGGGATCCTAACTTCTAGGGGATAACTTGAGATCTCAATTCAAGTTGAATTATGTCTTTTTGCTTCTGTTGACTTCACCAAAATCTCTCCATTTATTCTTTTTATCTCTCTCTAAGATAAACTGAACATTTAACCTTTGAAATATCCAAAGCTTATATTGAAATAGATATACATTTATGATCATGAAAGAACCTTTTTAAAAATTGGAACTTGAATTTTCAAACAAAGTTTGGAAGTAGATTCTCTTTATTTCATGGCTTTTACTTTTAAGAAAGCATCTTTCAATTTCTTTTTAAGCTGAATTCATCATATGGCACGTAAGAAGTGAATATCAAAACATAACAAAAAACCCCTTTGACTAAATTTGTTTCAATGTTTATGAATGTGTTTCCGAAAAAGAAAAAATCTAAATTCTTTCAAACTGTAGCACAAATTCCATAACTTTCTAAGCTGATAATTTGCTGGTTTTTAGCAGAGCTCTAGGCATACAAAGTATATCATTCAATCGATCGGCTAATTCACACCTTGTGTGCGCTCGATCGGCTAGAATATAAGCTTTAGATTTATCAATTGAGAAATCGCTTTTCCTCCTTGGCAAAAGAATCGTTAACTCTAAGAGACCCCCTCTCCCCCATTCAGGCATCATCAAGTGCTCCTTCTTATTAACAACAAGCTTAAACCCCAGTGGGCCTCGCATAAAGGTGATGAGAGGGTGATTAACCTTCTTTGTAATGCCATCTTAAATTTGTAAAATCTACCCCTTATTTATGGGCTTCGAGGGGTCTTATGGGCACTAGTCCTCTTCACTTACACTTTTCTTTTAATTAGTACAAATTAAAGAGAAAAGGCTAAGGCCGAACTTTCTTTATTAGAAAAAAAACAATTTAGATCACACTAACACACGACTCTATTCTATCACACACGCACTCACACTTACATTCGTATGCTCTTTTACTAAATTTCTATTTTGTTTTGTTTTCTTATTTTAAATTTCCGTTTTCCTTGTTTTTATTTATTCCCTTTTACTTTGTTATTTCATTGTTTTTTTCCCCGTTTTCTCTTCTTTTACTTTTCTTTTCTTTTATGTTTGTATTCGTTTTTCTTTTCGTTTACGATTTGTATTACTCTTTTACAGTTTCTTGTCTTTTACGGTTTTGTATTCTTCGGTTTCTTTTGTCCTTTTATTTTGTTTTCGTTTTTCTTTTTATTTGTTTTTTTCGTTTTTCGTTTTCTTTTTATTTGTTTTTTCGTTTAGGTGGGAAAAAAGTATAAACTTCCATTTATCGTTTCTTTATAATATTTTCTATGTTTTTTTTTTGTTTATGGAGAAAATAATTAATCGGCATTCAAAGCAAAGGATCTAGAAAAATGCATAGGCTCGAACTAGGATCTCCATTAGATATGCTTTTCATACACATACATACTTCTATTATACAATGCAAAACAATCCTTCTAATTAAGCCTCAAATTCAAAAGGTCCTATTATTCCTTTATCTTATTCATGAAGACTTTGAGTTATATTGTAAGCTAATGTATTCCTAATCTAGTTAAATAGCTTTCATTTTCCAATTTGTGGTATATTTAACTAGGATTTTTGAATTTTAAAAATGAAATGTAAAGTGATGAAATTGAAATAAAAAGGAAATTAAATACAAACATATAGTAACAGAAAGAACCTCTTCATGTTGCTACATTTTTCGACATGTCTTCATCCATCAAGTATTGTCAATCATTTCTTCAATTTCCTACAAAGCTAGATCGTTTTTTCTATTAAATGATTTCAAAGGTTTATAGTTTTTTTAGATTCTGCTGAACTTAATTTAGAATACCTTCAAGAGATTTTTTTGCTATCCTTCAACTATTTGTTCATTGCTTGTATTCACATTCTTCTTAGTTTCTTGTTTGCTATTCCTCCTTTTCACTCTCATTATCATTTTAATTGTGGATTTCATGGTTAAATTGAAGTTTCAGTTTTTCGATATTCTCTATTCTCTTTGAAAGTCATTTTCAAAGAAAGTCAAATTAAATGTCACCTACAGTTCTTCATGTTTCATATTTATTTATTTGAACTCCCTTTTCATGCTCCTTTTTATCTTCATCCAATATTTCTATTTTTCTATCTTTCTTTGCTTCAAGATATTTAACACGTTTTTCAATCATCATCTCTTGATGATTAGTATTATTTTTTCATATATCTTTACACTACATTTTTTTCTAAATCTTTTTGGTCATGGTTTAAATTTTGTTTGAGCAGAATATTTTATCCTTCAAGCCTCTTCCTAGATTCAAGTGTAAATGTGTATGATCATGGTTGGTACATATTTTCCCTTGAATTTCAAGTTCCAACTTATGTTTACACTCATCTTCATATGTAATACATGTTCAATATATATAACTGAAATGATCACACAGAAACTGGCTAGATAAAGAAGTTATATATAAGAATATACACAAGCTGAAGTGTGAGTGAGTGTGAAAAAGCAAGCAGGTGTGTAAGTCTTTGTGGTTGGAGTGAGCAACCAAAGTACAAGATTTTAGTGAAGCACATAGAAAAAGGAAAGACACACACATTCGAAAAGTAGTTTGGGTGGAGCAAACAAGGTACGTTCTCATGAGAGGGAAAACCTTTAGGAGAATTATGTTCGAGGGGGACTCTGACAAAAGAAGGGTCGCGAATTGGTGAGAGAGCACTAGTGGAGGAGCACAACTCTTCTCATGTGCACACATTGTGTTTTGAATTTGCATCCTTTATAGATAACACATATATGAAGCACATATAAAATTCCTGAGGAGAGGAAGAAGGTCATGTGGTCGTGTTGAAGTACAATCAAAGCATGCTTTGGTGAGGAGGAAAAGAGGCCCATATAGTACTGTGAAAAGAAGCACTTAAGGAAAAGATCTACATCTACAATCAGTAGAGCTTGTTGGAGAATAAGAGAAGCAATCGATTAGAGGGATTTGGGTTTACATTAATTTATGTGTATTTAAGTTTGAACATTAATTATCGAGTTAAAATACGTGAGATGGGATTTTGATCTTTGGAGTACAATTTTTTTTCATGAGAAGAGAGGTCACGTGTGTTGTTTTCTAATGTAAAATAATTGTTTAGATCATTTATAAATGGAGCTAAGACAAATATTCTACCTTCTTATGGACTATTTAATCGTAAGGATTTCTACATATCTTTTTGTCCAGTTTATTACTTGAAGGCTCAGTAAACAACTATTGAAAACTCTTTACTTGAAGGACCAGTTTTTTACTTGAAAGATCAGTAAACTTGCAATTTGGTATGCAAACTTGATGTGCATTTGTTTAAACTAATAAAGAAAATGCGAAAATAAAATTGTTGCAAAATTTTGCTGAAGATTTGCATTAACATTTCTGTATAAAATCTACATATCTAAGCACATGTTGCTTTGCGTATTTGAGAACCTTTTTGTTTGTGATTCCACATGACTTTTTGAATACTTTTTCTCAATTATTTTGAACAATAATTGAGCGATAGAATGTAGCTATAGGCATGTGTGAATAGGGCACATGTGCAAAAGTGGAAAGAGATTGGGAACAAAGGTGTGCATCAATATTATCATAGAAAAGTGTGGTGGAAATCGATATATAAAGGCTTGTGGATCACATGAGAAGGTGTATTGTTCCAAATATAGAGGGAAAGATGTCCTGACGATTCTGTTATAGAA
>CM035443.1:41146729-41149229 GCA_020310875.1 Ceratopteris richardii | reverse complement strand
AGATGAACATGAATACTTGTTGGTGTAGGTGCATGAGAACGTTCTAGTGTAAAGTTTTTAATACATGTCAACACTATCTTTACTAATGACCAAGAATATCAAACACTATATATATATATATATATATATATATATATATATATATATATATATATATATATATATATATATATATATATATATATATATTTTTATATTTACATTTATATTTATATTTATATTTATATTTATATATATAATCCAGAGACAATTTCACCCACTAGTTAATGTGGCAACCGTCTCACATCTCACCATGCTTTCTTGTGACTTATCATTTCACATACCCGATGATCATGCTTCCTTGACATTGGAACTGTAGCTATGCTGCTTGTGACATCCATCAGCAAGATATAATTCACATCGGGTTTTACTCCAGTGCACAGTTTCCATTTATAATGATGGGACTATGGATTTGAAGAGCTTAAAGGACATCACAACATTTCGAAGGGAAGATTTTTCTCACTTTAGAACAAAAACTCAGAAAATTCAAGCACTATGGTAAAATCAATGAGCATTGGGAAGCCAATAGATTCAATTAAATATGATGAATTTAATCAATTCAATTATCGTTCTTGTAACTTAGAAAGAAATTTAAAGCTCCTTTCTTAAAAGAAAAAGCAATGAAATAATTAGATTTTGCTTCCAAGTTTTGTTTGAAGATTCAAGTTTGAAAAATGAACAAGATTCCTTTGAATTTCTATTCATTGATTAAGCATACACTTGAATACGTTTTGATTGAAAAGATATATTGTTTCATTCT
The DNA here is from genome assembly GCA_020310875.1 of Ceratopteris richardii. NCBI lineage: Eukaryota > Viridiplantae > Streptophyta > Polypodiopsida > Polypodiales > Pteridaceae > Ceratopteris > Ceratopteris richardii. The sequence goes on along the minus strand of CM035443.1, from coordinate 41,148,430 downwards.
TTATGAGCTAGATGTTAATGTAAGTTCAGGGAGTAATGATCCACAGCAACAAAATTTTGCTTCACGAATGCAAAACAATTCAATGATGCATCATAAAGAGAGAATATCAATGCTAACTTGCAATTATTTTTTTGGATTCCATGACTGACACTTTTGTCACTCAAAAAAAAAGCACAATTCATCTTACTATCGTTGAAGCACCCTGTATGCAATGTTGTGGATAAGACCAATGATTTGAATTGAATGAATTAATTGTATACCTTCATGAAACGTGAATCCAACATGGATGTTCCACAACAATGTAGCAGTTCTAAGATAATGTTATTTGAGTTTCTCTTCATATGCATTATTCCTTTTCCGAGTTCGATCAATTCTTTTCCAGTTCTGCATGGCTGCTTCTTGCGCTAGCACAAAATGTAAGCACTTATTCAATCAAGAGAAGAGAAACTCACTACAACATATGAGGAGCATATCGAGCTTTATACTGGTGCAAATATAGAGGTGGAATTCAATCGTGACATTGGTATAAGTGCCAATATACACACTGGAACTGTAATATCGGTATAACCATCAGTATAGGCACTGATATGTGCGTCGATAAAACCCACAAACCCTTCGTATGGGCACCGATATATTTCTTGTGGTATATGCATTGGTATGCACCTCCAAATCGATGCTATAATTGATGCTATGCATGTCGGTATGAGAATTTTCGGTATAAGCATCAGTAGTTCCTTGGGTAAAAGAGTCAATTTGTGCATGGACATATCGACACTCATACGATCGCCTATAGTGACAATAATTAGGGGGAAAAAGGAACCCTCCATGGGCCTTTTAGATTAAGGAGTGATTAGGAACTGACCAATGAGAGGAGGGTGGTGGACATAGTCTAGTCCCTTAATCACATAGGCTAGGCATAGGCTTCCCTTGTTTTTGTCTGGTCAAAGAGGAGAAAACCACCTAGAAATAGTGGTTTTGATCATGTGAATGGTTTTGGAAATCTTAGAAATTAATTAGAGCCCTTGGATTGGCTTGATGATCCAAAGGGTGAGGTTAAATGGCAAAAGTCAAGGCAACTTTGAACAAGAGCCCTTGGATTTGTAAGATTTTCAAAGGTTTAGATCTTTTCCCTCTTCAAAAGTGGACCTTCATTTTGTGACCCTTGGATTAGAGTGTCTATCGGACGATAAATAGAGAAGATCTCCAATTTTTGGTGCCTTGTCCTATGGACTATTAGATGTGGTCTATATCCAATGGTTTGTAATGAAAACATCATATAAAAAGCACCTTTCTCTGTGGACCATTGGATGAGGGCATTCATCTCACATATTAAATTGGCTACGCCCATGTGCTCAGCATTATTGGTGGCCTGCCGTCCAATCTTCCACGATCGAACGGTGCAAAATCTTGGAGAGTGTGATAGGATTTTGAGTTCCAGATGTTGCTCAGCCCCATTCGCGCTCTGTCATTCGATCTTTGAAGATCTAATAATGGAAAAGTTTGCAGAGACTGTGACAAGGGAGGCCCACTGCCACAAAAAATGACATCTTCTCTCACTAGCTTTGTACATAATTTAAATTCAACCATCGATCCAAAGCATCCGATGGTCAAGAATGGTCACATTAGAGATTTTGGGCAGAAACTTTCATCAAGTATTATTTTATTTCAATGAAACCAATATTGGTTTTATATGCCTCTTTA
>CM035443.1:41136729-41139229 GCA_020310875.1 Ceratopteris richardii | reverse complement strand
AAAAAAAAAAGCACAATTCATCTTACTATCGTTGAAGCACCCTGTATGCAATGTTGTGGATAAGACCAATGATTTGAATTGAATGAATTAATTGTATACCTTCATGAAACGTGAATCCAACATGGATGTTCCACAACAATGTAGCAGTTCTAAGATAATGTTATTTGAGTTTCTCTTCATATGCATTATTCCTTTTCCGAGTTCGATCAATTCTTTTCCAGTTCTGCATGGCAGCTTCTTGCGCTAGCACAAAATGTAAGCACTTATTCAATCAAGAGAAGAGAAACTCACTACAACATATGAGGAGCATATCGAGCTTTATACTGGTGCAAATATAGAGGTGGAATTCAATCGTGACATTGGTATAAGTGCCAATATACACACTGGAACTGTAATATCGGTATAACCATCAGTATAGGCACTGATATGTGCGTCGATAAAACCCACAAACCCTTCGTATGGGCACCGATATATTTCTTGTGGTATATGCATTGGTATGCACCTCCAAATCGATGCTATAATTGATGCTATGCATGTCGGTATGAGAATTTTCGGTATAAGCATCAGTAGTTCCTTGGGTAAAAGAGTCAATTTGTGCATGGACATATCGACACTCATACGATCGCCTATAGTGACAATAATTAGGGGGAAAAAGGAACCCTCCATGGGCCTTTTAGATTAAGGAGTGATTAGGAACTGACCAATGAGAGGAGGGTGGTGGACATAGTCTAGTCCCTTAATCACATAGGCTAGGCATAGGCTTCCCTTGTTTTTGTCTGGTCAAAGAGGAGAAAACCACCTAGAAATAGTGGTTTTGATCATGTGAATGGTTTTGGAAATCTTAGAAATTAATTAGAGCCCTTGGATTGGCTTGATGATCCAAAGGGTGAGGTTAAATGGCAAAAGTCAAGGCAACTTTGAACAAGAGCCCTTGGATTTGTAAGATTTTCAAAGGTTTAGATCTTTTCCCTCTTCAAAAGTGGACCTTCATTTTGTGACCCTTGGATTAGAGTATCTATCGGACGATAAATAGAGAAGATCTCCAAATTTTGGTGCCTTGTCCTATGGACTATTAGATGTGGTCTATATCCAATGGTTTGTAATGAAAACATCATATAAAAAGCACCTTTCTCTGTGGACCATTGGATGAGGGCATTCATCTCACATATTAAATTGGCTACGCCCATGTGCTCAGCATTATTGGTGGCCTGCCGTCCAATCTTCCACGATCGAACGGTGCAAAATCTTGGAGAGTGTGATAGGATTTTGAATTCCAGATGTTGCTCAGCCCCATTCGCGCTCTGTCATTCGATCTTTGAAGATCTAATAATGGAAAAGTTTGTAGAGACTGTGACAAGGGAGGCCCACTGCCACAAAAAATGACATCTTCTCTCACTAGCTTTGTACATAATTTAAATTCAACCATCGATCCAAAGCATCCGATGGTCAAGAATGGTCACATTAGAGATTTTGGGCAGAAACTTTCATCAAGTATTATTTTATTTCAATGAAACCAATATTGGTTTTATATGCCTCTTTAAGCTCATGATTAAGCCCATTAATCCCTAAAAATAAGGGATCCTTACAAGGCCCACACAGGGTCCATTTTTTCCTCTAATGATGATATCCGCAAAATGTTTTTGGGCAGATTCTATTGTCTCTTGCTGTAGCAACATTACCATGTTGTTGTGTAGCAAAAGACAACATACTCTGCCAAAAAAAACTCGAGTACATGTGACATGTACTCTAGTGGTTATCGATTTAGGGTTTAGATGATCGGAAACCAAAACATGATTTGATAAAGCAAAACACATTGTCAAACATAAAAGAGATATGTAGGAGTAGAATGAATTATGAAACATGTACAGAAGAGATATTCCATAAATGAACCATGTACAAAAGAGATATATATTCCATAAATGAACCATTTATAAAAGTGTGGTAGACCACTACCATATATGAGCCAAATATAAAATGTAGCAAACCACTACCATATATGAACCAAATACAAAATTGTGGTGCACCATTGCCATATATGAGCCAAATACAAAATTGTGGCACACCACTACCATACACATGCCCAGAGGGATCAAAACACCTATATTTGCACTCTTGCAACAAAAGCACATTCATGAAATGAGACAAATCGACATGATATTTATAAACAATAACTAAAAAACACAAAACAAAGTTTATAAGCTCACCTCATTGTACATGCTCCCATGAAATGATCACAATACATTCCTACAAGTACTCCATAGCGCAACCAATCCATGAAAATATCCATAAGCCTCCTCTACTCGTGTCGGAGGAGGAACCAGTGCCAAATCCTACAATAAATATGAAAAACATTAGATCAATGTACATGATGTGCTTAACACAAGAAAATTCAATCATCAAAATGATACTTACAAACTCTTGATGCATAGTGTTATACATGCTGCTAGCCAAATATGATGCTCTGATCGTGTCTAGGCATGTCGCAACCGCATCTTGTGAT
>CM035443.1:40876729-41131729 GCA_020310875.1 Ceratopteris richardii | reverse complement strand
AACATTACACATTACATAGTAAGTTTTGCTTACATTTTTTTATTTGGTCTTAAACACCATGTGTATATCTTATTGACCATAGCATAGCATATTCTTTTTGGACATGGAGCATATTTTATGAATCGATATGGGTCACATGACATTGTTAGTACACAAGGAATGGAGAAGTCACATTACAGGGCTAGAGGTGTTTACTTTAAAAACACTTGTCATGGGGGTGGTCTCCTCCAATCAAACTATTTAGAAGAAATGTTCAACTAGTTTTTGCGTGCAACATTCACTAGAAAATATCTAATAGAACGAGCATGTGAGTCACAAATAGCAAAGATTACATGAAAGCTACAACATGATATTGCAAGAGAGAAGTGGAGGTCATCATCAGGACCGCTACATCATGCCCAATGGCATGCACAAAGAGTCCACGAGGGTTCTGCTTGGAAATAGTTTCCAAACTCTTAAAATGCATTATTCTTTTCAAGGTTTTTATAACTCCTTTCACCTCAAATAAAATTTTAATGTTTTTGTGAATATAATTTTAATGTCTTAAAACTAATTTTATCCATTTAAATGTGAACAGGACAATTCTTAAGTGAAAGGCTATTGGAGTTAGACGTCTGCAGAAGCACGCGAACAACACAAGGAAGAAGAAGAAGCTTGGAGCATAAACACACAATAGTGAATGTATTACTAGAGAATGTATAAAGATAAGTAGCCCATTAGGGCAATAGGCATATATACAAGCCAGGGGAAAAAAACCTCCTAAAGAGGGAAAAAAGTGCCCCAGCGGTCCTAGTGTGTTCACACACATCACTACCTAAATATATCAACAAATCCCCCCTGGGAGTGATGCGGTGAACAAGGAGCTAGCACTCATGTATAAGGAAGTGCCAAGCTATGTGGAAATCACTCCACAAAAGGAAGTAAGCCCAAAGCTTTGCGGAAAGCTTCAAACTTCTCCCTAGGCAGAGCCTTCGTGAAAAGGTCTGCAATGTTCTCCTGCGTGGGCACATATGCCAAGCTGATCTCCCCAGCAGAGAACCTCTCCTTGACATAGTGATAATGCACCTCAATGTGCTTAGTGCGAGCATGGAATACAGGGTTCCTCGCAACTGCCAATGCGCTCTAACTGTCAGTGAAGATGGTGGTGGCAGAAGACTGACCAACATCCAAATCAGCCATAAGGCATCTGAGCCACACACACTCAACAGTAGCTGTGAAAGCTGCCCTATACTCAGCCTCATAACTGGAAGTGGCCACAGTAGGCTGCTTCTTGCTCAACCAAGATATACATTAGCTACCAAGCATGAAGCAAAAGCCACTAGTGGACACACGAGTGTCATAGCAACCAGCCCAATCAGAGTCAGAAGAAGCATGCAAATCTGGCGGTAGTGATCCCCCCTTGGGATAAAACAACCGAAGTAGCCGAGTACCACTCAAGTAGCAGAAGATGTGCTTAACTGCCAGCCAATGCTTGACTCCTGGGCAATGCATAAATCTGCTCATCTGTGAGATAGCAAACTGAATATCTGGCTGAGTAATGCATAAGTAAATCAAGCATCCAACAGCCTGCTGATAGAGAACAGCATGAAATCCATCTCCAGCATCATGAAGACTCAATCTTAAACCTGTCTCCATAGGAGTGGCAATAGGCTTACAGTCTTCAAGGCCAAAACGCTACAATAATGTGTCAATATATTTCATTTGACACAAAGCCATTCCACCATCAACTTGCATAAACTGAATGCCCAAATAGTGATGCAAATGCACCAAATCAGACATCTCAAATGAGGCATGCAAGTCAGCCTTGAAATCAGCAATATGCTTCTCAATAGGACCAATGAGCAGCATGTTGTCAACATAGACAACAATGATTAGAAGCACATCATTAGCACGCTTAACATATAAGGTGCTTTCAGTTGGACTGTTCTCAAAACCATGTGCAACCAGATATGCATGTATCTTCTCATACCAAGCACGTGGTGCTTGCTTTAAACCATATAATGCCTTCTTTAACCTGCACACCTAGTTTTCATGCCCTTTTAGCACAAAGCCACGGGGCTGAAAAACATACACTTCTTCATGCAAGTCACCATATATAAATGTTGTTTTAATGTCCAACTGATGTACATTCCAACCATGATGGGTTGCAAGTGCACAAATGCTCTGAACAGTAGTCATATGGCATGTAGGTGCAAAGGTCTCATCAAAATCAATGCCTCTTTCTTGTGCATAACCCTTTGCAACAAGCCTAGCCTTATACCTGTCAACTGTACCATCAGGTTTACGCTTCAGCTTTTATACCCACTTAGTGCCAATGGCCTTCTTGCCAGGAGGCAAGTCACATAAAGACCATGTACCATTCTTCATTATGGCATCATATTCCGATTGCATGGCAACCATCCAATTTTCTGAATTTTGTGCTTCATCAAAAGAAACAGGCTCATTCGCATCACAAAGACTAGACACAGCCATAGCATAGCAATCTGATGCAAAGGAGGCACTATGAGAGCCTGAACGAGTATGGTATGACAAAGATGCATCTAATTTGCTATCACGCAAAGTCTACACCAACCATTTTGGCATAATTTTTGCCTGCTCAATATCAGCTCTCTCATCAACAAGTGCATCATGTAAATCTGCATCAGAAATGGAATGATCTACATCATCATATGAAACCTGCAAAGGCTGAGAAGTTGCCTCACTAGGACCAGCACTAGACTGTCCACCTGTAAAAAGAGGCATCAAAGTATCATACATGTCTTTGGAGCTAACAGATGTCTCCTTAGTACATGAAAGCAATGGCTGAATAGCATCTTCCACAAATACAACATCACAACTAACCAGAATGCGTTTAGTCTGTGGATGATACAGACGATAGCCTTTACTTTCAGAACTGTACCCAACAAAAATACATTTTATTGCCTTATCATCCAATTTTTTGCGATGTTGTTCAGGCACTAATGCATATGCCAAACACCCAAAAACACGCACATGAGCAACAGATGGCTTGCGGTCATGCCAAGCCTCATATGGAGTGATAGACTACAGTGCTTTAGTGGGACACCTGTTCAATACATATGCTGCACACATGACAGCCTCAAGCCATAAACTATGTGGTAAAGCCTGACTCTTGACCATGCACCTCGCCATCTCCATGAGTGACCTGTTCTTTCCTTCAGCAACTACATTCTGTTGAGGTGTATACGGTACTGTACACTAGTGTTTTATCCCACGTTCAGCCAAAAATGCATTAAAATCAGAAGACATATGTTCCCCCCCTCGATCAGAACGAAGGGTGCCCATTTTACATGCTGATAGATTTTCAGCCAAAACCAAAAACTGTTTAAAGCACATGAACACTTCAGACTTTTCTTTGAGTGGATATACCCATGCATGCCTGGAAAAATCATCAATGAAAGTCACGAAGTAAAGGTAATTTCCAAAAGAGGGTGTGTGCATAGGACCACAGACATCACTATGTACAAGTTGCAATTTCTGTGTAGCCCAAACTGAACCATCTTTTGGAAAGGAGGAACGTTGCATTTTGCCCAAAATACAGCCTTCACAAACATGTTTTCTAGGTGCCTCAAGTTTGGGCAAAGAGGACACCATTTTAGATTTCTGCAGGCGTAGCAAACTAGCAAAATTTAGATGACCAAAGCGTGCATGCCAAAGCTTTGCATCTGACATAGCCTGAGAATCATTTACTGCACATGCCAAATCATTTTCACATCTTTCATAGTCTATGAGCTTATATAGCCCACGACATAAAATGCCAGAAGCAATAATCACATCGCCATTTGATAGATCATGAACTGAACACCTGTCATCAACAAATTTCACAAGCAAGCCAATCTTGGCTAATGCAGAAATTGATAACAGGTTCTTTTTGATTTGTGGCACAAATAAAGCATCTGACAAAGTGAAAGAACTACCATCAGCAGTAGTAAAAATGATCTTACCAACTCCCATAAAAGGATAAGAGGAGTTGTTGGCGCATGTAACAGTATTCCCTGTAGGGGCAGGCTCAAGTGAAGAGAAGAAACTACGCTGTGAGGTAATATGTTTGGTTGCCCCACTGTCAAAATACCAAACATCTGAGTCTACTGCAGACATGCACCGATCATGAGAAGATGGGTCAAAACTGCAAACAGTAGTAAACGCCCATTCTTCTTCCTACACAAGATTTGCAGACTCTATTTTTGGTGTAGAGGCCTCTGCAACAACCATTCCATCCTCTTTCTTCTTTGCCTCTTTAGCAGCCAGTTTTGGACAATTCTTTATGATATGATCATTCCCTTTACAGTACTTACAAAACAATTTCTGCTTTTCTGATTTCTTCTCGTCTTTATCTTCCTTCCTCGAATATGCAGAATTTGTAGATTTCTGCTTACTAGTTGAAGAGCTCCATTTTCCTTTGCCCTTCTGACTAGCAAGGAAAGCTTGATCTGCAACTTGCGTAATGGACTTGTTTTGCCTGGACTCATCTTCCTACAACAGAACAGAGACTAACTCCTCAAATGATAAGGCATTTGGATTGCCTTTCATCATCAACCGAAGAGTAGAAGCAAAACTCTGATATGACTCAAGAAGACCATTCAGAACGGTCAGCACAAGTGAGCTACCTGGTATAACCTCATCAGCAAAAATCAGTTATTCCTTCAAGTCTTTGATCTTCCTTAAGAAACTGTCCATAGAATCACCTTCATTCATGTGCTCACTCTCCAACTGTTTTCAGAGGTAAGCAACACGAGCCTCATTCCTAGCTTGGTACAATGTGGTAAGTGTATCCCAAGAATCCTTAGCTATTCTGCAAGAGCGAATGTGAGGAATAATGGCATGTTTGACAGACAAATCTATCAATGCATGTGCTTGGGCATCTCTGCCATCCCAACGAATCTACTCTACAGTAGGTGCAGCAGAAACAACAGCACAAACATGAATCTGCAGAATATCATCTTCGGCACCATCTTCATCAGCTCCAGCACCTGTATTTGCAGTACCTGTAGTCGAAGGTGTAACAGGACGTCTTTTAACACCCTGCACAATGTTCCACAATCCTTTTGCAACCAATACATGTCGCATCCTATAAGCCCATAATGGGTAGTTGATACCATCCAACTTATCCTCAACAGCCAACATATGGAATACATCACTGCTTTCAGCCATGGCCGCTGACTAAAATACCTTGATGCAGAAAATTGACTGTATCTCAAAAAGTTGAACAAAACTGCCCAGACGAGTTCTACTAGACCTGTAGCAGACTTCGAGACGCTTAAACTGGCGAACAAAAACTGGTATATACCTTTGGCACAAAAAGACGAAATAGCCTGCACAAGCACTGTGATAGTGCATTCGGAGGCCGAAACGAGCTCAGATCGCGATTTCGGCACCACAGAAGCAAAGATGTTTTGATCTCTAAAGCACCCTGAGTATGCTCACCAAATTTCGTGCAAATCTGAGACTGCAAACGAAGGAGTGTCGATGGCACCCTAGATGAAGCGAAGACCTGCTTTTATACCAATTGTTGGAGTTAGACATTTGCGGAAGCACGCGAACAACACAAGGAGTAAGAAGAAGCTTGGAGCACAAACACACAATACTGAATGTATTACTAGAGAATGTACAAAGATAAGTAGCCCATTAGGGCAATAGGCGTATATACAAGCCGGGGAAAAAAAACCTCCTAAAGAGGGAAAAAAGTGCCCCGACGGTCCTAGTGTGTTCACACACATGACTACCTAAATATATCAACAAAGGCTATAATAAATGTGTCCTTCCTCATTTTACTACTTTACAACCTAAGAGAATGGCACACACAAAGCAGACTGCTAGAAAGGATCATGTCGTCTACCCTAGCCATGTGCAAGGTACTCAGTGCCCAACATGGATGACACCCCACAAGAAGCGTCGAACCACAAGCCACTCTTCTAGATGAAACTCAGGTGTAGCGACACACTCTGGTAGCATTCCATGGTGGGGGGATGAAGCTTCACAAGAGAGAGATGCAACACAAGGAATAAATTATTCCCCTCCCACATCTGATGATGAGCCCCTAGTGAGGACACCACTTAAGGCATGGCCCAAACAACAAGGACGGAGGCAAGTTGTGTTGGAGATAACATCAAATGTAGAGATTTCCTCGGATGAAGAAAGTATAAATGAGCCACCATGGAACAGGAATCATATCCCTGTGAACCATCGAGTAACACAAGGAGGCGAGACACTCCTTGCAGGACAAGGACAAAGACCAACCAATGAAGAAAGAGAGTAAGATCAGGCAGAGGAAGTAAATGATGAGGCAAGACCATCTAGGCATGCTCCAAGAAGAAAGAAGAACTATTAATTGCACTGTAGACCACAACGACAACAACCCAACATCCCCCCAAAAGCAAGAGCATCGCTAGGCATAGAAAGCAAACTAGAGCCTTTGCAGAGATTCGCCACTATCAAAAGTCTGTGGAGCTTCTTATTCCATGAAGGTCATTTGCAAGAGTTGTGAAGGAAGATATCCAATGATATTGCGTTGGACTTTGTATCCAAGGGATAGCCATTGAAGCCCACCAAGAAGCTGCAGAGACATATCTTATTTCAATATTGGAGGACTCTAACCTGTGTGCCATCCATTCAAAGAGAGTGACAATACAACCTAAAGATTTGCAGCTAGCTAGAAGAATTAGAGGGAATAACCCTTAACAAATATTTGTACTCCCTTGTTTGGAGAACTTTTTGTATATCCCAAATGATGAATATTTTGTAAATCCCAAATGATGGATATAATCTTTTTCTTCTTATATTTGCTCTCCCAAGTGTTTATTTCTTAGTGTACATGTTTTGAAGTCTATTTCTCCTATGTATCTAAGTGTCTTTTTCCATTACCTCTTTGAAGTGTTTTTCATAGTTTAATCACTCTTTTTCCCATACTTCTTGTAAGTGGCGTTGCTATATAATACATGGAATGGCCAAAGAATGCCAAAAAAGGGCCTGCCACAGAAACGCGGGGATGGGCCCTGCAAAAGTTTTGCAGGGCCTATCCCCGCATTTTTGTGGCAGGCCTTTTTTGCATTTCTAAGCCATGAAACCACAAGCCATGCACATTGGAGCATATGATTGGCCTTAGATAGGGTGCAGTGCATGCTAACCCTCTGACCAATAGCTAAAAAATGTTGATGAACATTCAAATGTACTTATTTATTGATGCATGCTTATATGCACCTAGAGGAGTTTAATTTTTCTCTAATTATTGCACATAAGAAGAGTATTCCACAATTCCCCAAGTCTAGGTTGTAATTGAGGAACATAGACTTCCAATATAGGGAAGCTAGTGCATGCGATGGCCTAGGAATGCAAAAAAGGACCTGCCACAGAAATGCAGGGATGGGCCCTGCAGAAGTTTTGCAAGGCCCATCCCCACGTTTTTGAATGCAAAAAAAGGCTTCCCACAGAAACGCGGGGATGGGCCCTGCAAAAGTTTTGCAGGGCCCATCCCCGTGTTTCTATGGCAGGCCTTTTTTTTGCATTCCTTGGCCATCCCGTGCATTTTGGGCAACACAAATAACAAGAATGATTGGAAAAAGACTGATTAAAGTGTGCAAAAGTTAAGAGATTGTCAAAAACATAAAGACAATGCACATGGAAATTGGAAAAACAATAATCTGTGTTATAAAGTTTTTACAATTGGCTCTTGGCCTTGAGCCTCTCCACTACATTCTTTCTTCTCTGAAAAGACAGTGGCAATTGGTAAGTCAAAACTGATTGGGATATTAACAGAGGGTCTGTCAATCAAAGACCTAAAGCTATTCCTATTTGACTTAATATTTTTCCTCTAAAGTTAACTCCTAGGGTAGTAAGGGCAAAGGACTTCCTAACAAGAAATATACAATTGGTCCCTTGCATTATTGTAGATAGGCACAAAACTTTGCTCAAGGCCTTCAGATACCAAGTCATGAGGTGTCCTTGAGGGGAAAACTCCTTGTGGATTATGAAAAAATGTTCCTTTGGCAATTTTCCAATGTAATGTGCCAAGGAAGAGCCATGGCCATGGGCAACACGGTCACCACCACTCCTTGCTGCAAATTTATCCACTTCAATTGCTTCCTGCACATAGAGAGTCATACAATTAAATAGATACATCTTGTATGAATATGAGACAACCATAAATGTCATTATATACTTACATATTGAAGCCTATCTTCATCCTCTCCTCTTCCCATTGTATCTAGTGGAATCGATGAGTGGGCCATGCCACTTTTCCCAGAACAGGGAACGTTGGAATCTTCTTCTCCAAAATTCTTTCCCTTGTTGCGGCCAGATCTTCTTCAATGGCATCTTGGGTGGCATGGCTCAAAATCTCTTCACACACAAATGCAATGGTGTCTGCAACTGAATCACCAAGTGGAATTGTTGCCTTTTCGATAATGTTAGAAGTGTTGTCCATGGGAACATCCAAGGTTGAGCAGAAAATACTAAGGCATTTGTCAAGGCGTAGACTGAATGCCTTCTCAGTATCGTGCAAGAACAAAAATTCCTCTCTGTCGACAAGTACAACTGAAAACATTTCCATCTCTACCTCTGGTAGAGTGGGTTCCATGGGCTCTAAGTTGGAGGGTGGACTATTCTGTGTACTAGCTTCCTTTTATTTGTCCACTACTCCTTGTGGAAATTCTTTGGAATTTTTTTGACTCTCTTCTAGTAAGTTGAGAGTTTCTGTCTCGGGTTCCTTCTCGTCATCTACAAAACCCCCAGTAACAAGATGGGGTAGGTCCATGGGTGTAGGTTCGGGCTCCTCATTGACAAAAAAGATGGTTGTTGCAACATAGGAAAGATATTTTCTTCCCATGTTCCTTTTCTTATTTAATTGTTTAATTAAGGGCACCATGTCATCTAATAGGTGCCCTGAATCCTCAGCAACAGCCATGAAATGCTTTAAGCGCTTCACAAATGCCTCATCTCCTTTATGAATGTAGAAAAGTAGGTCACAAGGGGCCCATTTACACTCATATGTTGGAATATCTATAGCATATCTTAATGTATAGAATTCCATAAAATCTATGATCTCATCGATCACATCGGAGTTCATGGCTATTGTCCCTTCAAGATTAGGGACTCTACAAACTAGGTTGTACAAATCCGTACAGCCATTGTAGCCTATAGTCTCCAAAACTCCATGAATAGATCTCGAGGAGATTTCATGGGAGTAGAAGTGCTAGCAGCCATTGCTTGCGTGCTAGAATTCTATTGGCTTGTCTGTGCTTTCTAGCTCTTTGAGAGTGCAAATGTGAGGAATGAGCGCATAGAACCCATTTTTATAGCAGTTTCAAGTTTTTAAACTAACTGGGCCCACTTTTAAAAGTATAGAATAAAGAAGTGCAATTTCAAAAAATGTGTTTCTGATGACAAAATAATGCATAGAAAAAACATGAGCAACCACATTTCAAAGTTGTGAACATAGACTTTTTGACATTCCAAAAGTTTTGAGATTACCATTGCAGAGAAGAAGGTATATACAATATCTAACATGAATTGATTGTCCTACTTTTTACAAGGTTCTTGAAAGTGCAGAAACCATGAGATACAATGACTAGGACCCAAGACGTGACATTATCAAGTTGCAAAAGAACTACGACAATGAGAGTTCTGTTCCATCTTTGCTCCAATCTACATGGAATTTCATTTTGTATTCCAATCTTTTGCCCACCTGTAATCAATTTGCAAGAAATTGAAGTTATTAAAGTAAAATAAGCAATAATGAAAAGATCACTTTAACAAAAGCACAAAACATTTCTCACCTTATGTCCTTGAATTTTGAATTTGGATTGCATTAGTCCTTCAAACCCCATAATCACCAAGTGTTCTCTTAGATAAGCCAAGGTCCAATGATTATTCACCAAAATAGTTTCTGTTTCATTGTTGGGCAATCTAAGCTTTATTTCAAATGAATGTAAAGATCCCTTTGAACTTTGAAATGGTATCCATTTGCCAAGTTTGCACATCCAACGATCATAATAGAATTTAATGTATAATGAAGTACATTGTCTCAAATATCGAAATCCTATACTTGTTCCACCTATTTTACAAAGATATTTATCACCTTTTGCAATTCCTTCTATCAAACCCCGATTTTCACCAAGAAGACTTTGGACTTCCTAATATGTGATATATTTACACATGAACATCGTGGAAGTCTCTTGGAATGAGAATCCTTGGAATAAATATACAAAACAATGAATTGGAAAAGACGATTGCAAACCTACAGACCTAGAAACTTTCGTGAATTTCAAAGAGTTATGTATATCCATTACCATCTTGTGCTTCAAAGATGATATAGACCATATCTCAAGTTTTGGCCACTCCAAGCTAAGAAGAGAATGTACTTCAATTCTCTCTAACCTTCCAGAACCATTCATTGAAGAGGGTACAACATATCTATGTGTGTAAAAGAAAATTCTATCATGGTAAAGTTGAGTAGGAGATATTTGTGGAAAGACTAGTGCACCAACATCTGCATGCAATGCCTGGAAAGTACCTGTAAGACTATGAAGTGGTTGCTCTTCCACCAAAGTAGAAGGAAATATATCTAAAACAAACAAAAAGATATCTAAATAGTTCAAAAATATATCCGACACAAGCAAACATAAAATATTGTAGAGTAATACTTACAATTCATAGGATATCTCATTCTACTAGAGTTTTCAAGTTTCATAGTTGCCATTGTAAAATCATGTTGTACAATAGCAACCATCCCATTGTCTTTGTGCTTCTTGAAACCAAGTTACTTTCTTTTCCAATGAAGATCTAAGTTTCCACGATCTCTAACTCGATGAGGCCCAACTCTAGAGGGTTGCATGTACACCCATGCACCTTTGGAGTACTCATGTGATAGCCATTGTCCATCTGTGGCTTTGATATTGTGACATCTTAACGTGAGGATTTCATCTTTCAGTCCCCTAGAAGCTTTAGATGTTGCCATTGAAGCTAAAGGTCTCCAAGCTACAATAGTAATTCGAGATAGGAGATGTAGGTAGGTTGGAGTGTAGAAACAAGAGCTTCAATGGTGTGCTACAGAGTGAAAGTAGTGGGAAAAGATGACTTTTTGGGACCTGGGTATGAAAATATGAGGTTTAGGAGGGAAATAACTCTTTTTGAGTATTTTTTAAAAAACCCATTTTTTTTCAGCTCAAAACATGCACAGATTTTGAATTCGGGGTCAAAAAGAGTATTTTTGACCCTAAAAAATAATGGGGGGTCCATTCTCAGGTGTTATGATGAGTTTTTTAACTTTTTAGAAATTTTGAATTTTTGGGCCCAACTAAGTTACGAGATTCCTTCTCTCTATAGAGACAACTCATTAAATAAGGAAGAAATATGTCCCCTCTTGTTGAGCCCATAAAAGTCATGTTGGTC
This sequence comes from Ceratopteris richardii, assembly GCA_020310875.1. Classification (NCBI taxonomy): domain Eukaryota; kingdom Viridiplantae; phylum Streptophyta; class Polypodiopsida; order Polypodiales; family Pteridaceae; genus Ceratopteris; species Ceratopteris richardii. The sequence goes on along the minus strand of CM035443.1, from coordinate 41,120,326 downwards.
AAAGTCAACTATAGTCAAAGTCAAAAGGTCAAAGTCAGCTCGTCAAAGTCAACAAGGTCAAGGTCAAAGTCAATAGGTGCAAAGTCAAAGAGCTAAAGTGCAGGTGTCAAAGTGCACAGGTAGTGCACAATTAATTGTCCACAAAGGGTAAATTGGAGAAAGTGGGTTGTAGGTTGCAGAGGTATTTTCTCTAATTTCCCTAAGGTTCAGAGTTTTTAAAGTATTTTGGAAGGTTCAGGTGAACCCCCTCTTATGTGCAAAAGTGAAGACTTAAAAGGAAATGTGAAGGTATGTGAAGCGGCAACGTACGCACAGGTGAAAGTATGGCCCCCCATTAAAATTTTTGGTTTTTAGTCTAAAGTCACTACAGGACAAAACAGTGAGTCGTTGGCTGCCACTTGTGAAGACAATCTTGGGACATCAAAGTGAGCACCAAGATACTATTGCAGTTAGGAGCGTACGTGATCGACACACTCAAATCAAGGCAAGGACTATTCTTGGACCAATCTTAGAGTAAGCAAGAGAAGCATAGTCTAAGGGAAGCAAGAGAGAGAAGTGCAAGAGTCACCAATGTGCGACGCAGAGAAGTGGAGTTGAAGGAGTGCATAGAGAGTGACTAAGGGATTGTGTAGAGAGTGCTAAGCTAGTCCCCCAAGGATCTCAAGGTCTCTTTGCAGTGTGCGCGTTCCGACAGAAGGTATTCATTCCTCCCCCTTAGTGGAAGCTTGGTGCAAGGTGAGCACAAGGATAAGCTTGAAGGAGGTGGAGGTCTGGTGCAGAGGCGGCCGGCGACATGAAGACTTTGGGATATTGGGTATTTTGTAATTGAGCACTCTATGTGATTGTGCATAGAAGTATTGGCTTGTATTTTGCTTCAAACATTGTAATTGTCTTACTGTAATCAATCAGCAGAAGCTTCCAAGGTGTATTTCCTCTTCTGGTCTTTTCCTTTTCTCTCCTACAAACCCTCAAACTCCTTCTTGTCTAAGAATCCCCCAACAAAATTTGGCACACCCGGTGGGACTTCCAAGGAGATTTGAGCTTAGGAGAAACCAAGTGCAAAGTATAGCAAAGGTCACGTGTCTACAGTGCTACTTCATCAAACAAAAGGTAAATATTCTTATCAAGTGTCTCATATTAAGTGGGCTATGAGCCGCTCATGACTGCAACCCGGTCCCAAACATTGAGGGTCACCTGCAAGCAGACAAGAAGGAAGGTTGTTAGAAGGTCCTCAAGTCCACTCTCTTCAACCTCATCAGTAAAGAGCATGGCGGGTCAGGTAGACTTGGAAACTTTACTCTCTAGATTAAATATAAAGTTTCCTTCTTTCAAAGGCCTAGCTGAGGAGGATCCGGATGAACACATTAGAAGGTTTTTGGCACTATGTAAGACTAGAGGCTTAATGGGTAGGGAGGATGCCTTTTTTATTCTCTTCCCTTCCACATTAGAGGGATTAGCAGATAAGTGGTTCAGCCAGTTTGCTCAAAACCATTTTACCACTTCGGATGTGATGAAAGATGCATTTAAGAATCAGTTCCAGCATGGCAACACTGTGGAGATTATCATAGAAGAACTAGAAAATTTGAGATTGGGTCCAGGAGAAAAGTTCCCAGAGTTTGTGACTAGGGCCAAAGAACTAATGGCTAAATTGCCAGATCCAACACACGATTTTTTTGTTAAGAAGTGGTTAGCTAAGCCCCTACCAGTGGCTACCCAATGCAAAATAAAGGAATTAGTGTTACCTATAGCCTCCATAGAGGAGTTCATCAACACAGCCACATGCTTGGAGCAGATAAGGTACCAGTATGGAGCAACTTCTTCCCAACTAACATATGGTACAAAAATGGAGGATCCAGTGATCCAGCTAAGGAAGGAGCTGGAGGGCTTAAAAAGAAATAAGCCCTACAAAGAGGAGGAGAATGTTGTTGCTCAGTTGAGAAGGGAGATTGAAGCACTAAAGCTCCAAAAGGAGGAGGAGGCCCAGGCAGAGGAATTGGCTCAGTTGCAACAGGAGTTGCAGGAGCTCAAAGGAGGTGGCATCAAGAGTGGACTTTGTTGTTCCATGTGCAGCAAGCAAGGTCACATAGTAAGTGAATGTCCTCTGTTAAGTGTGACTTGTCAATTATGCAGGAAAGTTGGCCATGAGGCCCATGAATGCCAATCAAGAGGAATGCCTGCAACGACATACTGGACACAAGGAGGACCCCCAACACCAGCAAATGTGATGGCTGCTGCACCAAATCAAGGTAACAACTATAATCCTAGACAGAGGAATAACTTTGGAAATGGGCCTAGGAGGCCAATCATCTGTTTCAGATGTGGAGAATGCGGGCACTATCAAAGTAGGTGCACCCTACCAGAAAATGCCCCTCCTTGCAGGAACTGCCCTGAGGCAAGAGACCATTATACAAATTTTTGTCCTAAGAATCAAGCCTCTTCATCCGGGCCTCATATTCAAATGATTTGGATGCACAAAGAAGAAGTGTGAGATCTAGTCAATGAGCCATCACCATCTACCAGGGTGGTGCAATTAGAAGAAATAGAATCTTTGATCGTGTAGAAAAGAAGCAAGGGGAAGGCTCAAGCAGACATAGGGCAAGGGTCAAAGATTAAGGAATGGAATCAAAATAGAGAACTATCTGAAGATAAAGTCACCACAGGTGCAGATACAAGTAAAAAAGGATATCTCATATGCACCAGTGATGCCATTGGGCATGCCTTCAATAGGGCTCATGAGGAGTTTGATAAGTCAACTGGAGCCCATGCTCTCAAGGAATCAGAGGCTTCAAAACTACTCAAGTCCATGAAAAAGGAGGTTAGTATTCTTGATTTAATAAAGATGGACGGGAAATTCATGTCAGAGTTATTGCAGATAATTGATGAAGCTTCCACTACAAGTTTGGTGGCAAAGACTACTGTTTTACATAAAGGAAAAATTGTAGAGGAAGCACCCCTTACAGATTATAAAAGTCCTCGACTGACAGTATCTATGAAAGGTCATGAATTTCAAGGAGTTATTCTGGATGGTGGTTCTGGCATTAACTTGATGCTTGAACATACAATGGAAAAGATTGGACTCCACCCTTCAAGGCCTGCAAATTTCACTGTTACTTTGGCAGATCAGAGCAAAGTAAGGCCCTTGGGAGTGATCCCAAAAGTTCCACTTAAAGTACAAGGTAATCTATTCATTCTGGATTTTGTGGCTTTAAGATTGCCCCAGGTTGAAGGAGGATTTCCCCTCTTAATTGGACGACCATGGTTGAGGCATGCAAGTGTCATTCATGATTGGGGCAAGGACACTATGTGGGTACAAAAGAAAGGGCAAGAGCTGACACAGATTCATTTAGAAGAGGGCCCAGATAATCAAGGAAACACTAGCATGATGCAAACAGTTGGCATATGCATGGAAACAGAATCGGAGGATCAACCCCAAATACATTTTGAGGAAGAAGAGGATATTCTAAATTGGCTCCAAGCAGGCAACTCTTCCTCTTGTTTTGGAATTTCTCTTAATAATTCTTGCACGACTGAAGGTTACGATGAAGATAAGGAGAAAGTCCAGGTTGATGGATTGGGAGAGCCCATCACAGACCATAGAAGGGGCAGGAAGACACCCCTCAAATACAACTTGGAGGAGGATATGACAACCACAGATAAAGAGGTTACTAAAGCTAAAGGCAAGGTAAAAGATTCTAGTGAAGAGTGTTCTTTCCCGATTCAAGAAATCCCTGTAGGATGGATGCAAGACAAGGAGGAACACATTGAAATCCAAAATACACCTGCTTATGAAGCAATGACAAGGAAGAAGATGAGCATGAAGATAATATGGTAGAGAGAAATCCTTTCAAAGAAATACAATTAGGCACTCAAGACAATAATCGGCTAGTTTTGGTGGCCAGTTGGTTGTGGAGCCACCCAGGGCTCCTTGAAAAGGTAAAATCATTCTTGACCCATTATAGAGATGTTTTTGCTTGGCATTATAAAGACTTAGAAGGAGTGCCTGCAACTTATGGAGAACACAGAATCCCTCTGGTTGATGGAGCCAAACCCATAAGAGGGAAGAGTTATAGAATTAATCCAAAATATGGTGAAGCTGTCTATGTGGAAATACAGAAGATGGAGGATGCACGAATCATCATTCCTGTAGAACACTCAGAGTGGCTCTCACCTATGGTTATAGTACCAAAGAAGAATACTAATAAAATCAGAATTTGTGTTGACTTTAGAGCACTCAACAAGGTGACCATTCCAGATGGTTTCCCAATGCCTTTTGCAGAGCTGGTCATTGAAGAAGTGGCTGGGCATGCATTATATAGCTTTATGGATGGATTTAGTGGCTATAATCAAATATCAATACACCCAAAGGATCGTGAAAAGACTGCTTTTATCACACCTTGGGGAACATATGTGTATGTAAAAATGCCATTTGGGCTCAGAAATGCTCCAGCCACCTTTAACAGAACGGTCAATCTCATTTTTGGCCCCCTATTGCTGGAATCACTTAGAATATTCATGGATGACTTCTCTTCATTTTCAGGTTCTCACAAAGAAACTACTCTAGATTGTTTGGACCATCACTTGAGGCAGTTGCAGAATGTTTTCAAGAGATGCAGGGAGACTAAGCTAAAGCTCAATCTAAACAAATGTCATTTCTTTATGACATAAGGAACTCTCTTAGGACATGTGGTGTCGGCTAAAGGTATGGCCCCTGATCCTGACAAAATCATTTCTATATTAAAGTTGCCTAAACCTAAATCTCCTAAAGAGATTTAGAGTTTCTTGGGGCATACTGGATACCATAGAAGGTTTATAAAAATGTATGCAGAGATAGCCAGACCACTGGCTAGACTTACAGGTAAGGAAGTACCTTTTAAATGGGAAGAAGAGGAGGAAAAAGCATATCAAACATTACGGTCAAGGTTAGTGTCTGCTCCTATTTTGATCACACCTAAGTGGTCAAAAATCTTTCATATACATGTAGATGCCAGTGCCTATGCAGTGGGGGTAGTTTTGACCCAACCCAGTCAAGAATTTAAAGTGGACACACCAATTCAATATGCCAGTAGAATCTTGACCAAGGCTGAAAGGAATTACAGTACTATAGAAAGGAAAGCCCTAGCAATGGTTTTTGTTGTCCAAAAATTCCATCATTACTTACTGGGAGTAAAATTTATTATTATAACAGATCACCAACCACTAAAATACTTGCTCAACAAACCACAAGCCACTCGTAGAATATGGAGGTGGTTATTGTTGTTCCAAGAGTTTGATTTCTCTGTAGTCCACAGACCAGGTAAAGATAATGTTATGGCGGATCACCTATCCAGAATCAATATGATGAATCAAGCTAGTCGAATCAATGATGATTTTCCAGATTCTCATCTATTTGCTGTACAAGCTTAAGGTTGGTATTATGATATCAAGAATTTCATTAAAACTGGGTTGTATCCAGAAAAGGCTAGTGCTATGCAAAAGAAGAGACTACTAATCAAGAGTAGACCATATACCTTCATTGAAGATAAATTATATAGACAGGGCAAGGATGACAGGTTTAGGAAGTTTTTGAAAGAAGAAGAAGTGAGGGAAGTCCTTCACTCTGCACATGAAGGAACAGGTGGTGGGCACCTTCCAGGGCATATTATGAGTCAGAGGATATTGGATGCTGGTCTATGGTGGCCTACACTATTTAAGGATGCAGATGAATGGGGAAAGGCATGTGACGTTTGCCAGAGGTGTGGACCTAAGCCAACAAAGCAGAGGCATAACCCCTTAATTGTTTCCACTTCCTGGCAACCATTTGAGAAGTGGGGGATAGATTTTGTAGGGCCCATCTACTCTCCCGTAATTCCAAAAAGAGAGAAATATCTCTTGATAGCTACAGATTATGCGACAAAGTGGGCTGAAGCTATTGCCTCCCCTGACTGCACTGCCCAAACTGTTGCTGATTTCATTTATAGTAGCATCATTTGCAGGTTTGGATGTCCACTTGAAATTTGTACAGATCAAGGTACCCATTTTGTCAATAAAGTCCTGCAGGAAATTTTCAACAGGTATAGAATTCTACATAGGAACTCCTGTGCTTACTATCCAAGAGCCAATGGACAGGTTGAATCGACAAATAAGGTTTTAATCTCAATGTTAAGAAAGGAGTGTATGTTACAACCCACTTCCTAGGGCATTGCTTATCAAGGTACCCTATGGGCATACAGGTTAGCCTACAAAGAGGCCACGGGATATTCTCCACTCCAACTGGTTTATGGCATATTGCCCATTGAGCCCTTTGAATTTTTACATGGATCCCCTAAGATAGCATTCATGCAGGGCAAGAAAGATTGTGATGTCTCTCAGAGGCTTGTAACACTACATAAAGTGGAGGAGATTCGTCTACTAGCAACAAAACAATTGATAGAGACTCAGATGAAGAGGAAGCAGGCACATGATCCACATCTGTGGAACAACAACATAGAACCAGGCATGTTAGTTCTTCTCCATAGACCTCATCTTCATACACAACTGAGAGGAAAATGGCTTCCACATTGGGAAGGACCTTATAGAGTCAAAACAATGCTAAATTGGGGTGTTGTGGAGTTAGAGACCTGAAAGGAGAGGCCTTACCACTGGTCAACATATCAAGGCTCAAGGCCTATCATCAACACATTTGAAGAAGTATGGATCACCTGGAACTGCAAAATCTGTCCAGGTTGTACATAGCTTTCTCATCTCATTTTGCTCAGTTTTGGTAGTTTTCATTCTTGTCCTTGTGTTTTTAGCAAACCTAGAAGGCATTTCAAAAAAAATCTGCTAAAGTAAAAAGTTTTGGGTATTTTCGAGATTTTTTCTAGCATCTTTCTAGCATTTTTTATCCCTTTCCACTGTCATTTTCTTGCCAAATAGGAGGCATAAAAGGAGGCTCTCTATGGTTTGATGAAGGAAATTAGGCCTAGCCATGTAGAAAATTTCATGAGAAATTTTTCAGAATTTTTTGGCATTTTTTTTGGATTTTTCCTTCAATTTTCTCTATTTTTGGGTTATTTTCCACACAAAAAAAAGGCCCCCCAGGATTTTCGGGTAGAAACCCCCCCCCCCCCCCTGGCTGTGACAGCCCCCCCATTTTTTTAACAATTATTTTTTTCCTTTTTACTTATTTTATTTTATTTATTTTCTTTTTTATTTATTTTTATTTTTATTTTTAATTTATTACTTTAATTTTTTATTTTTTATTTTGTTATTTATTGCGACTTGGCCTGGCAGGCGTTTCAAAAAAAAAAAATTATATATATATATATATATATTTATTTATTTATATATATATTTTTTTCAATTTGTATGGTCCAACTCTTTTGGCTCTGGATCATGCCTCGGATGGCCATTTTTTTCAAATTTGGAGTCATTTTCATGTATTTTGGCACCTCTGGATTCATTTTTTTACTTAATTTTTCCATTTAAAACACTTTTCTCTGCCCCTTGGTCAAACCCCATATGTTTTGAGCACATTTATCACATGTTTTTATTTCACCACATTGTCCACATGGTATATTCTCACCTCATCTTCCATTTGGTTTTTATCTTTCCCATATGTACCCTCTGGGGCGCTCCAGTTTCATCATTTTAACCCCCTCCAGACCCCTGATTCCTACTCCCAATCCCTCCCTTTACCAATCAGCCCAGCCACATCATCACCCTCCCTGCCCCATCCATCTCCGCACCATCAGCCCTCCCTTCCCATTCCTTTCCACCCTCCCATTGCCATCCTTTTTGATTTTCCATAAAAACATCCCACTTCTGGTTCTTCTCTGGTGCTTGTTCTCTCCTGCTTTTTGTGGATTTGGTTGCTGCTCAGATGTCCTCTTCAAGTTTTTGCAGCTCCATTATCATGGTGTCCTATATGCTCAGAGTTTTGGTTGTAGCTCTCCGGGACGGAGAGCGCATTAGGTGGTGGGCAACTGTTGAGCCCATAAAAGTCATGTTGGTCAAAGTCAATTGCAGTCAAAGTCAAAAGATCAAAGTCAACTGGTCAAAATCAACAAGGTCAAGGTCAAAGTCAATAGGTGCAAAGACAAAGGGCTAAAGTGCAGGTGTCAAAGTGCACAGGTAGTGCACAATTAATTGTCCACAAAGGGTAAATTTGAGAAAGTGGGTTGCAGGTTGCAGAGGTATTTTCTCTAATTTCCCTAAGGTTCAGGTTTTTAAAGTATTTTGGAAGGTTTAGGTGAACCCCCTCTTATGTGCAAAAGTGATGACTTAAAAGGAAATGTGAAGGTATGTGAAGCGGCAACGTACGCATAGGTGAAAGTATGGCCCCCCATTAAAATTTTTGGTTTTTAGTCTAAAGTCCCTACAGGACAAAACAGTGAGTCGTTGGCTGCCACTTGTGAAGACAATCTTGGGACATCAAAGTGAGCACCAAGATACTATTGCAGTTAGGAGCGTACGTGATCGACACACTCAAATCAAGGCAAGGACTATTCTTGGACCAATCTTAGAGTAAGCAAGAGAATCATAGTCTAAGGGAAGCAAGAGAGAGAAGTGCAAGAGACACCAGTGTGCGACACAGAGAAGTGGAGTTGAAGGAGTGCATAGAGAGTGACTAAGGGATTGTGTAGAGAGTGCTAAGCTAGTCCCCCAAGGATCTCAAGGTCTCTTTGCAGTGTGCGCGTGCTGACAGAAGGTATTCATTCCTCCCCCTTAGTGGAAGCTTGGTGCAAAGTGTGCACAAGGATAAGCTTGAAGCAGGTGGAGATCTGGTGCAGAGGAGGCCGACGGCAAGAAGACTTTGGGATATTGGGTATTTTGTAATTGAGCACTCTGTGTGATTGTGTAGAGAAGTATTGGCTTGTATTTTGCTTCAAACATTGTAATTGTCTTACTGTAATCAATCGGCAGAAGCTTCCAAGGTGTATTTCCTCTTCTGTTCTTTTCCTTTTCTCCTACAAACCCTCAAACTCCTTCTTGTCTAAGAATCCCCCAACACCTCTCCTCCCTTCAGCCTAGTATTTTATAGGGCATAGACTGTGGCCACCACCCTCTTCTGATTGGTCCATCACTAATCACTCCTTAATCTAAAAGGCCCATTCAGGGTTCATTTTTTCACCTAATGTGAGCATGTTTTTTACATTGATTTTAGATGCTCAAAACATGTGGCAAGAAATGGAGGCCTGCTCTTAGACTTGGAGGATTCAAAGAAGAAACTCAAGGTCCAAACATGTGATGACACAATACATCCTATGGAGAAGATAGGAAATGTGCAGGCCTCTAATGTTAATATGAATTTGTCAAGTAGAGTTCTTTATGTGCCAACTATTACAAAAAATCTTATACATGTAGGGTAGATTGTAGGAAAAAGTTTGCAGGTGAGATTTAGCAAACATGGAGCCTATGTATAGGATCAATATCAAAGTTTTTAGAAGATAGAAAAAGTAGAGAAAACAAGCATATTGTTAAAATTTTAACTCCAAGACACCAAGAACATTGCCTTGTTCTTTTATGGTACCCAAAACCCATCAGAACTTGAGGTTTGGTACAATATATCTCACATTGGAGAAAGAGCTCTAAAAACAATCAGTAGAGATCAAAGTGTGTTTGGAATACCCAGTATCTTAAATCAACAAATGATATAGAATTGTAATGCATGTCAATTGCAATCTCACATAAGAAACCGTTCACCAATAAAGGATACACACATCAAGACCCTCTAGAGCTTATTCACATAGATATTTGGGTATAGAGCAAAGAACCATCAATCTTAGGATCAAGGTATTATGTATGATTTATAGATGATTGTGGAACCTAGGCTATTTTGTACTTCATGAAGCATAAGGATTAAGTGTTATCATACTTTAAGAAATATTTAGCTCTTGTAGAGAACCAAAGAGGTAAAACCCTTAAGAGACTAAGGTTAGATTTTTGGGGAGAATATTCTTTCCCATGAATTTGATTCCTACGTACAAGATAGAGGAATCACGAGAGAGAATACTACTAGGTAGAGTCATGAAGAGAATGGAGTAACAGAGAGGAGGAAAAGGACCCTTGTTGAGGTAGCAAGATCCATGTTGAATGAGAAGAAGCTACCAAATTGTCTGTAGGTAGAGCGAATATCTACTACCACATACTTGATAAAATGGTTACCTTCGAAGGCATTGGATGGTATGAATCCTTATGCTTCTTGGAATGGAAGAAGGCCAAGCTTGGATCATTGTAGGATATTTGGGTGCATTGCATATGCCCACATACCAATTAGACCCAAATGCAACGAAATTTATATTTATAGCCTATGAACTTAATAAAAAAAGTTTATCAACTATAAAAACCTAGTAATAAAGGTTTTTCATTTAGTTGCAATGTTATGTTTGATGAGAAAAAGATATGTTTGAAGATGATTGCACGAAGATCAAGCTACCATATGATTTAGGGGAAGGCCTCACAACTCTCTCAAGCAAGAATACACATACACTTGAAACATCCAATGATTTTGAAGATGATAAGAAGACTCAAAGTAGAGAAATCAATGCATGGAACTCCAAAAACCAAGGCCAAGGTACACAACTTAGGGGACATTGTAGAATCCTCTCAAAAAACCATAAAAAAATCTACCAGGCAAAAGAGAAAACCACAAAGGTATGGCTATGATGCATCTCTAATGACTAAAGACCATATCTATTTAGCACATCTTAAATTTTGAAGAACCCTCATCTTATGAGGAGGCAAAGAGAGAGCCAGAATGAATGAATGCTATGAAATGATCAATTGAAGCCTTTTTCAAAGAATCACACTCGGAAATTAGTGCCAAAGACTGCAACCATGAAGCTCATTAGATCTAGATGGATATATAAATTGGAGAAGAAATATGATGGAACCATCAATAGGTATAAAGCCAGAGTTTTGCCTAAAGGATATGCTAAGAGCCAAGGAATTGATTATGAATATACCTTTCCACATATGGAAAAATTGCCAACAATGATTCTTATGAGCATTGCAACTTTCAAGAACTAGAAGATTTATCAAATGGATGTGAAGAGTGCATTTTTGAATGAATGGGCATCTGATGAGGTATATGTGGCTTAACATCGGGTTCGAAGATTCACATTTTCTAAAAAATGTATGTAGGTTAAGGAAAGCCATATATATTCTAAAGCAATTCCCAAGATCTTGGAATCATAGAATTGCAACCTATTTGTAGGATAACGGCTTTATTGTTAGTAAAGTAGATCCTTTAGTCTTCATCAAGAGGAATCATGGAGAAGTCATATACCTTTGTGTATGTGTAGTTGATATAATACTCATAGGCAATGATGATGAAGGTATTCAGACAATCAAGTTAAAAATGAAGGAGGAATTTGAGATCAGTGACCTAGGGCGACTCACTTACTTCTTAGGGTTGGAACTTGTGTATACCAAAAATGGTATGTATCTGACTCAAAGAAAATACACCAAGGATATGCTTGCCAAGTTCAAGATGGAAAATGATAAGGTTGCATGTAGATCTATGGAGATAAACTCAAAGCTAGGTGCTCATGAAGGAGTTCCAATTGAATATATAACAAGCTATCAGAGCTTCATGGGAATTTGAATCATGCATCATTGACTAGGGTAGGCATTTGTTATAGTGTAAGTTTTCTGAGTGAGTTCAAGCATATTCCTATGAAACTACACATGGAAGTAGCTAAGAGGATACTCAAGTATCTAAAGGGAATCATAAATGAAGCCCCATATTATCCATTTACTTTTGATATAAACATAAAGCTATTCCTTAATGTAGATTAGGCAAGTTCTAAAAATGATGACATAATTACCTCACGTTATTTTACTTTAACAAGTACAAAGCTCATTTCATGTTCATCCAAGAAGGAACCCATTGTTGATCTTTCATCAACAAAATTTGAATATAGAGGTTCAGCAAATGCAACTCAAGATGCTATATGGATCAAGACCTTGCATTTAAATTTGCGTATCAAGTCTTCTACTCCTCATATCCTTGGAGGCAAAATAAGATCACTTCATGTTGTAGAGAATCTAGTTTATCATACTAGGACCAAACACATTGAGGCCCATTATCACTATGTTAGGGATAAAATCAAAAGCAAGGAAATTGAACTCTCATATGTATTCACTGAACAAGAATGTGCAGATATGATAACCAAAGCATTGGATGGAGCGAGATTAAAAAACTTCAAAGCTATGAGTGGACTTCACAAAATATTGAAGGATTTAAGACTCAAGCATCTTAGGATTGAGCAGAGCAATTGGTGCATGAAGCAAGCTTACGTTTTGGACTAATGCACATAGGATTTCTCTTGATACATGAGACATAAATGTACACTCATTGTAGCATATGCTTAAGGAATATCAAAGGTTAAATATCTAGTATTATCTTGGCCAAATGTAAATGAGATAAATTGAGAAACTCTTGTGGATTCATTGGGAGATGTCTTCCCTTGAAGCTAGAGAAGCCCTCGACTATTTCATTGTATCATAGATCACCTAGCATTACATTTATACCTTATTCTGATAGCTACGTATATCTCTATTCAATGTCATAGTACATTGGGTAAAGTTTTCCAAGATCCTTGAGTCATTTCTCTATGTATAAGTACTCATTATACAATTCTTGAGTTGGTCAAAGTGGTGACTTTGCAAGTGATGCACAAGTGGTGCATGAATGTAAAGTGATCCATATGTGGCGGACAACTGGCCAAGAACATGGGTGCACAGGTAGTGCACAAATAATTTGTTCACAATGTTTTTGTAAGAAACGTGGAATGTAGGTTGCAAAATGGTATGTTTGAAGGGGTTTTAAGGTTTTTTTTAGTGTTAAGGAAGGTCCACTTGAACCCTCCCTTATGCACACAATTTGGAGATATAAAATTCAAAAGGGGAAAAGATATGAAGTGAAGATGGTACACAAGAGTTTATGTATGGCCCCCCATTTAAAATTTTGTTTTTTCATAAATTCACTACATGACAAAAAAGGGAGTCGGTCTATACATGAAGAGGTTCTTGGGACATAAAAGTGAGCACCAAGATAGTGAATTGCTTGAAGTGACATATGTGAAAGGAGTCAACACCCAGCCAAGGGCATCATTCTTGGAACTAGGAGATAGATTATTGAGCAAATACATAGTTTACACAAGGGCAAGAGAGATCAAGACACACAGGCATAGTGCATGCACATAGAAGCAAGGTGTCTAAAGAGAGAGACAAGGGTGCAAAGAAAGTGACAAAGCATATAGATTAAGTGCGTAGAGAGCAACTACGGTGTGACAAACTATCATCAAGGACGTGTTGCACATCATCGATAGAGAAGTGACCCATCCTTCACCCTTATTGAAAACTTGAGTGCAAGGTGTGCACAATGGCAATCTTCATCTAGGGCGTCATCTACACCTCTCCGGTCATAGTCTCAGAATCACACAAAATTTGATGTGCATACTCAGGGAGATTGGTCCTTCGAATGCATTATTATAGTGCTTGCATAGGCTATTTCATTTTTTGTGCCAAAGAAATATATAGGTTTTGGTTCGCCATTATAAGCATCTCAAAGTTTGCTACAGGTTTAGCAGAATGCCTTAGAGTAGTTCTATTCAACTTGTTTAGATACAATCATTTTTTTGCATCAGGGTATTTTAGTTAGTGGCCATGGCAAAAAGTAGTGATGTATTTTGTATGTTTGCTATTGAGGATAAGTTGAACAATACAAATTACCCATTGTGGGCTCATATGATGTGTCATGTATTAGATGCAAAAGGACTATGGAATATTGTGCAGGGTGTGAAAAAACATCCTATTACACTTGCAAATATAGGTATTGAAGCTGATGTAAATGGCATCAAAGATAGATTCTGTAAATTCCTCTTTGTGATGTGGTCTCTATTGCACCTACTGCAGAGCAAATTCATTCGAATGGCAGAGATGCTCAGGCACATGCATTGATAGCATTTTTTGTCAAACGTGCCATTATTCACTCTTGGATAACAACTAAGGATGCTTGGGATACACTTACCACATTGTACCATACAAGGAAATGAGGCTCCTATTGTTTACCTCCAAAAACAATCGGAAAGTGAGCATATGAATGAAGGTGATTCTATGGATAGTTTTCTAACAAAGATCAAGGATTTGAAGGAACAATTGATTTCTGTTGATGAAGTCCTTCTTGACATTTCACTTGTGTAGATTGTTCTGGATGGTGTTCCCAACTCATATGAGAGTTTTGCTTCTACTCTTCATTTGATGATGAAAGGCAATCCAAATGCCTTAAAATTTGAAGAGTTAGTTTTTGTTGTGTTGCATGAAATTTGTTGGGATGGTAGAGATGCTCAAGCACAAGCATTGATAGACTTCTCTATCAAAAATGCCATTATCCCTCATATTCACTCTTTCAAAACATCCAAGGATGCTTGGGATACACTTACGAATTTATTCCATGCAAGAAATGAGGTTTTGTTAATTACCTTCTGATACAGTTAGAGAGTGAGCATATGAATGAAGGAGATTCTATGTGTAGTTTCTTGACAAAGAACAAAGATTTTAATGATTAATTGATTTTTGTTAATTAAGACTTACACTATAGTTCACTTGTGCACTCTTCTTAATGGTCTTCCTCATTCATAAGAGATTTTTGCTTCTACACTTCGATTGATGATGAAAGGCAATCCAAATGCCTTAACATTTGAGGAGTTAGTCTAAGTTTTATTGTAGGAAAATCAATTATTATGCATATTGTAGATCAACCTTTACTAGTTGGTCAAAAGGGCAATGCTAAATGGATCTCATCTACTAGTACACAAAAATCCGTTAATATTGTGTAGTTGAGGAAGCAAGACAAAGATGACAAGAAAAAACAAAAGCAAAACCATTTTTGCAAATACTATAAAGGAAATGATCATGTCGTCAATAGTTGTCCAAAAAGGGATGCAGAAGGGGCAAAGAAGAAAGAGGCTAGAATGGTTGTTGTAGAGGTCTCTACACCAAAAATAGAGTCTAATAATCTTGTGTAGAATAAAGAATGGGCATTTACTACTCTTTGCAGTTATGGCCCATCTTTTCATAAGTAGTGTATGTCTATAGTAGCCTTAGATGTCTCGTACTTTGATATTAGTGCAACCAAGCATATAATATCACAGTGTAGTTTCTTCAGTTCACTTGAGCCTACCCCTACAGGGAATTTAGTCACATGTGCAAACAACTCCTCATATCTTGTAATTGGAGTTGGAAAGTTCATTTAGAATACTCTTAATGGTAGTTCTTTCACATCATCAGATAAATTGTATCAGCTAGGGATCAAGAAAAATTTGTTGTGAGTTCTAGCATTAGCCAAGATGGCTTGGTTGTCAATTTTTTAAATGACAGGTGTACAATTCAATCTTTCAAATGGGGATGTCATTATTGTTTCTAGGATTTTATGTCATGGGCTATATAAGCTCATAGAATATGCAAAATATATGAATGATTCAATGTGTGGAGTTCAAAACTCTTAGGTTATCTCAAATGCAAAGCTTTAACATGCACACTTTGGTCATTTGAATTATGATAGTTTGTGAGGCTCAATGTATGATATGGTGTCCTCTCTGACCAAACTTGAGGAACCTTGCAAACATGTATGAGAAGGTTTTTTTGGGGCAAAATGGAGTGTTCCTTCTTCCCTAAAGATGGTTCACTTAGAGCTACTCATAAATTGTAGCTTGTTGATCGTGATGTTTATGGTCCTATGTAGACATCTTCTTTTGGGAACTACCTCTACTTTGTGACTTTCATTGATGATATTTAGTGGCATGCATGAGGTTTGTTGATTGAAAGAAAATTTAAGAGTGTTTGTGTGCTTCAAAAAGAAAATTGTTATGGCAAAAAAATTGTCACCATGTAATTGGGCACTCTCCACTCTAATCGGGGGGGGGGGGGATACAGGTCTTTTGATTTTAATGCATTTCAGGTTGACAATGGTATAAAACATCAATATAGAGTGTTTTATACACCTCAAAAAAATAGAGTTGTTGAAATAAAGAATAGATCTCTCATGGAGATGGTGAGGTGTATGATCAACAGTCAAGATCTACCACATGGCTTCTTGCTTAAGGCTATTATGTGTGAAAACATAGGTACTTAACAAGTGTCCCACCAAAACAATGCAATCTATCACTCGATATGAAGTTCGGCATGATTGCAAAGCATCTATTGCTCATCTGCATGTCTTTGGTTGTGTGTTGTATGCATTAGTGCTTGAACAACAATGTGGGAAATTAAATGATAAAGCAGCGAAATGATTTTTTTGGTACACTTTTGAAAACAAAGGCTATCCTCTCTATAATCCAATTGAGCATCCTCCATTCTGATTAAGGAAGGGAAAACATATCTTTTGATTTTAATGCATTTTTGGTTGACCATGGGATAAAACATAAGTTTACCGTGTGGTATACACCTCAATTGAATGGAGCTCTTGAAATAAAGAACAAGTCTCTCATGAATAGGGAGAGGTGTATGCTCAAAAGTGAGGCTTTACTACATAGCTCCTTGCTTAAGGCTGTTATGTATGTAGCATAGTTATTTAATAGGTATCCCACCAAAGAACTACAATCTATCACTCCATATGAGGCTTGGGATGGTCGCAAGCTATTTGTTTCTCATCTACGTGTCTTTGGTTGTTGGACATTTGCATTAATAGTGCCTAAACAACAACATAGAAATTGGATGATAAAGTAGTAAAATGTATTTTTGTTTGGTATAGTTCTAAAAGCAAAATTTGTCGTCTATATCATCCATATATTAAACACATTTTGGTTAGTCATGATGTTGTTTTTGTGAAAGATGCAATTCAAACATTATTTTCATGTACTAAGGAGACATCAACTAGCTCAAAAGATGTGTTTGACACTTTTTTGCCTCTTTCTATAGGTTCACATTTAAGTGTTGGTTCAAATGAGGTAATTTCTTAGGTGTTATAGGTCTCACATGATGATGTAGATCATTCCATTTTCTTATGCAAATCTATTGTTGCACTTGTTGATGAGAGCGCTGATAAAAAGAAGGCAAAAAATATGGCCAAATGGCTAGCATAGACTTTGTGAGATACCAAATTAGATGCACCTATATCATATCATATTGAATCAAGCTCTCATAGTGCTTGTTTTGCATCAGATTGCTATACAATGGATGCCTCTAGTCTTTGTGAGGGGAAAATTTAGAAACTTTGATGGATATGATGATGGAAATGTGATGTTATTATGAAGAATGGTACTTGTTCTTTATGTGGTTTTCCTGTAGGTAGAAAGTCCATTGGCACTAAATGGGTATACAAGCTCAAGCATAAACCTCATGGAAGAGGTGAAACATATAAGGCTAAGCTTGTTGCAAAAGGTTATGCTCAAGAGAGATGCATTTATTTTGATGAGAACTTTCCTTTAACATGCCAAATGATTGCCATTCATAGCATTTGTGCACTTATAGCTCATGATGGTTGGAATGTACATCAATTGGACATTAGAACTACATTTTTAATGGTGAATTACATGAGTACATCATCATTTGGGCATTCAATTTATGCAAGTTGATGTGGACCAACTCTATGTGAAACAAAATATATTGACACATTATTGCAACATTTCTGCCTTGAAAACTAAGAAACTATTGCCGGTCCTATGGAAAAAAGTTTATGGTTGAGTCTTCATGATGATGGAGATGTATTTGATGTTGTTTTCTATTCGTAGAGTGTTGGATGCTTGATTTAATTATGCATAATACAATGTGACATTCACCTTTCTATATCTCAGATGAGTAGGTTCATGCATTAGCCCGATCTCAAACATTTTTCAGTGGTTAAGCACATCTTTCCCTACTTGAGTGGTTCCTAGCTAGCTAGATTGTTGTATCCCAAGGCAAGATCACCACTCCAAGATTTACATACTTTTAGTGACTCTGATTGGGTGGGTTTCTATGATACTTCTATGTCCAGTAGTGGTTTTCTTCATGCTGAGTAGCTTACACATATCTTGGTTGAGCAAGAAGGAGCCTATTGCGGCCACTTCTAGAATTGAGGCTCAATAGAGGTTAGCTTTCATAATGGCTATTGAGTGTGTGTGGTTGAGATGCTTTTTGGATGCTTTGGGTGTTGGTGAGTCTTCTGCCATCGTCATCTTCATTGACAATCACAGGGCATTCCTAGTTGCAAGGAAATGTGTACTCCATTCTCACACAAAGCACATTAATGTGCATTAGCATTATGTCAGGGAGAGGTTCTATGTTGGGGAGAACAGTTTCGCATATGTTCCCACATAAGATGACATCGAAGATATTTTCCCAAAAGCTCTACCTTGAGAGAAGTTTGAAGCTTTCTACAAAGCTTTGGGCTTATTTTCTTTTGTGGATTGATCTCTTTCCACATAGCTTGGCACTCCTAGGGGGGAATTGTTGATATATTTTGGTAGTGATGTGTATGAACCAACTAGGAACACTAAGGAACTTTTTTCCCTCTTTAAGAGGTTTTTCCCCTCAACTTTTACATATGTCTTTAACCCTAACTGGTCACTTATTTTTTTGTGCTTACTTGGTAATACATTTAGTATTGTTCATTATGCTGCTCCAAGCTTCTTCTTCTTCCTTGTGTTTTTGGCATGCTTTTGTAGACCTTGAACTCCAACAATTCTCACATTATGTTCTCTATCTACATAGAGTTCTTCTAGCCATCACAATCCTTCGTGTATTTCCTTTCATGCATCCTCACTTTCTCACACACCCAACATATGTAAGAGAGCACATTCAGCTCTTTCTCAACCTCATACTTTTTGTGTTCACATATATTGTGCACTCTTATGTGTGCAAATCATTTTGAGAGCATAGAATTAAAAGGTTTGGCACTCCAAGAACATTTCTCCAAGGTTCATTAGACTTTTACTCCCATTTTGAATGCATTCATATAATGAAAATTGCAAAGAGATTTATAGATTATGAGTTGGATTTGAACTCTCATTTTAGCTTTTTTCCAAGTTCATATCTTTCTTCTTTTGACTTTTTTGGTGTAATGAAAAGCAAGAATGACTTATTTTGGATGCATTAAGATGAATATTAGCTTTTTTAGACTAACTATCCTATGTGTTCTTATATGATGAAGCATGTTCTTGTTGCAAAGAAAGTATGGAATGTAGTGGTAGAAGTCAACAAGCAACCAACAAATTCTTCTACTATGCAAGCTATTTCTCATAGATTCAAGTTCTTCTTCAAGTATGTGATTGAACATATTTTCCCACAAATAAAATCATAGACTACTTCAACGTAGTCTTGGGATTCACTTGTTTCTTTGTATTTTATGTGTAATGAAGCATGTTTTCTTAATTACGAGAGAAACATGAATATGCATGTACGGTTAAAAATGATTTACTGGATGTATATGTCACATGCATCAAGTTTTTTGAAAGAGATATTGGAAAACATTGATGAAATTAGTCTCGATGTATCACTCATTTCTTAACTACTTATAGGATTGTCATAATGTTTGAAAAGCTTTTCTACTACACTTCATTCCATTGCAAAGATACTCAAAATATGCATAGTCTTGATGTAGTTGTGTCTCTTCTTTTGCATGGAAAGCAATCAATAGAAAATAGAAGTGTTTTCCTCAAGGGACTATAAGAAGTTGGTACTACACAGAAGGGTAAAAGCAAGTATGGTTCAACTTTGGGTTTATAGAAACTGACACATGTCGAATTTAGCTCTTCCATTTCTTCCTCTCCTTATAATGATATACAAAAGAAGAAGATATGGTAGTACTATCAAAATCTAGGACATGATATTGATGAATTTAGAAAGATTTACAAGCATAATTAAAAGAAGAAAGAATCTAGCATTTCAATTGTTGATAATATCCAATGTAAGGAAACATGAAGGTAATGTTGCTCAAGAGGTTTTGGAATGTATTGTTATATTTCATTATGATTCATCATCACATTCTACATGTACGATTGTGAATGAGGATGATTTGGATTGGTTTTTGGATAGTGGTCACTTCAAAGAATATGAATTCATGTTTTTTTATTAATATTTGAAAGATGCACTCAAGGGAGGACATGTTCCATGTGAAAATAATGCTTCTTATCCTAGAATTGGATTTTTTGAAATCAATATTTTGATTGCAAATGGTGGTAGGTATATACTCAAGACTTCATTGAGATAATGCATGTCTTGGTTGAGCAAGAAGCAACCTATTGTGGCCAAATCAAGTTGTGAAGTTGGGTACAAGGTATTTTTTTGAGCTATAGTCGAATATATATGGTTGAGATGCTTATGCATGCATGGGGATTGATGCACATATGCATTTTTGCATTGAAAGTCAAAGAACATTGGCAATTCCAAGAAATCAGGTGTTTCATGAATGCACAAAGCACATTAAGATTCATTATCATTATGTCAAAGAGAACCTTCATGATTGGTATATTGATTTGGGATATGTACCTACACACGATAGTGTTAGACATATCATCAAAGATATTCCATGATAAAATTCTGATGCTTGTCACAAAGCTTAAGGTTTGGTACCTTATGGGGGTTCACTTGTCACTCCATGTTTGTGTTCAAACCATTTGCTCAAGGGGCTTTGTTACACTTATCTATCCCTTGAGTGGCTTTGATGTGAACCATTACCCCATACATGGACATATTTTACACTAGATTTAGCTAGAGGTTTTCTCAACATCTAACACATATACACGATATACTCATATGTGCTGGTAAATTGTACTTAGGAATTCAGTTATAGCTCTCACTTTCCTTATTCTCACATTCTTGATCATTATTCATGGTCTATCTATAGACAATTCTCCCTAAACTACACATAAAGAACCATATTTTGATTTCCTTTTTAATCAAAATAGTTTTCAGTTGTCAAAACGCTTTCCATGAAATAATTCTCGAATAAATATGTTTTTTATCAAAAAATTGTATCAAGAAGAACCTTCTCTCTAGGAGAACATTTTTTGAATGACAAAGTTTTTAATTGTAAACGAATTTTATTCTCATACAATAAATACAATATACTTTATAAAAATAAATAAGTACCAATGTACGAAAGTATTAAGAATTTTTGAACTACTCATAGAGAGTCAATTGCACACAAAACCTTGCAGAATAACAAATAATTCTATAAGTTACATAGATAGTTGGTTACAAGTAATGAAGCTCCAAACGTCATGAATGAAACAAAGATGATCACGAGTTTTATACATACAATGTTTCGAAAAAATCCAAGTTAGCAAAAGCATGTTAGAAACTTTATAGCAAGTACATTTTCTATTTTCTCACACACCAAGAAACCAATAGTGAGTTGTAGTAATCCAGATCTTCATTCTTAAATCCATGAAAATTATTAAACTCTTGATTGGTTTTTACAACGATGTGTCTTTTGTTACATTTTTGTCACTCATTCATCTTGGCCATTTTCAAGTAATTAATCAATCGAAAAACATATTTCTCAATAATATCTAAGCTTTTGAGTCTAGTTGAATTTTACTCTCAGCTATATCATGCGGTACAGCTTTAAGAAACTACTTCTGAAAACCACTTTTTAAAATTGCATGGATCATTAACGTTACAAATTCTAAATAGTTAATGAAACTCAATACTAGCCCTCATCTAGATACCCATTCTCAAATGCTATTGAAATCTAAATTTATAAGAACTAATAACATCAATGAGGATTCAAGCTATTCTTGGTTGTAATTGTGTACAATCTTTAAAGGAATTCCGAAACCTTCCTAGAGATAACCAAATCTTGTGTATGCTCACTCATTGCATTACTGATATATTTAGATAGAGTGAAGATAGATTTCCTCTCTTTCCTCCCATCCTTGGCAATCCATCCTTTGTTTTCAATCATTCTAATCGGACCTACATATTTTACATACAGAGTTGGATCAAGCAAGTAAGAGGCTTGCTTGGGTAGGGGTCCTATTGCGAGTTGGAGAGAACTTGAAACGTACAGCTAGGGATAACTACCCAATCAACAGTCATCTAAAGGTTGATTGAAATTTTAATAACCTTTGAGAGAGATTTGCAAAGAATTTGATAGGAAGAACATGTATTCCATTGGTCCATACTCAACTTTGAATACTTATTATTGAAGCTCGAACCTTCACATTCACCACGTAACCAAATTAGCAGAAATGCGTAATACTAAATACCGACTTCAGTTGCTCGTAGAATATGTAGATATTTCAGAGAGAGAGAGAGAAACGAAAAATAACGAAAAATATGTAGATATTTCAGGAAATCTCCTTCCGGCATCACACACTACAGCAAAATAGATGAAGGAAGTGGTTATGTTTTTATTCATTAATTCAACATGTGCGGTCTCCATTGTGATTTTTTTATTTTCTTGTCACTACAAGGAATACGGGTGCATAGCGACGGTTAAGGCGACACAATTTCATCGCTATAAAATTGCAAAATGCATCGCAATGAGTGTTGAGCGTGCACCGTCGATTAAACAACGAGCCAAATGACGTTTTTTTTGACGTGTGGCACGATGGGGTGTGCGACGCTCGCATAGAGCGTTGCTAACACGATGATTTTAATCAGCATTGCATAAGGGACGCTTTTTATGTCGCATAAGCGATACTTTTTTGCATCGCATAGGCAACACTAAAAAATGTTGCTGATGCAATGTCAACTCTACTGGTTTTTTCGACGCGTTAGCATCGCTTACATGATGGTCTGTTGACGGAAAAAAATTAAAACGTTGGAGGCTCTTTGATCGGCATTTTCACGCATCTGATCAAAGAGCTCTCCAACGTTCGCAATTGCGCTGCACTTACGAGCTGAAACAAGTATATGCCGAATTGTTGTTTTGCCTAAACTCTCTCTTATTGTCTCCCTCTGTCTCTGTTTCTCTCTTTCTACATCTTTCTCTCTTTGAATTCTGTCTCTCCCTCTCTCTCTCTCTCCTTTCCCTCTTTATTGCAGGTTATTCAAGAAGTTAACCAAGCAAAAAGTATCGCTAACTATTGTAATTACAATTTCTATTCTTTGTATATCATTTGAATTGTGTTATTTTCATTAGATAGCATACTCACACTTATTGATATGCACTTATGTACTTATACATGATGAAGATGCACTTTCACACATATACACATATACACATATACACATGCACATACACACACATATATACACACAGATACATGTGCACATACACTTAGATATACACACATATACACATGCATATGCACAAACATTTCTACAACCACATAAAAAGACTTACATGCATGCATTATTGCACACACACACACACACATATATATATATATATATATATATATATACATACACATACACACATTAACATATACATAATTACATGTATATGCACATCCACATGCATGCACATGGATGCAAATGGAAATGCATCCACATACACATGCATGTTTCATACATTTACACATGCATATACATACATTATACACATATATACACATATTTACACATATATATATATGCACATATGTACACACACATATACACATGCACACACACATGCACATACCTACATATACACATATACATGCACATACACACAAAAACACATAGAGTTACACATATACATGCACATACATATGCACACATATACACATGCACATGCACATACTCATACACACATATACACTTACACATGCACATGCACATACATACATATACACAAACATACACATGCACATACATACATATACACTTACGTACACACATATGAATGAATTATATAATTAAAGTATTCAAACACATGCTTAATATAAACAATAATATAAATCAATAAAACAAAAATCTTCATTACTTAATACCATACACACAATTCAAAACATTACTGAAATGAAAAATATATAGATAATATATATATATATATATATATATATATATATATATATATATATATATATATATATATATATATATATATATAGATAATATATATAGATAATATATATATATATATATATGTATATATCAATGTAAATACATATAATCCAATGTCATAATCAACTAGAATCCTAATCATCATCACCATGATCATCATCATCCGCAGCATCATGATCATCTTGATCATCCTCATCCTCATCGTCATGATCACCCTGTGATGATCGAGATCATCCCTCCTGTGTCTGTCTCTCCACCTCATCTATATCTGTCTCTCCATAATACTCATGTACTACATATAACAAACATAAATAAATAAAACAATTAAACCATTCATAAAAATAAAATAATTATATAAAATTTAATGATACTCACAAAGGCATCAGGATGATCTCGCATATACTCGCTTAAATGCCGATATCCAAAATGTGTAGCATACTCGATCTCATGTTTCGTAGGATATCGGCCATAATCCTTTCGCTGCATTGAAACAAATAAAAAAGATTAGTTGCTTGCATTTTAACTAAAATAAAACATATACTCACAATAACACATATACTTACAAATGTAGCTACAAAACCATTATGGCCCATTTGGCCTAGGTGCGATGTGTGGCCCGACTCCATTCTCTTCTTTGCAACAGCCTGTTTATCTAAGGAAAAAAAAATCTATAAATTAAATGTAAAAAATTACTAAAATATATAAAAATTATAAATATAAACTATTAATTTGTGTACCTTCTGCTGAGGAAATGACTCCTGAAAACATAGCTGTCTACGAAAAATTTGCCACGTCTCAGGTGGTATGTTAGGTCGCCTCTTATTCTTTTCCACCATACAATATCTCCTGTTAATTTAATCTCAAACAGAAGAAAAAATTAGAATACATACACATATATACACACACATACACATACACATACAGATACCCACATACACATATACATGCAAACATATACGCATACATATATGTATATATATACACATATACATACATATAACATAAACACACATATACATATCCACACATATACATACACACACATGCATGCATATACACTCATTCGTACAAAATACATGCATTTATCCCACAATAATGGGTAGTTGTGTATATGTGAATATGTGTGTATGTGTAAATGTGTATATGTGAATATGTGTGTATGTGTAAATATGTATATGTGAATTTTGTGTGTATGTAGATAATCAGATTATTAATATCAAATACCATTATTTGTAGATTCTAATCAATCAGATGGAGCTCCACCACCGTCTCCTCATCGTGCAACGACTATATACTGTAATTATATCAAACATTTAATGTTAAATATATTTGATGGATACATAACTTTTTTTTTTGTTTCTTATTATGTGTAGATTCTGATCAATGAGAGGGTACTCCACCACCTCCTACCCATGCAACGACTTCACATGTGTCCTCCGATAGGAATGATGATGAAATTTACTATCAAGAGCATATTATATGTTGGTGTAACTCTTGTTATGGCACGTATGGAAGACCACGATTAGAATGTATTGAACATGAGGTAGAGTATGGTACTTTTGAGCGTATCAACCTGATAATGCTTGGGTATGTATTTTTTATATATATTAATGTCATTATTTTATTTAAAAACCATATACAAAATCAAATTACTGTTGATATACAGGAATACTTGCTCGATCATGATGATGCTGATAATTTTTCTCATAATGTTAATATACCTCGTGGACGTCATGGACTTGCTGTTCATCAATTACAAGCAGAGGTTTCTAGAAATCCTCTACCTCCTGGTTTAGAGACTGAAACGGCTGGAGATTATCCATTGCCAGCTCGTGATCGTTCTTTAGTACAAACATATGATAGAAGAAGATATGGAGGATGGAATAGAGGACCACTTCCTTTAGATGGAGAGGTTTTGAAATTTTGGGGTAATCGCTATATGATTGCTCCATCCACTATTACTAATGTTGGTCATGGTCTCTTTATTGTAGAGGATTTGTATGTGCCTCCGAACTCTGAAGTCACTCTTATGTCATTTTGTGGTCCTATATATGGATGGGGAGATTGGCATCGACTTTCATGTTATGTTCAAAGCATGAGTACTTATGGAATATGCTTGAACGCAGGATCCCTTACTAGTAGAAGGATTTTACATGTAGAAAATGAAAGATTATATATTGATGGAAGACCTTACACACATGGAAATATAGCAGGTTTAATAAATAGTAGTCGAGGGTTACATAATAGTTCAAGGACTTATTACACATTTGAGGAGCGTGAAAGTAGTCATGAATCACCATACATGAGTAGAGATGTATCAAGATACATAGTTGTCAATGCTATTACTACATTACATGCCGGTGATGCAATATTAGTGAATTATGGATGGCGTAGACCTCCAAGAGCACCTTTTAGCTAGAGAGAATAAAACATTTCTATCCATATTTAATAACTTATATACTTAATTTTATATTTAAAGTTTAATTTTTATTCATTTATGGAATACTAATGAATTTTATTTATATGTGTAGATTCCAACGTATGATGTTGATGATATTCCTCCACACCATTCACAATCGCTAGTAAGACCTCATTTATCAGAAGCTTCTATGAGGAGGCTACACAAAAGTAATCATGTGGAATATGAAAGGTTGAAAGATCTATATTCAAAAGACGATAAAGCACAAGATTTGCGTGACAATGATGAAGATGATGGCATGGCAGATTTTATTGAGGATTGGTATCAAAATGATAGTGAGAGCATTGATATTTCTAAAAAGGAGAAATATCTTCGAGAGGAATGTCTAAAGCATGTATATGAAGGAAGTCGTTTGACACGACTAAGTACGAGCTTACTTATTCTCAATCTTCAAAATCGTTTTGGATGGAGTAATGTATCTGTTTCGACACTATTAAGTTATAATTTTCAATTTTCTATCTATTATATATACATGCATATATATATATATATATATATAAATACATGCATATATAAACATACACATAATATACATGAATGCATACACACATATAAACATACACACACATATACACACATACACATGTTATGAGAGTAAGGTCAAATTATACATACCTGTATCGAATGAAGATATTTTGTCCATCTAGCCTTTAGAAGTGTCCACCCAACCTTTAGAATCTTCTTGACACATGTTTCTTCTATTTTAGTCGACCTAATACCTGTGCTGCTAATTATACAAATATTAAATAGCAGTTACCAAGGAAGGTATTAAGCCACATGTAAAATGGGAGGAGCAAATTTATCTTGAAGATTTTGAAGGATGGAAAAATAATTTTAAAGTATGGGCGAACAAAAAGTGTCCATTCAATGCAGGTTTTTATTCTTACTTTAGATAAGGTAAAAGCAAGAACTTGAATTGAATGGACACTTTTTTTCTGCCCATCTTTTAAAACTATTAATGCATCTTTCAAAATATTCGCAAAAAATTTGATCGTCCCATTTTACAATATATGACTAAATACCTTCCTTTGTAACCGCTATTTAATATCTATAAACAGCTTAGCAAGACAGGTAATAAATTGACTATAAAATGGGAAATTGCGAGACGATTCAATGGTCTAGATATGAATATCTGCAAACCACAATATACAAAAAACAATTAAAAACAAAATCAAATATACACAGCTAAACATGCATACATACATATACATACATATATACACATTCATACATACACATACATACATACACATGTATACATACATACATATACATATATGCATACATATACGCATACCTATATATACATACATATACACCTATAAAACACATATACATACATATAAACATATACAAATACACATATGTATATGCATGCACATGCATATTCACATCCACATACACATGCACATAAGAATACACATATTTAGAATTATATGCATATATATATATGTATATTTATTTATTTACTTTTTTTAATATATTATTTTTTGATGAACTTACAGGTTATTATCTGAAAAGTTTTTACCAAGTCAGAATATTCTTCCTACCTCGCATGATGAAATGAAGAAGATAATCAACAATCTTGGTATAGATTATCAATGTATACATGCATTTCATAACGATTGTATGATGCAGACTCTTTGACATGTCCCAAATATCAATCTCCTCGATATAAGGGCGAAGAAGGTAAAATCCCAAAAAGGGTATTGAGACATTTTCCATTGGCTCCACGAATTAGACATATGTTTGAAACCCCCGAATTATCAATGCTTTTGACTTGGGGACATGATCACAAAAGTACTGATGGAATAATAAGAATTCCTCATGATAGTGTTGCTTTTCATCATATTGATTCTACATGGCCTGAATTTGCACAAAATCCACAGAATCTAAAGTTAGGAGTTGCATTAGATGGGGTTAATCCATTCTCCATGAAATCCAGTAAATGGTCAACATGGCCAGTGGTAGTCATAAACTACAATCTTCCGCCATATCTTAGCATTAAAAAGGAACATTTAATGCTTTCACTTTTAATCCTAAGCAAAAGACAAGTTAAAGATATGAATATATATCTTGCTCCCCTGATTGATGATCTCCAAGAGTTATGGAGAGGTATTAATGTCATTGATGTATCGAAAAGCATCAATGAAAGACATATTACGATTCGTGGTATTGTGGCTTGGACTATTCAGGATTTTCTAGGATATGGTGTTTGTTCAGGTATTGATGTAATTTATTTATTCAATATGCATGTAAATAAATATGATTTAATCTAATTATATTTTTATCATTTTCATGATGCAGGAACATCTACTAAGGGTTATAAAGCTTGTCCATATTGTGGTGATTGGTTGAGATCAATCTATAGTAAGAATCTCAACAAAAATATTTATCTTCCACATCGACGATTCTTGCCTGATGATCATCCATTAACATCTAAAAGAGAAGCGATACATTTTAATGGAAAGCTTGAAACAGGTTAGTGTCCAAAACCTATGACGCCATGGATTGGTATAAAAAATGGACAGATGGACCTCTGATAGATCCAGAATCAGAAGTCTTCAGTGATGATTCAAATAATGAGTATGTGAAGAGAGGTAAAGGAAAATTGGCACTCCTAGAGAACATATCAATATGGTATTCTTTGGAGTATTGGAAAGAGTTAAAAGTATGTCGTCTTCTTGATCCGCATATATTTAAAAATATTGGTTATTCACTATGGCAGCATCTTGTTGGACTAAAAGATACCATAGCATCAAGGAATGATTTGAAAGATCAAAAATCCAAACCAAATTTATGGCCAGTTTTTGATAGACATCGACAAGAAACGACTTATGCACCTACTCCTTGGGTACTTACAACAAAAGAGATACAGACTATCAACAATAGAATTCTGTTGATTAAGACGCCTACATTATATGGAGCATCTTTTCAAAACATGTTTACTATGGATGATAAGAGCTTATCTGGGTTAAAGACCCATGAGTGGCATGACTTTTTGAAACAAATTTTACCTTTGGTTATCGATGGATGTACAACCAAAGGAGTACGAGATGTGATCTATCGTCTTGGATCACTTATAAGGTAATTATGATACTTTTATATTTAATATGTATGAATATTGGATAAATTTTATTTTTTAATTAACTTCTTTATAATTGTTTTTATGATATGTATAGGTGGATTACATCCAAAGAGATTGACAAAAACTCGATCCCACAAAAAAAACGTGAATGCAAGGAGCTACTATGTTTGATGGAGAAAGAACTTCCTACTTCATTTTTTGATATTCAGGTTCATTTATTAGTCCATCTTGTAGATGAAATGGAGATTGCAGGTGTTGTCAACACTCGATGGATGTTTTGGGTCAAGCGATTCATGGGAATATTAAAAGGTTATGTGCAACAAAGAGCAAAACCAGAAGGATCCATGGCAAAGGGTTGGATGCTTGAAGAGTGCATGTATTACGTTAGTGAGTACCTTGAAAGAGTTCATGAAGAAGCTCCATGTGCATGGACCAACGAGTCTTCTTCAAAAATAATAGATGAGGTATTATCAGGTAAGGGAGTTCCATTCTTATTTACATTTCAAGAAAAAAATGATGTTTCTACTTTTGTAGCATATAATAGCAAATGCATGCAAGCATTCCTTAACGAGTACGAGGAACTTCAAAATCTCCGAAGTAAAAGGCGAAAAAACAAAAGCTATAGACATAATCTCGATAATAATGAGATTACAAATATATCTTCTTTCACGGATTGGCTATATAGTCATATGCAACGCACCAACGCAAATAATGAAGAAATCTCAAATGAGCAAAGAGAGTTAATGATAGGTTGTGAACGAAAGGTAATTTTATTAAAATAATATTTTATTTTTTTCATATATGTATATTAGTTTCTATTTACTAATTGAATTTCTTTCGCAGGCTCGAATGTTCACTAATATGTTGGCTTTCGGACAGCATATTAGAATCAAAACCATTGATTCTTTACGTAAAATAGAGGATTCTAGTATTGTTGCTTCTTTCAAGCAGCTATCACGTGCTAGCTCAAAAAGACACAAACCTTATAGATGGCAAACTTGGTTACGTAGGAACTATTGTTGGTATCTACAAAATTTCATATCGTACATTCAAACAGGTAGAAAAAAGTTTATATCTTTTATGATAGAGTTAGTTATTTTTTTAAGCACCTAATAATGGGTTTTTGTTGTTATATATTTTGATAGGTCATTTTGAAGGTTGACTGGTTTCAAGCAGAGTATAAAGGTAGTAATTCCACATTAAGAAAGAAATTATCTGGGTTTTGGGCAATTGATTCTTCCAACGTAATGCGATCTACTAAAGAACCATATATTCTTCCTAGGCATATTGAACAAGCATTTTTTTATAAAAACCCAGATGCTCATACTTGGTGGCAAGTCATTCATGTGCAACCTAGAGGTAGGTCATTGTTTGAACAATTTATTGTTAGAGAGATCTAAGAAAGTCCTCTTGATGATTCAACATCAGATACTAATACATCAACACACGAAAGAGAAATTAGAATCATTATACTTGATAATGATACTAATCTTTTTGATGAAGAGGATAATTTTGTACATGCTGATTCTACTGATGAGGAAGAGGAATTACCAGAAATAGATATAAAACCATCAATAGATGATGTGATTCATGAGAACATAGATTTAACAATAGAAGAAATAAATGAAATCAATAAGGATAATGAAGATGAGACTATATTGATGTCTTACCAAAATGATGGCAATAATGAATACATATGAGCAGATTAGATAGTAAATTGTACTTTAGTTATTGATCAATAACTTGAAGCTTCTAAATGGATATCAGATAATAGATCTTTTTATTAACTTGAATAACGATGAATCCTACTAGAGAGATGAAATCATGTTCTTTTAAGTTAGAACATGAAGCTCGGGGGTATGCCTAATTATTTTATATATAGCTTTATCTTTGAGGAGCAAATTTTTATCATGTATGTATGCATATGTGTGTATTCATGTGTATTATATGTATACATATGTTAGTATGCATATATATGTATTTCATGTATATGTATGTGTTTGCATGTGTGTGATATATGTATACATGTGTTAGTATGCATATGCATTTATGTAAAATATTCATGTATTCATGTAATATATGCAAGTGTTTATAATTGTGTACATGTATATATGTATATGTGTCTATGTGTAAATGTGTACATGTAAATATGTATGCATATATATATATATATATATATATATATATATTATATATATATATATATATATATATATATATATATATATATATATATATATATATATATATATATATATATATATATATGTGTGTGTGTGTGTGTGTGTGTGTGTGTGTGTGTGCATTTAGGCATGTATGTGTGATACATAATATATCTACTCCATTTTATATTTATGTATGTGTATCTACATGATGTGCATATATCTTTATATATATTATGATCCTTGTTGATTCGAGTAGCTATATATAGAGGCATAAGGTTGGGAGGAGAGACATCTTCCTAGTAGGACGTCGGAGGAATAGATGCAATGTGTACATATACTTCAATCATATGGCTAAAAGGTTGAATTAGAGTTTTTAAATTAGGGGTTTTGAAACCCTAATATCGAAATTAGTGTTTTCAATTTAGGATTTTTGAAACAGGATTTATTTATTTATTTATTTGTTTATGTGTATGCATGTGTTGTGTATGTATGTGTATCTATATGTGCATATGCATGTGTTGTGTGTGTGTATATATGCATGTGTATATGTATATATGCATGTAAATATGATTATATGAGTCTATGTGTGTGTACATATGATTATGCATGTGTATGTATATGTGAGTATGTGTACGTGTATGTGAGTATGTGTATGTGTCTATGTGTATTCATTATATGTGTGTAACTGCATGCATGTGTATGTGTGTGTAAAACTGTGCATGTATGTGTGTGTATGTATAAATGTGCATGTCTGTGTATATGTGTGTAAATGTGCATGTATGATGTATATGTGTGTGTATGCGTGTATTTCTACCTCTAGTCTCACTCTTTTCTCTCTCTCTCTCATATATATACATACATACATAAACACACATACTCATATCCACATATATATACATAAAAGCAGTGCATACTGTGCATTATCGAAACGATGAGCCATAAGTGTCCGCATCTCTTTTAGACACCACTTATGTGACCATCTTGTCCCAAACTCTGTCTCAAGTGAACTAAGTACATATTTTTTATCCCTCTCATCATGCTCACTACAAAAATAAAAAAAATAATGTAAATAAACATAAGATATTTATTTCAATTTATATGAAAAATTTATACTTACTTCCATGGTAAGGGGACAAGGCATAGGTAAGAGTTGCATAATGCCCGCATTCTTCTCTTGAACTCCAATCCATTCCCTATGTACACAATGTACCCCTCTGGCTCTATATCGCACTCTAGTCCTAAGGTACCTATGCATGTCCTCATAGGCAACTCTCCTCTGCTATCATGATCTGGAGGTGGTATAGGTGTCCTGAAAATAGATAGATAAAAATAAATAAAAATATGTGTTATAATATCATTAAAGAAGTTTATGAAAAAAAACATACCTATGAGCAGAAAGCTGTCTTCCTGCATGTGGAGGGACAGAAGAGCCCTTCTCTGATCGCTGGGTAAGCATCTGGATCGTATAGTCTAGCTCATCATGAGACATCTCTGAGTAATCACCCATGATGGCCCCTAGAGTATCAGACGGAACTCTTGCTCTCATAAGACTTTTTATGAGAGTGAGTTTCACCTTTCTCTCTCTACTAGGATCCATAATACCTAACATATAAAACAAAATGCGTTAGAAATCAATATATATACGTGTACATATGTATGTGTGTATGCATTAACTATGTGTATGTATGCATGTGTGTGTATGTATGTGCATGTATGTGTGTGTATATGTGTATGCATGTGTATGTGTGTGTATGCATCATTATGTGTGTATGTGTCTATGTGTGTATGTATGTCTGTATATGTGTGTGTGTATGTGTGTGTGTCTATGTGTATGTATGTGCGTCTATGAGTTTCTATGTGTTTATGCGTGTGTATGTGCCTATGTGCGTGTATGTGTGTATGTGTATGCATGTATGTATGCATATGCAGGTGCATTATGTATGCATATGTGTGTGTATGTGTGTGTATGCATTATGTATGCATATGTGTGTGTATGCATTAAGTATGTGTGTGTGTATGTATGTGCGTGTATGTGTGTGCGTTTATGTGTGTGTATGTGTGTATGCATGTGTATGTGTGTGTATGCATCATTATGTGTGTATGTGTCTATGTGTGTATGTGTCTATGTGTGTATGTGTGTGTGTCTATGTGTATGTATGTGCGTCTATGTGTGTCTATGAGTGTGTATGTGTTTATGCGTGTGCATGTGTCTATGTGTGTGTATGTGTCTATATGTGTATGTGTATGCATGTATGTATGCATATGCATGTGCATTATGTATGCATATGTGTGTGTATGTGTGTGTATGCATTATGTATGCATTATTTATGCATTATGTATGCACATGTGTGTGTATGCATTAAGTATGTGTGTATGTGTGTGTATGTATGTGCATGTATGTGTGTATGTGTGTGCGTGTCTGTGTGTGTATGTGTGTATGCATGTGTATGTGTGTGTATGCATCATTATGTGTGTATGTGTGTATGTGTGTGTGTATATGTGTGTGTGTATATGTGTGTGTGTGTGTATATGTGTGTGTGTATGTGTGTGTGTCTGGGTATGTGTGTGCGTCTATGAGTGTGTATGTGTTTATGTTTGTGTATGTGTCTATGTGTGTGTATGTGTCTATGTGTGTATGTGTATGCATGTATGTATGCATATGCATGTGCATTATGTATGCATATGTGTGTGTATGTGTGTTTATGCATTATGTATGCATTATGTATACATATGTGTGTATGCATTAAGTATGTGTATGTATGCATGTGCATTATGTATGCATATGTGTGTGTATGCATGTAAGTATGTATGTATGCATATGCATATGCATTATGCATGTATATGTATGCATGTATGTGTATGTGTATGTATGTCTCTCTATGTGTGTGTATGCATATATGTGTGTGTATGTGTGTATGTGTGTATGTGTGTGTATGTGTGTGTATGTGTGTGTGTATGTATGTGTGTATGTGTGTATGCATGTCTATGTGTGTGTATGCATCATTATGTGTGTATGTGTCTATGTGTGTATGTGTGTGTATGTGTGTGTGTCTATGTGTATGTGTGTGCGTCTATGAGAGTGTATGTGTTTATGTGTGTGTATGTGTCTATGTGTGTGTATGTGTCTATGTGTGTATGTGTATGCATGTATGTATGCATATGTCTGTGTATATGTGTGTATGCATTATGTATGCAATATGTATGCATATGTGTGTGTATGCATTATGTATGTGTATGTATGGATGTAAGTATGTATGTATGCATATGCATATGCATTATGTATGCATGTATGTGTATGTGTGTGTATGTCTCTCTATGTGTGTGTGTATGCATATATGTGTGTATGTGTAGTGTGTGTGTGTACATGTGTGTGTATGTGTGTAAGCATGTGTATGTGTGTGTATGCATCATTGTGTGTGTATGTGTCTATGTGTGTATGTGTGTGTGTATATGTGTGTGTATGTGTGTGTGTGTCTATGTGCATGTGTGTGTGTCTATGAGTGTGTATGTGTTTATGTGTGTGTATGTGTCTATGTGTGTGTATGTGTCTATGTGTATATGTGTATGCATGTATGTATGCATATGTGTGTGTATGCATATGTGTGTGTATGCATGTGTATGTGTGTGTATGCATCATTATGTGTGTATGTGTCTATGTGTGTATGTGTGTGTGTATATGTGTGTGTGTCTATGTGTATGTGTCGCTATGCGTCTATGAATGTGTATGTGTTTATGTGTGTGTATGTGTCTATGTGTGTGTATGTGTCGATGTGTGTATGTGTATGCATGTATGTATGCATATGTGTGTATGCATTATGTATGCATATGTGTGTGTATGCATTATGTATGTGTATGTATGCATGTGCATTATGTATGCATGTAAGTATGTATGTATGCATATGCATATGCATTATGTATCCGTATGTATGCATGTGCATTATGTGTGCATATGTGTGTGTATGCATGTAAGTATGTATGTATGCATATGCATATGCATCATGTATGCATATGTATGCATGCATGTATATGTGTGTGCATGTCTCTCTATGTATGTGTATGCATATATGTGTGTGTATGTCTATATGTGTGTGTGTGTATGTGTGTGTATATGTGTATGTGTGTGTGTATGTGTGTGTATGTGTGTGTGTATGTGTGTGTATATGTGTGTGCATGTGTATGCATTATGTATGTGCATGTCTGCATGTACATTATGTATGCATTTGTGTGTGTATGCATATATGTGTGTGTGTGCATGTATATGTGTGTGTGTATGCATGTATATGTGCGTGTATGCAACGTTATGTGTGTATATGTGTGTGTATTTGTGTGTGTATGTGTGTGTGTGTCTATGTGTATGTGTGTGCATGTGTCTATGTGTGTAAATTTTGCTTGAAGTTTTGATCACCTTTGAAAGAGCTTTGGAGGAGAGTTTGGTTGAGGGGTCTCATGAAAAATCCTTGCATTGGATTGTTCCATAATCAACCTTTAGGATGGATTATTGAAGCTTGTACATTCACATTCATGCTTCATCAATTAAACGCATCTTCGTAATATTAAATACCGACTTCGAATGCTCATAGACTATGGGAACAAATAGTGCAAAACATGTAGGTATTGTATATAGCATCTTTCGCGCATTTCAAGCTGCAACGAAATAGATGAAGTTGTGTTTTTATTGATTTATTTAACGTGTGTATGCAGTCATGTACATCATCTTGGTTTCTAGAACACAAGATTACAACGTTATAGTAACAAAAAAAACAACTCGTGACATTAGGGCCTAACCCAAGACCACACATTAGGGCCTAACCTAAGACAACACATGTGGGTGCATTGTAGTAGGAAGAGTGGACTGGTTATTAGTGGGATAGGAAATCCATCATTTGTAAACTTTTTTTAAATGAAAGGAAGTTCGCCCATGGCCAACTCTCTCAGACTTTAATTAAAGAACAGAAAGAAGTTACAAGTGAATGGGACTAGTGCCCTTGGGACCCCTTGAATCCCACAAAGCACGGGTAGAACTTACTGGCCTATAGTGTGTTATAGAGGAGGTTAACAATCCTCATGTCCCCCTTATGTAGGACCCACTTGGATTCGAGCTTGTTGTTCTCGATGCGAAACACTTTATGATGCCTAAAGGTTGCATATCTCTTACACATGGAGATTCGTTGGCCAACGAGGAATAGAGACTTCTTGATCAACCACTCTTTAGGATTGCCGCTGAGAAGCCAATTGCTTCCCCTAGCAATGCTTGTTTCTATGTGATTTGTGCATGTAGTCTCATGATGTTCTCTAGGTTTGCCAGAGAAGGAGTGACTTGGGGCAAGCAAAGAAGATGTGACCAAGGTCCTCGATGCTATGGTGGCATCGCTTATAGCATGACGGAGACCCATAGATTTTGTTGGCCTTTAGGTTGGTCCACATATCATGGTGAAATTTGCCACATGAGAATTGCTTTTTTGATCTCGATGAATGGATGCCATAAGGAAATGAACTTCAAATCCCAATACAGTCTTGTCCAAGTGAGGCACCACTTCTGGTTAAGTGTGAGGTGAAAGTCCATATTCACCTTAATTCTAGGAATTTTGTGAAGACAATTGTCATTGTGCCACCTAAGACCGTGATGGCAAGGCGGGTCATGTCCGATAAGGAGACATGTTTTGGAACATTCCCAACCGATGCATCTACTCTATAGGAGAGTCGATTCTTCATAGTTCACTCTTAATTCAGGTTCTATGTCCTCAAATCTAATCCACTGGCTAGTTGCTTGTTTCCAGAGGTGTTTCCACTGTCTGAAACCCGTTTTCGAGAGCCTCTATGTGTTCATTTGTAAACTTGTAGATCTATGTGTTCATTGTTGGAACATCAAGCTTACACTATGCTTAAGGTGGATTTGATCTACATCAAAGGCTATCGCATCGAAAGAATATCCGTTGGAGAGTTCTTTTTCTTATGCTCATTTATTGTATTTTTTGAGAGATTTTTGATGGTTTATTTACCGTTGTAAAAGCCTTGAGCTTTACACATGTAAACGTAGAAAGATAGAGCCCAAATCCCACAAATTTTTGGTGGTCGAAGTTGCATTCAATCAAGCAATCAATCACCTAAAAGTAGATCAAACTAGATCTTCACTTTTCCTAGATTGTAGGAAAGTGAATTGTTTCCCTCCAACAACCATTACCACCTTCATTTGAATTCAAACTTCACTTGTAGAAGTCGTGGAACACTCCTAGAGTCTATATAAAGATTTGAAA
The DNA here is from genome assembly GCA_020310875.1 of Ceratopteris richardii. NCBI lineage: Eukaryota > Viridiplantae > Streptophyta > Polypodiopsida > Polypodiales > Pteridaceae > Ceratopteris > Ceratopteris richardii. The sequence continues at coordinate 41,082,454 of CM035443.1, read as the reverse complement.
TCACTTGTACATTACATGGAAGCAATATACATACACTTGTGATCATCATTGTCTTGCTCCTTCAATTCTCTACATCATCTTCATCGCCAACAGTAATCTTGCAGAGGCTGTTGCTCTCTCCCCAGAGCTCTAAATTGAGTGGAAGATGGCTCATTGGAAAGGTATTAGTGTCTAGTTTATGCCTGTAAAACGTTCATAGCATTTAGTGCAGTACGTTGGGAGAAATCTGAGTTTTTGTGTCTCGCAGTCAATCTCTATATATTCCTGAAAAATAGGAAGTACCACCGGTGAATGTCTCATTCATTCCTATAGCATATTTTGCTTATTCCTTATACTTTTGTGCATTCTATACACTCAAATCTATGTTTATCACTCCAAAAAAAGGATTTTTTCTAATTGTAATCACAGTGGTCGCTATGGGCATTGGAAGTTCATTATCTCTTCCATAGATAGTAAGTTTTTTGAGCTAGTCGACCCGCGAACCTATCTATTTTGTATCGACTCATTCTCCTTGATGCTCCAAAGTACATAGTGTGTTTCTTTGCACTTATCACATGCCTATAATGTCTATTTTTGAGTCTCCATAAGCTCAAGGGCTGGTCTTGTGCCGGTTGGCTAGACCAAACTTCGTCACTTCGAAAGGCTTTTTTCTACCTTCTACAAGCTTCTCCAAGTTCTTTCAGTGGTATCAGAGCTAGATCAAGATGGGTGACGGCTTTCCCTCAATGATCGAGAAGCTTGATCGACACAACTACACCGCTTCGAAAAGCATGATGGAGGCCTATTTGCAAGGTAGAAATGTTTATGGAATTGTAGCACGTGATGAAGCTATACCTATTCCAAGATCCAAAGGAGGACCTACACAAGAGGAGATAGATAAGCTCACACTTAGGTGTGCAAGAAATGCTCAAGCAAGGTCGTACATACTAAACTCTATCACTTACTTTCTATTAACACATATTAGAGGATGCAAGACATCTTAAGGGACTTGGGATGCCCTCCAGACTTTCTTTTCTACTAGTACCAAAGCAAGAAAGAATCATCTTTGGAACGAGTTCAACCATATGAAGAAGACACCTAGACAAAAAATCACAGAGTTTGTTAACAAGGTCAAGGAGGTTGCGGATCAGTTAGCATCTATTGGAGAGCTGATTGAAGAAGAGGTCATCATGAGGCAAATTCTCAACGGCATTCGAAGTGATAAGCAATGGCAATCCTTAACGAAGGCTTATGATCTCATCGTGGATGTGCAAACTCCAAACTTCAACATCTTTCTTGGAAAACTCTTCAATCAAGAAGCCAACAATAGCATAAAGGAAGGTAACTCTTATCATGGTAATTCAACTAGTACTCTATATGTAGATAAGAAGGATAAGAAGCAGAAAGGCAAGAAGAAGGAAGAAGATGAAGAAGGGACTTCCCAAGCCAACTTTGCAAGCAAGAGCAAGTGGAAAGGGAAGAAGAAAGGACCAAAGCAAGACAAAGCCAAAGGTCAAAATGTTCAAACTTGTGCCATATGCGATAAGACCAACCACACCACTTAGAATTGCTGGTTCAATGGGAAGACCCAAAATGGAAGTGGAAGAGGTGGATATGGCAACAATAGAGGCAGAGGTGGACACAACTTCAACAATAACAATAGAGGCTTTAATAGAAGGGACCACAACAACTATTCAGAAGATCAACCACATGAAGACTCATTGCTTCTCATGAATCTAAGCCACAAAGAAGGTAAAGAAGATTATCATTTTTTCTACATAGATTCAAGATGTTCGAATCATGTTGCAGGCAACATGGCTCTTCTATCTGACTTGGAAAGTCCAAAGCATAGATATGAAGTCCAAATAGAGGATGACACAAAGCACAATGTGGAGAAGATTGCTAATGTCAAAGCTTCCAATGGCAGGACAAAGATTCTGAGTAAGGTTCTCTATGTACCCACTATCACTAAAAACCTAATAAGTATAGGCCAAATAGTTGAAAAAGGCTTGCAAGTTAGGTTCACCTAACATGGAGCTTTTGTGGAAGATCCATGTCAAGGCTTCAAAAAGATAGCCCGAGGTGAGAAGCATGGTAGGCTCTTTACTTTTGAAGTAGGAGAAACCAAGAACATAGCTCTATTCAACTTTTGGTCTCAAACCCTAAGAGAGCTTGAAGTGTGGCATAAGAGACTTGCTCATGTGAATGAAAGAACCTTGAAGGATATATGCAGGGATCAAAGTGTTCTAGGACTGCCGAACATATCAAAGCAACACATGATCAATAGGTGTGATGCATGTTAGATTGGGAAGGCACAAAGAAAACCATTCAACCACAAAAGCTACATCCACAACAACTTATTGGACTTAGTACATACAGATGTATGGGGACCAAGACAAGAACCTTCATTGGCAGGATCAAGGTATTATGTCTCAATTATTGTCGACCATAGTAGATGGACTATTCTATACTTTATCAAGAGTAAGAATGAAGTGTTTGATTGCTTCAAGAAGTATCTTGCACATGTGGAGAATCATAAAGGTAAATCACTAAAGAAGCTCAAATTTGATGGAGGGGGAGAATACTTCTCCAAAGAGTTTGATGAGTTCTTACAGGACAAAGGTATCAAAAGGGAAGTGAATACTAGGTACTCTCCTCAACTAAATGGAATTACAGAGAGGAGAAACAAGACACAGGTTGGATCAGCTCGAACAATGCTTGAAGAGAAGAAGTTGCCACATTATCTATGGGCCGAAGCTATTTCAACTGCTGTGTACCTTGTCAATAGACTACCATCCAAATCACTTCAAGTATGACTCCTTATGAAACATGGCATGGAAGAAAAACTAGTCTTGGACATTGCAAGGTTTTTGGTTGTTTAGCTTATGTTCATGTACCATCACAAATAAGAGGTAAGCTAGATGAAAGGGAAACAAAGGCAGTGTTTATTGGATATGATTCAACTTAGATGGGTTATAGGTTCTTCAATCCTTCAACGAAGCAATTCACTACAAGTAGAGATGTTGTGTTTGAAGAACATAAGTCTTGGTATGATGAAGACAAACAAAAGGTGACACCACCATATGATCTTGATTCTCACTCGTATCAATTAGGAAGCAAGCATGATACATAGGTCTAGGATCCAAGAAGTGATACAGACAATGACCAAGATGAAAGAGAAAAGGATTACAAGCTATGGAAGTCAAGAGGCAAAGCAAAGATGCAAGAGGTTGGAGAATGCTCCAAACAAGTACCTAGAAGATCAGCAAGAGAGAAGAAACAACCAGAAAGGTATGGATATGATTCCACATTTGTTAGGAAGCATTCAATATACTTGGCAAAAGACTCTATTTCAGAGGAGCCCTCAACCTATGAAGAGGAAACCCTAATTGGGAAAAGGCCATGAAAGAAGAAATAGATGCATTAAAGGAGATGGACACTTGGGATTTGGTTCCAATGTCGCCGAATCAAAAGGTAATTGGTTGCAGATGGGTATATAAAGTTAAAAGAAATTCAGATGGATTAGTTTGTAGGTACAAGGCAAGATTCGTTGCCAAAGGATGCTCACAAACTCATGGTTTAGACTATGAGGAAACATTCTCACGAGTTGCAAAGATGAATACAATTAGGATATTGATAAGTGTGGCTACTGCAAGGAATTGGAGACTCCTCCAACTTGATGTGAAAATTGCATTCTTAAATGGTTGGATAAGTGAAGAGGTATACATGTCACAACCACTACGTTTTGAAAACCCTATCATCCATCTTATGTTTGTAGACTTAGGAAAGCATTATATGGCTTGAAACAAGCTCGTAAAGCTTGGAATTACAGGTTGGTTACATATCTTCAAGATCAACGGTTCAAAGCTAGCAGCTCACATCCTTCTCTATTCATCAAAAGGGATCACAATGAGGTTATCTATCTATGTGTATATGTAGATGATATTATTGTGACAGGTGATGATCTAAATGGCATTCAAAGGATGAGGAGACACATGCAAGAGGAGTTCAAAATCAGTGACCTATGTGAGCTCACATATTTCCTAGGTACACCTTTGGAGATGAATCATAAACTAAGTGTTTATGAAGGTGAGAAAAATGAAGACCTAAAAGAATATCAAAGCTTGGTAGGTAGCTTGATATATGCTACTCATACAAGCAGACATCTCATATAGTGTGGGAGTGCTTAGTCAGTTCATGCACTCATCGAGAAGATCACACATGGATGCGGCTAAGAGAGTACTTAATTATCTCAAAAGTACAATCAACGAAGGTATATTCTATCGTTATTCTTCAGATTTGGATATCAAAATCTATTGAGATCCAGATTGGGCAGGAGCTAAGGATGATAGAAAAAGTACATCTGGTTACTTAGCATTTGCAGGTTCGAAGCTAGTGTCACGGAGTTCCAAGAAGCAACCAAGAGTTGCTTTATCCTCAACTAAAGCAGAGTACAGAGGCTTGACCATAGCAACTCAACAGGCAATATGGTTTAAAGCATTGTATACAGATTTGGGACTTGTGAGTTCCAAACCTCACATATTTGGAGATAATGTAAGTTCCATGCATCTTGCGGCAAATCCTATTTTCCATGCGAGAACCAAGCACATAGAACTCCATTACCACTTCATCATATAGAAGCTCATGGCAAAGGAGATTGACATTTCTTTTGTTCCAACTGAAAAGCAAGTATCAGATATGATGACGAAGGCACTTGATGGAATAAAGTTTAGTAGATTCAAAGCTATGGCAGGTATTCAACCTATCAGAGAATGAAGAATCAAGCATACTTTAGCTTGAGGGGGAGCTATTGGAACATCAAGCTTACACTATGCTTGAGGTGGATTTTATCTACATCAAAGGCTATCGTGTCGAAAGAATATCCGTTGGAGAGTTCTTTTTCTTATGCTCATTTATTGTATTTTTTGAGAGATTTTTGATGGTTCATTTACTGTTGTAAAAGCCTTGAGCTTTTACACATGTAAAGGTAGAAAGATAGAGCTCAAATCCCACAAATTTTTGGTGGTTGAAGTTGCATTTAATCAAGCAATCAATCACCTAAAAGTAGATCAAACTAGATCTTCACTTTTCCTAGATTGTACGAAAGTGAATTGATTCCCTCCAACAACCATTCCCACGTTCATTTGAGTTCAAAATTCACTTGTAGAAGTCGTGGAACACTCCTAGAGTCTATATAAAGACTTGAAATCACTTTTACATTACATGAAAGCAATATACATACACTTGTGACCATCATTGTCTTGCTCCTTCAATTCTTTGCATCATCTTCTTCGCCAACAGTAATCTTGCAGAGGCTGCTGCTCTCTCTCTAGAGCTCGAAATTGAGTGCAACATGGCTCATTTGGTTCAGTAGATTGGGAGACATCTAACTTTTTTTGTCTCGGGGTCAATCTCTGCGTATTCTTGAAAAATAGGAAGTACCACCGATGAATGTCTCATTCATTCCTATAGCATATTTCGCTTATTCCTTATAATTTTGTGTGTTATATACACTCAACCCTATGTTTATCACTCCCATAGCATGACGTTTTCTAATTGTAATCACGCTGGTCGCTATGGGAGTTTGAAGTTCATTGTTTCTTCCATAGATAGTAAGTTTTTTGAGCTAGTCGACCCGCAAACCTATCTGTTTTGTATCGACTCATTCTCCTTGATGCTCCAAAGTACATAGTGTGTTTCTTTGCACTTATCACATGGCTATAAGGTCTATTTGAGTCTCCATAATCTCAAGGGCTGGTCTTGTGCTGGTTGGCTAGACCAAACTTCGTCACTTCGAAACGCTTTTTTCTACCTTCTACAAGCTTCTCCAAGTTCTCTCATTCGTCGTCTTAACTATTCCACGATTGCTACTCTCAAAATTTTTTGGTGGGCTGTTACACCTCCTTGCTCATTAAAGTCTTGCCCCCTAATTGATTGGCTACACGCGAGTGTATTCGTCAGATAAAATTTTGTACCATTTTAGCTTCTAATGCTCAGAAATGACCATCATCTAATCATTGAAACATCTCTTGGTGATGGAAGATGGGTCCTTGTCTTTTTAGGTTGTAGGCAAGGAATTGCACATTGTAATTGGTTATAAGAAAATATATCCACCATATTCTCCGATGACAAAAATATATACATGGGAGGAATTTGAAAAAGAAAAATGTCCGAAAATTATGTGCACCCCCTAATAACTCTTGGCCTACAACAAAGTACATTGTGTGAGTGATCAAGGAGTTAATAGAGCAATTGGATGGCATGCAAGATTGACCATTTTGTATGCTTGTGGTAATATTGAAAATCTAGAAGATTGTACAATACCATTACATGAGGCACTTCGTTGATGAGAGGGCTGATATAAAGGCGGCAAGAACTATGCCTAAATGGCAAGTGAAAACTTTGAGAGATAGCAAAATAGATGCAACTCTGTCATATCATCCTACTAGTTCACAATCTCATGGGGCTTCATTCACATCGGATTGCTATGCAATGGCTACCTCTAGTCTTTGCGATGAGAATGAGCCTATTTCTTTTGATGAATCACAAAATTGCAATCAAAATATAATGCTATTATGAAGAATGGTACCTGCTCGTTATGTGAGTTGCCTCGAGGCAAAAAGGACATTAGCAGTAAATGTGTATACAAGCTGAAATGTAAGCATGGTGGAATAGTTAAAAATTATAAGGCAAGGCTTGTTACAAAAGGTTATGCTCAAGAGCGAGGCATTAAGCATTATAAGACTTTTGCTCCCACATGTCATATGAACAATATTCATAGCATTCGTGCACTTGCAACCCATCATGATTGGAATGTACATGAGTTTGACATTAGAAGAACTTCATTTCTGAATGTTTACTTAAATGAAGAAGTTCATATCCGTGGTTCTCGATACAAAGCGCATGAAAAAAAAAGTATGCAAGCTGAAAAAGGCATTATATGGTCAGACACAAACAACACATTCTTGGTATGAAAAGACACATGCCTTCTTGATTGTAGATGGTTTTGAGAACAGTCCAATTGAGAGAAACATGGATGCTAATAATGCGGATGATGTACTTCTGATGATCATAGTATATCTTGCTGATATGTTGCTCATTAGTCCTAATGAGAAACATATTGCTAAATTAAATGTTTATTTGCATGCCTCTTTTGAGATGTTAGACTTAGGGCATTTGCATCATTATTTGGGCATTTAGTTTATGCAATTTGATGGGGAAATAGCTTTTTGTCAATCAAAATATATTGAAACCTTACAGCCGTTAGTCTTGACGATTGTAAACCTATTGCCACTCCTATGGAAACAAGTTTATAGCTAAGTTTTCATGATGCTCGAGATGCATTTCATGTTTTTCTCTATCAACATGCTATGGATGCTTGATTTAATTATGCATAACCTAGCTTGAGAATTGGAGGCAGGTAAGTGCATCTTTGGCTAATTGAGTAATATCTAGCTACTTGTTTTGGGAGAGATGGTTGGATGCACTCAGAAGATTGACTTGGTACTGCTAATCTTGCTTTGCACCAGCCCTCTTTGACTCAAGATATGATTAGTAGACTCCTTGAGCTTCCAAATGATACCAAAATATGCTATATGTACTTTGGAAATGATTTGAAAAATGATTAGATCAAAACAGATGAGTTTGCACTTCACTAGACTTGAAAACTTTCTATTTTGATCTTGATACCTGCTCAGTCTTTCACTCAGTATGACCAGCACACTTACAATTGGAAAAATTCCTCTTAGAGTTATTCAATTAGCTTAACAAGCTACCATTTGCAAGTGGAATCATTCAAATTGATAAACTATGCACAGAGAAATAACTTTAGCAAGTTTATGGTCACTCCCGACTTTTCAGGAGATGTGTAGACAAATACCAGAAACAGCTTCGAAGATGATTTCTTGAAAATGGCTGAACCAAACTTCTTCAAACTTTGTGGTCTTGTAGAATCCTTTGAGCTGGTTCCAAGAGGCTTTGAATCACTTGATTTTGTTGAGAAATCACCAAGATATGGCTTGTAGAAGTTGACAGACTTGGAGTGTATAATCAGAGAATCACAGAGATAATGAATGTGACTCTTTCTATTAATTCACATGAATGTACAATCTCATTGGCTTGATAGATGTAGCCTAATGAGTTGGAGATGTGTAGGCTATAGTTTAGCACTCACACACTCAGAGATAGTGAAAAATGGAGCTCGTGAGTTCACTCTATGTCCCGCGAGTTTTTACATTGACTTTTATATGTGATGGAGATGCATTTGAATTTCAAATTCAAACTAGGGCTCCCTAGAATCTCTCCTCTAAAAGTAGGGAGATATTCTCTCCACTTACACCATCCATTTTTCCACGATTCTAAACAAGTAGGTGTGTATACATAAATGCCAAGTCATTTAGACTTTTACAAGGAGTAAAATGGTAAGAACTTATAAGTATAAGTTCATATGGTTCTTCCTTCAAGTAGAGTCTTCATGAATCATCCAAGCCAAATTGTGAAGGCTTGAATTGCACCAACAACTCCCCCTCAAGCCAAACACTTTGGCTCAAGTCTTCATCTTCAATCTTCAATCACATCCTGCAATCCAATCATGGATTTGAATCTGCATAACTTGTTTCCATCCAAAGCTTTAGTAAGTAAATCTGCACATTGCATATTAGTGGACACATAAGTCAATTGAATGTCTTTGCTTAGAAATTTTTCTCTCACATAGTGGTAATGAACCTCTATGTGTTTTGTCCTAGCATGATATATTGGATTAGCTGCAAGGTGAAGAGAACTTGTGTTGTCACCAAAGATAATTGGTGGCCTTGTATATAGGCCTAACTCTATATACAAAAGTTTTAACCAAATAGCTTCTTGAGTGGCATTGGCTAGCCCTCTATATTCTGCTTCAGTAGATGACAAAACTACTGTAGGTTGTTTCTTGGCTGACCAAGAAATTGGTTTATCACCTGCAAAACATATGTATCCTGATGTGCTTCTCCTATCATCCTTGCATCCTGCCCAATCTGCACCTGAATATACTTTAATGTCAATATCTGATGTATAAGGAAAGTACAAACCATGGTTCTGAGTTCCCTTTAGATACTTCAAGATCTTCTTTGTTGCCTCTAGGTGAGGTACCCTTGTTTTGTGCATGAATTGGCTTAGCACACTAACTCCATATGCTATGTCAATTCTGGTTAAGGTAGCATAATTCAAACTACCTACCATACTTTGATATCTTGTAATGTCTTGGACTTCATCCCCTTCATGAGCACTTAGCTTTAGGTTGACCTCCATTGGAGTACTTGAGACTTTAGCATCCTGCAATTTAAACTTCTTCACAATGTCCTGTACATACTTCTTTTGAGTGATATATATACCTGAATTAGTGTAGACTAACTCAAGACCTAAGAAGTATTTCAATAATCCAAGATCATTGATCTTGAACTCCTTCATCATCTGTCCTTTGATGCTTCTAATACCATTGACATCATTGCCTGTAATGATGACGTCATGAACATAAACACACAAGTAGATTACCTCTGTACTACTCCTCTTTATGAATAGAGAAGTGTCTGCTTTACTCATCACAAATCCTTGGTCTTGGAGATATGTTGTCAACCTGTAATTCCATGCTCTAGGTGCCTGCTTCAATCCATATAGAGCCTTCTTCAATTTACAAACATAATTTGCCTTCTTGGGATCTTCCTAGCCAAGTGGTTGTGACATGTAGACTTCTTCAGATATCCATCCATTCAAGAATGCATTCTTGACATCCAATTGGTACATGTTCCAATTCTTGGATGCAGCTACACTCACCAATATTCTGATTGTTGGCATCTTAGCCACAGGAGAAAATGTCTCCTCATAATCTATGCCTTGGGTTTGTGCAAAACCCTTGGCTACCAACCTAGCTTTGTACCTGTTGATTGTTCCATCTGAGTTCCTCTTTAGCTTGTAGATCCATCTGGATCCTATCACCTTCATAGAGTCCTTCTTGGGTACCAAGTCCCATGTGTCATTCTCCTTGAGAGCTTCTATTTCTTCATCCATAGCTCCTTTCCATTTTGGTTTGGTGATTGCCTCTTCATATGTACTTGGTTCTTCATTCAACAAATCCTTTGCAAGATATACAGAATGCTTAGTTACAAGAGATGTGTCATACCCAAATCTGATTGGTCTTTTACTTTCTCTCTTAGATCTGCTAATTGATTGATTTGAGGATTCTGGAATATCCTCTAACTGCTTCATCTTCATCTTTCCTTTGGACTTCCATGCTTTGAATTCCTCAAGATTGATTGTGTCATCATCCTCTGAACTTGGATCTTCTTCCTTGCTTGGTTCTTCTTTGATTATCTTTGGAAACTCCTCTTGCAAATCATAAGGTAGACTAACCTTCGTGCATTCATTCTCATACCATGAGTCATTCTCATCAAAGATGACATCTCTGCTTACCTTGAAGCCTTTGTTTGTTGGGTTGTAGAATCTGTACCCTTTTTGGTTCAAATCATAACCAATGAAGATACATTTTTCAGCTTTAGGGTCTAGCTTTTCCCTTACCTGTGAAGGAATATGCACATATGCTACACAACCAAAAATTTTGCAATGATCCAATGATGGTCTCTTACCGTGCCAAGCTTCATAAGGTGTCATGCCATCAAGAGACTTTGATGGCAACCTATTGATGAGGTAGGTGGCAGTAGATACACTCTCTGCCCAAAGATAATTTGGAAACTTCTTTTCATTAAGCATAGACCTAGCTGTTTCAACAATAAGCCTATTCCTTCTTTCAGCTACCCCATTTTGTTCAGGTGAGTACCTTGTAGTTATCTCCCTTTTGATGCCTCTTTCCTGCAAGAAATCTTCAAACTCATTGGAGAAGTATTCTCCTCCTCCATCTGACCTTAGCCTCTTCAAGTTTCTTCCTGTTTGGTTTTCAACAAGTGCAAGATACCTCTTGAAACAATTAAACACTTCATCTTTATGCTTCATAAAGTATAAGACAGTCCATCTGCTATAATCATCAATGAAGGACACATAGTACCTTGATCCTGAAATGGAGGGATCCTTGCTAGGTCCCCAAACATCTGTGTGTACCAAGTCTAGGTAGTCTTCATGCATGAAACCTTTCCTTGAGTAGGGCAACCTGTGAGACTTACCAAACTGACAAGCACTACACTTGTAAATCATATGTTGCTTGGATACATTAGGTATCCCAAGCACACATTGATCCCTACACATTTGCTTTAGGGTTCTTTCACCTATGTGACCTAACCTCTTGTGCCATATTTCTAACTCTGAAAGTGTTTGATCCTTGTAATTGTATAAAGCAATGTTTTTGGTGTCTTCTAGCTCAAAAGTAAATAATCTACCTGATTTCTCTCCCTTGGCTATCCTTTTGAATCCATGTCTTGGATCTTCCACATATGCTCCATGTTGATTGAACCTGACCTGCAAACCTTTCTCCACAATTTGACCAACACTCATTAGGTTCTTGGTAATGGTTGGTACATAAAGTACCCTGCTCAATAGGTTCTGGTTCCCATCACAAGTTTTCACATTTCCAATCTTTACAACAGAATGTTTAGTATCATCACCTGTCTATACCTGATGTTTGCCCTTGGGTTCTTCCAAATCAGAGAGTAGTGCCACATTACCAGCTGCATGGTTAGAACACCCTGAATCAATATAAAATAAATGATCATCATTTGTACCTGCCTTGGAGGTCATATTCATGATCAATAGGGAGTCATCTTGCTCCTCTGTGTAGTTGTTGTAGTCCTTTCTATTTTTGAATCCACCTTGGTAGTTACCATTGTGGTTGTGGTTGTAATTGTTGTTGTACTGATTGTTGTATCCATTGTAGCCTTGGTGTTGGTTGAATCTACCTCTACCTTGAGAGTATCCACCTCTTTGATAGCCTCTTCCTCTCTGATTCTTATAATTTCTGTAGCACTCATCTGTGGTATGGTTAGACAATCCACAAATGTTGCATGGTGATGAGTTGTAGGGTCTCCCCCTACCTTGCTTACCTCCTCTGCCCGTGCCTCTTGAAGATCTACCTCTCCCTGCATAATTAGCTTGGGAGGTAGAGCCTTCTTCTTCTTGCTTCTTCCCTTTACCTTTATCCTTAACTTTCTTATCAGTATATAGAGCAGAGGGGCTATTACCTTTTGATTGATCTCCAGCCTTTGTAAACTTTACTTCATGTGTGAATAGTTGGCCCATGAGAGTTGTGAGATCTGGGGTATGCATGTCCATGTAGAGATCCATTGCAGTGGTGAAGCTCTCCCACTTATCATCTGCCTTTAGTCCATTGGTTACTTGCTTACTATTTGTTCCTCTTCAATCTCCTCTCCAATGCTTGCTAATTGGTCTGCCACATCCTTGATCTTTGTCACAAATTCTGAGACTGATTGCTTTGGTTGCTTTCTAAGGGTTGTGAATTCAATCCACAATTGATTCTTCCTGGCCCTTGTGTTAGAAGAAAAGTATGATGACAAGGTTTCCCAAGTCTCTTGGGAAGTCTTACAATTCCTGATGTGAGGTAAAAGGAAATCAGATATAGAGTTAAGAAGATAAGACCTTGCCAATGCATCTTTTGCACACCATGTGTTGAGCCTCTCTTGTTCATCCTTGGTGGGTAGTCCTCTAGCTTTGAATGAGGGCAATTCCTCATCTCCTGAGATGAATCCAAATAAGCTTCTTCCTTGTAGATAGGTCTTCATCCTTAGAGACCAAGCTTGGTAATTGTTCCTGTCCAATTTGTCAATGAATGAAGGAAAACCATCTCCCATGTTACCTTATTTGCTCTGATACCACTGTTGGGAGAGATGGTTGGATGCACTCAGAAGATTGAGTTGGTACTGCTAATCTTGCTTTGCACCAGCCCTCTTTGACTCCAGATATGCTTAGTAGACTCCTTGAGCTTCCAAATGATACCAAAATATGCTATATGTACTTTGGAAATGATTTGAATAATGATTAGATCAAAACAGATGAGTTTGCACTTCTCTATACTTAAAAACTTTCTATTTTGATCTTGATACCTGCTCAGTCTTTCACTCAGTATGACTAGCACACTTACAATTGGAAAAATTCCTCTTAGATTTATTCAATTAGCTTAACAAGCTACCATTTGCAAGTGGAATCATTCAAATTGATAAACTATGCACAGAGAAATAACTTTAGCAAGTCTATGGTCACTCCCGACTTTTTAGGAGATGTGCAGACAAATACCAGAAACAGCTTCAAAGACAATTTCTTGAAAATGGCTGAACCAAACTTCTTCAAACTTTGTGGTCTTGTAGAATGCTTTGAGCTGGTTCCAACAGGCTTTGAATCACTTGATTTGGTTGAGAAATCACCAAGATATGGCTTGTAGAAGTTGACAGACTTGGAGTGTATAATCAGAGAATCACAGAGATAATGAATGTGACTCTTTCTATTAATTCACATGAATGTACAATCTCATTGGCTTGATAGATGTAGCCTAATGAGTTGGAGATGTGTAGGCTATAGTGTAGCACTCACACACTCAGAGATAGTGAAAAATGGAGCTCGGGAGTTCACTCTATGTCCCGCGAGTTTTTACATTGACTTTTATATGTGATGGAGATGCATTTGAATTTCAAATTCAAACTAGGGCTCCCTAGAATCTCTCCTCTAAAAGTAGGGAGATATTCTCTCCACTTACACCATCCATTTTTCCACGAATCTAAACAAGTAGGTGTGTATACATAAATGCCAAGTCATTTAGACTTTTACAAGGAGTAAAATGGTAAGAACTTATAAGTATAAGTTCATATGGTTCTTCCTTCAAGTAGAGTCTTCATGAATCATCCAAGCCAAATTGTGAAGGCTTGAATTGCACCAACAAGATGCATTTGATGTTTTTCTCTATCAACATGCTATGGATGCTTGATTTAATTATGCATAACCTAGCTTGAGAATTGGAGGCAGGTAAGTGCATCTTTGGCTATTTGAGTAATATCTAGCTACTTGTTTTGTTTATCCGAAGGGTTGATCATTACCACTAGATTTAGATGCTTTGTTTGGCTTAGTTTGGGCTAGTTTCTATGAGACTCACCTGTCGATCGTTGGTCTTTTCTTCTTGCTTGGTAGCTCATGAATATCATTGTTGAGCAAGAAGCAGCCTATTGTGCCACTTCTAGTTTTGAGGCTCAGTATAGGAAAACTTTCATAGGGATTTGTTGAGTGTGTGTAGCTGAGATGCCATTCAATTGATTTGGGTGTTGGTTAGTCTTCTATCACAACCATCTTCATTGACAGTCAAAGTGCATTTGAAGTTTTGAGGAACCCTTTGTTCCATGATCACACAAAGCACATTGAGGCGCACTATTAAAATGTTAGGGAGAGGTTCTTTGTTGGAGAGACCACTTAAACATATGTTCCCTCATAGGATAATGTTGCAGACCTTTTCACAAAGGCTCTACCTAGGGAGATGTTTGAAGCTTCTTGCAAAAATTTGGGCTTACTTCCTTTTGTGCATTCATCTTGTTCCACATAGCTTGGCACTTGCTTATACATGAGTGCCAACTCCTTGCTCATTACATCACTGATAGAGGGGATTTGTTGATATATTTTGGTAGTGATGTTTGTGAACACACTTTGGACTATCGATGCACTTTTTACCCTATTTAGGATGTTTACTTCCCTGGGTTGCATATATGCCTATAACCCTAACAGGCCATTGATCTTTTTTTTTTTTTTTTGAGAAAACGGGAAATATGAATTAACTAAGAAATGTAAACTTGTACAAGGGGCAGGACATCCCCACAAAGCCTCCTAGTGAGGGAAGCAGCCAGGAAGGCCTAGAGATACAATTGAATCATTATCATCCTGTTACTACAGTACAATTTAAGCAGGGAATCTCTCCATTTACAAGGGGGGGTAGTGGCGAAATGAATAGAGAAGTTAAAGTCCTCATGAGGAGCTTCAGATATGAGGTTAAGACATTTCTGGCCAATATGTCTGAGGCCTGAGAGGCAACTGTGCTACAGAGAGCTTTCCCTGTTGGTGAAAACCTTTTGGTTTCTGGATACCCATATGTGCCATAGAATATGTCCCCTCCAGATGTTCCATAAAACATAGTCCATTCTGCTGCTGGTCCCCACCAGGGTTTCTTTATAGGTGATATTGACCTTGTAAAACATGACAGAGAGCAGACTCCAGTACTTCTGAGCATGGTTGCAGTTGAAAAACAGGTGGGGGATGTCCTCCTCCTTGCCACAGAATTTACAAACTTCATAGTTAAGTCCATAATTCCTAGCCTTGGAACCACACCAGACCCCATTGTGTAATATAAGCCACATCAAAGTTGAGTGCTTAATGTTGAAGGGGAGGTTCCAAAGACTTAGAAATCTGTGTTGCCACTGTCTAGCACTCCAGGCAAGCTTCCACCTGGTGTTGAGTTTGTGAAGGATAGAGTTGATGGATCCTCTTTGCTTCTTGAATCTACTAAGCATGTCATGTGTGATCTCAGACAGTCTAGCCCTTTTCCTCTGATGACAATCAGCAAGTCTCTTGAGCAGCATATTCTTGTGTTCCAGCAGGACCTGAAGACAACCAGAAGAAAGGTCAGAATTGGCACTAAGCTGTTCAAGGGACATAACCTGGTTGTTGACACACAAGTCTCCCCAAGATGAGTGGCCCTGTATGCAGCATTTGTGCTGCCTTATTCTGAGAGAACCACTTTCCCACAGGGAAAGCCATCTAGTCCAAATGCTTTCCTGCATGAAGAAATCATGAAGCAAAAAGAAGTTGGGGTTGGGGGAGCAATTAGTTTTCACTAACATCCAAGCATTCCAAAATCTACAAGTAATAGTACTGCCAACAGGAGTGTATCTGTGAGGAGAAATGAGGATGTCCTAGAGCTTGTGACCTTTCCAGGCTTTATTATTAGTCAGATAGAACTTATCCAGGTTCCTTTTGAGGAGGAGAGCCCAAAAATCAGTGGAGTCTACAGCCCTAGCAACCCATTTAGCTGCAAGGTTAGTAGCCATTTTGATGGGGCACAGGATACCTAGCCCACCTTCTTTTTTGGGGAGACAACAGGTAGTCCAGGCCACTTTAGGTACTTTGTTCTAATGAGTGTTTACTCCCCACAGGAATCTCCTGGAGAGAGCAAGGACCAACTTGAAGTGCTTTTTGTTGGGCATCCAACAAGAGAGGAAGTAAACAAGGGAAGGCAGGATATAGTGGTTCAAAACAAAGACTCTGTGTGCAAGGGTGGGTTGGCAGGCATACCAATGAAAGATTTTTTTCCTGAATTTATCCATGACCCAGTCCCATCTTTGGTTGAGGGTCACTTGGAATCCCATAGGGATGCCCAGCAGCCTGAAAACCTCACCCTCCTTAATGATATCACAACCCAAAGAAGCAATAGAAGGGGGCACCTGATTGTTGGAGGCTTTAAAGGCAGTTTTCTTGTGGTTGATATGGGATCCACTAGCAAGACAGAAGGTGTGAAGACACTCCAGCACACATTCAGCATACTTAGGCTCAGCTTTAACCACAATGTTAGTGTCATCAGCAAAGGCTTGAAGGCAAAGTTGGTCAGGGGACCCAGGAATTGATATCCCTTCAAGATTGTTATTTGATAGGGCATCCTTGAGGAGCCAACCAAGGGCGTCACTAGCTATGGCAAAGAGGAGAGGGGCGAGAGGGCATCCTTGTCTGCTGGATCTCCTGAGTCTGAAGTGGGGAGATAGAGAGCCGTTCAGAGAGACCCTAGAGTGGGCATTGCCAAAAAGGGTACTAATAGCTCTTATAAAATTCTTCCCTAACCCTATATCATGAAGGGATTGGAGAATAAAGTCCCATTCCATTCTGTCATAGGCTTTGTCAAAGTCAACTTTAAAAAAGTAGAAGGGTCGGTGGGATTCATGAGCAAAGTCAAGACCTTCCCATAGGGAGATTATGGCATCCAATATGAAGTGGCCTTTGATGAAGCCTTTCTGATCGGGGAGAATAAAATCCTTCATATGGGGAGTCAATCTCCTGGCCAGCGAAGAGGCAATAATCTTGTAGATGGACGTCAAACAGGTAATAGGTCTCCAATTGTTGAGGTCCTCTTTTGGTCCCCTCTTGTGGATCAGTTTTATAACTCCAGTGTTGATCTCAACAGGAAGAGTGCCTTTCCTAATAGCTTCTTTCCACACCAAGAGAATGAAGGGGGTCAGGAACTCATCAAGAGCCATGAAAAACTCATTGGGGATACCATCAAGCCCAGGAGATTTGCAGGGTTTCAATTTACGGATGGTTTCTAAGACCTCACCGGCAGTGAGGGGCAGGTCCAACAAGGCAGCCAGGCGGGGAGGAACACTTTTTTTCCTTTTAACAGCAATAGAAGCTCTGGCTCCGCGGATATCCTGCCCCCACTTGGGAGAGGCAGAGAAAACATCCGTAAAGAAGCCAGTGGCCTCCTGCAAATTCTCCTCCATATTGATAGCAAAGCCACCAGACTTTTTCAATAACATTGGGATGAACTCCTTACATTTCTTCTTTTTGAGCAGAGAAAACATGTATTGATTGGGACGATCAAACTTCCCAGCCCAAAATTCTCTTGAAGCAGAGAGAAGGCTACTAGCCTCAAGGTACTCTTCGTACTTTAATCTCTCCTGAAGGCATAACACTGCGTCCATGTGATTGGGTCCTTTAGAGGCCAAAATGGAGTTTATTTCCTTGGAAATTTGAAGTCTTCTGTGGGTTCTAATACTTTTCCTGAGATTCTTGTAGTGGGTGAAAAGGCTTTGCACTTCTTTAACAGCCTTAGCCCAAGCCCTTGAAGGGCTGATGCGGAAAGAAAAGTGCCTAGAGAAGATCTCCTTTGTTTTCTCAATGATACAAGGGATGCGAAGGAGGGTGGGATCTAAGTGGGCTTCAGAGATATAAGTAACGGGAGGTGGTCAAACATGCAGATAGACTTTTCAGTGATGGCCTTGACCTCTCCAAAGGACTGAAGGAAGGAGATGTTGGCATAGGATCTGTCAAGTCTGGCAGAATGATATCTACTGCCTTTTTGCCTATTGTTCCAAGTGAAACCAGAGTGATCAGAAATGTCAAGGAGATCGAGCAGAGAAATCATATTCAGCCAAGAAGACCATTCCTGGCCAGAAACAGTCGATCCCTGCTTGTTGAGCCTATCCTCAAGGGAGGTGACCATATTAAAATCCCCAGCCAGCACAATGGGGCCTTGAAGCATGGAAATTTCTTCCCAGCAGACTGTCCTTTGGGAAGGACAGTTCGAGGCATACACACTAATGATGGTGCACTCATAGGGTTTAGAAAGGGAGACACCTACCCATTGATGAGAGGGGCTGGTGAGGACGTTGTTAACTAGATGCTTGATGGAGAGGGAGACCCCAAGGGAGGCTCCCCCCCTACCAGGCACATGGTCAGTATAATACCACTCATGACTCGTAGAGATGATATTGAGATGCACTCTAAGCTTGTCTTTGTTAACTTTAATTTCCTGAAGGCAAATGAAATCAGTCATAAAAGAACAGTCATTGATCCAATTAGCCAAAATTTTAGCCCGAATTGGGTCGATGATACCTTTGGTGTTATAAGACATAATGTTAATATTCATCACAACAAAACTTCACTTCCTAATGTTCTTCGTTAACTTGTTCAGAGAAACGGAATTCTTCAGAATATCCTTTCTTTTGGATCTGTTGTTACCTCGAGTCCAACGGGTTTTACTAGATTGAATTCCAGTAGGCGGCACATTCTCTTTTTGAGACCCCAGTGGCTCATTGTCTTCAATTCCTTTGTGTTGCAGCTCCCTTATTATAGCATCATCGGAATTATTAAGTTCTGTGGAGAACCTGCTAGAGTCAGGGGACACTTGATTAGTAAAACACACATGAGGACCCGGGGCTGAGGGTACTTGAGAATTTAGAACAATTTTTTTCTTTTTTGTGATCGTGGTCCATCCTTCTCCTTCATTGGGGAGAGGTTTAAGTACCTGTTTGTCCGTAAGCAGAGATTGAAATCCAGAGGGAGCTAGAGGAGGGGCGTGCTCATCTGGTGGCTGACTTAAATTCTCAGTAGGCTTTTCAATCTTATCTACCAAGGGATTAGAGACCTCTTCAAGAAGAGCATCAAAGGAGTTACCCCAGGCTTTGTTTACCTTTTTCTTTTTGCCTGTACTGTTGCTTTTTAGGATTAGTGCTGGTGTGAGCAGCTGGGGAGGCAATTTGTTCAACCTGAGGAATGACAATTGGCAGTTGAGCTTCTCTAATCAAGGGGCAGTCTTTGACCCAATGTCCTTGCCTGAAACACTTGAAACAAGCATTAGGTAAGTTACGATAAGAAACTTTCTGTTCATGTAGACATATGCCTTCTGAATCGTAAATTTTTAGGGATGTTTTAACCGGCGTACTAATGTCAATTTCAACTAGGACCTGAGGGTCCCATTTAGGATTAATGGGACCTTTGGCCTTTTGTCTAAGGACTTTTCCCAACAGTCCACACAAGCCATCAATCCAAGGATAGAATTCGACCGGAAGATCTGGGAATTCGACCCACACTGGGACACGGGTCGGCTTGGGACCACGTGGATTGAAACCAGCAAACCATCTAAAAAAAGACATTGGGGTAGACTTGATCACCCACTGGCCCTCAGTGATGACCCTGAGGGCATCACTGGAATCATCAAAATAGAACAGATAGAAGCCGTTGGGCAGGTATTGAATTTGTTTAACAAATACCCCCCTCGACTCCCAGTTCTATTTAATCCAGTGCTTGAGAGTGTCTAGCGGAGGACGGGGTCCATGACATAGAGCTATGATAACCCTATCTAGGAGTTTGTCCTGCCACTCTTTAAGGGAGTTTTTGTCGATTATTAAAGCGTCATCTGTCATGGTACCCGGGCACAAACAATTTTCTTTGAAGAAACAGTCTGGCAAGCCATATATGGGTGCTTTGCCCTTATCAATAGGGGCCTCCCTACGTTCGACCTTGTATGGGGGTTACCCCCTTCCAATACCGCATCAGCAAAAGATTTACGCAAGTCTGAGCATACCTGAGTCCCCGAAGGGATGGCAGAGTCGGACAAGCCTTTACCACTTACTTGGCCTCCTTGCTGGGTATTTTCCACCGCTGTCGTTGCAGGAGGATAGGAATGCACCTACGAAACCATCCACTAGGAGTCAGTCATGAGGTCTTCACTATCTTAGGACATGGCGGAGCTGTTCAGGCCTCTGGAGACGAAGAAAGCCTCCCCCCGCAGGGGGAGGAGGGAGCTACACTACCACCACCTTCCGAACTACACAGGAGGAGCACGGAAGCGGCGCCAGTTGGGGACCTTCTGCGTTCTACGGAAAAATGAGCTGAGCGTGGAGAGCGCCACACAAAACCCTAACTCCACCACTTCAATTCTACCACAATCGACTTTTACATAACCGTTCCACGAGAAAAACTCAAGTTTACTCAGTTTTCAGTGAGACACTCGCTCCTCTTCTGTGTCTCCGCCTTTCTCTTCTCAAGGCCAAATCCAGGCCATTGATCTTTGTACATTCACTTGTTCTCCAAACTTCTTCTTCTGTGTTCTCCCAAAGAATTTATACTCCAATACTTACTTACAAAGTTACTTTCTTAATTACTTACTTAGTTAATTACTTACATACATACATACATATATACATATATACATAAACATGCATACTCATACATTGAGAGACATGCAAAAATATACACATACACACACATACATACATAAACATAAAAACATACAAACATACATACATATGCATATACACACATATAAACACACATACATACACATGAAGATACACATACACACATATAAGTACAGACACATACATACACATATGCATACACACACATACATAAAAATACATATTGTTTTCGTGTAGGAAGAATGCGGTTTTTGTAGGTAGAATGTCGTTTGATGATGAAATGCATTTGTTTAATTTATGGAATAGGTGCCTCTTTTGCATATGGGTTCAAAGCCTTTTTGTAGTTATGGCCTGCAAGCGTTATTGTTATTTTCTCTAGTTTCCCTATTCTAGGGGAAGTGTTTTCAATTTATTTTTTCCGTATGGCATTCATATACATGCATGAATACATACATACACTCACTCTCTCAATCCCCTCTACTTTCTCTATCACACTACTTCACCCTTTGTGTTTTTTATTTTAAATAATTTTATTGTAATTAGTTTATAGAAAATAAACAATAATTCATATTGGCTTTCATAGTGGTCTGCCTTGCCAAATTGGCAAATGGCTAGGTTATTTTGGCACTCTACTCCACATACAAACAAGGTCATGCTTCTAAGAGTTCTAAGGGATGCTCTACATGACCATTTTTCAATTGAAGTTTCATTCTAGTAGGTCTAAAGGCTAGTTTTCCCCATTTTTCCCAAATTTCTTTGGTAGCAAGTGCTACTCCTATAGAAGTGTCTAGTATAGATATCCTTAGGTAGCCTCTAAATATGATTCGAAGGTAAGTGTTTCCTTCATCATTTTCACTAAAATATCCTACTTTGTCCATGAGTATTCTTACTGTAGTAATTTCATCATTAACTTTATCCTTGTCTAAACTAATTTGTTCTTTAAGGTTAAGCTACATGCAAATTGAAGGTGGTATCATTTTCCTTCTTCTGCTCTGATACCACTTGTGGATGTTATCGTGTTCCGGCGAACAACACCACAAGAAAACAAGCTAACATGATGTTAGAATGCTTCTATAATCACCATTAGCTTCAACTACTTAACCTCAACCTTTGGAGACAACCATAACTTATTTTGGTTTCATTCTAGTACCTTTCCAAAGTGACCTTTTAGTGACTTTATGAAGGATTTATGGTGGCTAACTGAGTCATTTTGGTGCTTTCCAGTGACTTTTCTGTAGCCAAAACTCTCAAAAATTGCAGAGCCTAATGTCCTTCTTATAAATTACCACCTGCGCTTACTATACAAGAATTTTGAACATCTATCTTATTCAAATTAATCATACATTTACTTGTCCGGTGCATTCCTCTAAGCATGCAATCTGTTCCTTCGAAATCTTTTAGTCATTTGTGGTAGAAGAAGATAAATCCATAGTGAGCTACCAATCACGAACCCTTTACACTTGTATTACGAGATATACTTCAAAGAACATTAAGAATTCGGGTCATGGAAAACATGTAACTTACTTTTCATACAGTTATGAAAAATACTCAGGAGTCAGATTTCCTCAATGAAGAGAATTTTCTATTAGAGAAGGTATGTACAAAATGGCATGGCCTCTTCTGCTCATAGCCAAAAGGAAAGAACTCGTATGCTGAGTAATCTTTCCTCACCATCTCTCAGAAACTACCTGACTGCCTCACAACTCTTAGGACTTACAACCAAGGTTCTGTTATTCTCTTCTTTCTTACTCTTCTACTACTACTTCTCAATACTATCTACATATCTCTTCATACGTATATGCACCTCTATGTCTACTATTCTATCGCTAGATGGACATATATACCTTTGGTTTGTATGCTATAGAATTCAAATTCATATCCTGGGAGACCCAAATAAAAACAGATTTTTGATCTTGCGATCCTTTACATGTGTGAGACTGCTTTTTCACAAGGGTGTAAATTTTTGAATGTCTATTTCACACTTCCCTTCCTACATATTGAAGTATGAAATTCCAAGCTCATGGGGCTTGCTTTAATGCATAGAGAGCTCTTCTCAATCTATAGACAAAATTTGGATATCTTCGATTCGCAAAACCTTGAGGTTGCTCCATATAAACTTCATTTGATATGTATCCATTCAAGAATGCATTCTTTATATCTAGTTGACTTAATGTCCATCCTTTGGATGCTGCAATATTAATGATAGTCCTTATAGTTGACATCTATGCCATACGACTGAATGTCTCATCGTAATCTATGCCATGTGTCTGTGCATAGCCCTTGACCACCAGTCTAGCTTTGTATCTTGCGGTTCTTCCATCTAGAGGATTCTTTATTTTATAAACCCATTTATTTCCAATCACTTTCTTACCATTTGGTTTTCGAACAGGTTCCCAAGTCTTGTTCTCCTCTAGCGCATTGAAATTGCTTCTTCCCAATGTCTTTTCCCTTTCGCTTTATCATAGTTATGTGGTTCTTCGTCTTCCTTGACCATGTAAGCATACTTTTTTTGAGTTATATAGAATGTATCATAAGAATACCTTGTTGGTCTTTTCCTTGTTCTGGTTGATCTTCTTGGTCATACTCTTCATGTGTATTTGAATACACTTCTTCATCAAACCCCGGTGCATCTTCAAGTCTTCTGGATGTACTTGCTTGCATATGATCATCATCTCCATTTACCTATATGTGTGATTTTCCCTTTTCATGTCTTCTTACTTCTTCTTTGAATGCTTCAACATTTTGACTTTGATCTGCATACCAACTCTTTTGCTCATCAAATGTCACATCTCTCGAAACAATAAACTATTTTGTTAGAGGACTCCATAACCTATATCCCATCTATGTTTTATCATACCCAATGAGCACATACTTTTCGACCTTGGGTTCAAGCTTATGTCTAATTTATGATGGTACATAAGCATAGAAGATTGACCAAAACACCTTGCAATGATCTAGTGTAGGTTTCTTACCCCACCAAGCTTCATAAGGGGTCATCCCATTTAGAGATGTACACCTTAATCTGTTCTATTCACAAAATATGTGGCTGTATTGAGAGCCTCATCCCAAAGAATTTGGACAATTCTTTTCCTTTAGCATTGCTCTAGCAAACTCAAGCAAAGTCCTGTTTCTTCTATCTACCATCCCATTCTGTTGAGGTGTGTATCCACAAGTTATGTCTCTCTTAATACCTGCATTCCATACATAATCATTGAGTTATTGAGAGAAGTATTCTCACCCTCCATCAAATCTTAGTCTTTTGAGCTTTTGGCCTGTAATTCTTTCTACATATGCATGAAAATTTTTTAAGCCTCCAAAAACTTATGATCTTTCCTTGAAAACATAAAGATTTATCCATCTTGTAGCATCATCAATGAAAAGAACATAATACCTCGATCTGTTGATTGATCCTTCCTTTGTTGGTCCCCATACATCTGTATGGATGAGCTCTAGTAATCCATCATGCTTGATTCCTTTCTTTTGAAATGGTAATCTGTGAACTTTTCCCATCTAACATAATTTGCATTTATGGACCATGTGTTGGTTCTGCACGTTTGGTAATCCTAGTATAGATTGATTTGCCACCATGGTTTTAATTCCTCTTTCATAAAAATGACCTAACCTCTTTTGCCAGAGGTCTAACTCTGTAATCACAGTATCTCCCATGTGTCATTACGGCTTGACCAATGTTCCCTTGCACTCTGGGACTAAAGAGTCTACCTTCTTTCTTACGGTAGACAATCTGTTTGTATCTATTGTCTGGCTCTTCCACACATACTCCTTTGTTTGTGAATCTGACTTGAAAACCTTTCTCCACTACTTGGCCCACACTAATTAGGTTCTTCGGTATCATGGGAACATACTAACATTGGTTAATAGGTCAGCTCCATTCGTGCACTTTACTTTCTTGATTGAATGTGCATTGTGTCTCGTGTTATCACATGTTTGAACTGTATGATTGGACATGCCTTCTTCTAGTTCTGTCATTAATTCTATATTTCCTGGCAAATGATTAGAACAACTAGAGTCAATATAGAATATCTTGAGATCTTCATTATCTGATGTACTTATCAAATTCCTCATCAACGTTGTATGATTCTCGTTCTGTGTTTTAGGATTGGTTTTGTGCCCAATTTCTTCCTCCACCTCTACTGTAGCCGCCTCTTTGATTTTGTCTTCCTCTTGGGATCTGCCTTTGATATCTTCCACCTCTGCCTTTGCCATTGCTTATCTCATTTGAGTTTTGTTGATTATGCCAACAATCATAGGCTAGATGATTGCGTAGGTCACAAATCCAACATGTCTTCTTGTTTTTATTCTAATAACCTTTTCCTCTTGCATTTCCTCTATGTTTACCTATGTCGTTACCTCTTGCTCTTGTGAACTTTTGTTGGGAAGACGAATCTTCTTCATATTGTGCTTTGCCTTTATCACGTTTCTTCTTATTCTTTGCATACATAGCAGAGCTATGTCCTTTATTACCATCTGACTTCAAATCTTGTTGAGATGTAAGCATCAGTCCAAGCAACTAATTTAAATCTAGCACAAAATGATTTAATGAAAGTTCAGTTGAGAGTACAAAAGGTTTCCATCTTTCATCTCCTCTCAGACCTACAAGAACTTGTGCAATCAACATGTGATCTTTGATGTCTTCATCTATAGATCCAAGACTATCTCCCACATCTTTCATCTTAGTGAAGTAATCACTAACGCTTTGGCTTTGCTTCTTCTTGAAGGTTGTAAATTGTGCACATAAGCTAGACTTCCTAGCTTTAGTAGTATTTTGGAAGTGATCTTCCAACACGTTCCATATATCTTTAGCCATTTCCAAACTCTGATGTGAGGTAGCAAGTGGTCTGTGATAGTATTGTATATATAAGCTCTTGCACTTGCATCTTTCTTCTACCATAGCTCCAATGCTTCTAACTCTTCTTTCTTCGGTCGACTATCATCTTCAATAGTAGGCCTTTCTTCTTCACCTATCATGTATTTTACTAGGTCCTTGCTCAAAAGTAAGGCTTCCATTCTCATGAGCCAAGAAGAATAGTTATCTGTGTCTAATTTATCAATGGAGATATGATCTGCCATGATTTTTCCCTACTTCGTCCGCAACCTTTCTTCTTGAGGATATCTTCAAGCTACTTTGCTGATGTCTTCCACTAGAACTTCTTGTATCTATGCCTCCTTTTACTCTTAAAGATCTCTCTAGCTATGATACCATTGAAGGTGGTATTGTTTTGCTTCTTCTTCTACAAT
The DNA here is from genome assembly GCA_020310875.1 of Ceratopteris richardii. Taxonomy (NCBI): domain Eukaryota; kingdom Viridiplantae; phylum Streptophyta; class Polypodiopsida; order Polypodiales; family Pteridaceae; genus Ceratopteris; species Ceratopteris richardii. The sequence goes on along the minus strand of CM035443.1, from coordinate 41,056,565 downwards.
GAGTAGAATAAAAAAAAGGCATCGTTTTTGTAGTGATCACGTTGAGGGTTCGAACCTGCAACCTTGTTGTGGAGGAGACTTCCTCTTATCCAAGAAAGAATATTGATTTTGTGTCTTTAGAAGCTCGAGGATGAATCAAGGTAGATAATTTATTTGATTTCTAGATGCCCTTGGGCCTCTGCCTACGAGGGAGGCTGTTGTAGCCACACCACCACCGTGGCTATCACTCTGATTTGGGTTGCAAAATCTATTTCATTGCACCTCACAAGACGCTGAGATGAAGGGCATGTGACTCAAAATCGCGTACATCAAGAGAGAGAATCTTGCCTTAACGAGTAAGGCCGACAACTTGTGATGATCAGATTTGTCCATAGAGGCAAATTTATTTGGTGTTTTGTTCACGTGTTTGCAGTGATGCTTAGAGAAGCAAAAAGCGTTCTATTTCTATAAATCACCGACTCCTACAGCCACCAAGTTTTGAACCCATCACCAGGAGGTTGAGAGCTTCATGCTCTACTAGTTGAGATAGGTATCGTGGGTGCTACAGAAGATCATAGACTAATCAAAATATATCTACATCTATAGAAAGCTGACTTGGGGATTTAGCACAAGACCTCCTCATCATCGCTCATCCCTGAATCATTTTGCTACGCTCATGTGTTGAGCTATTTTTCATAGCAAATCTTATGTAGAGAAGCAAAATATTGGAGAACCAAGAAATAAAATTTTTCCTCTCTTCAATTGGCTGGGGTAGAGTTCGAAGAACCAAACTCACGACATACTAGAATTAAGAGAAGATACTCAACCACGCTACCATGGTTGTTTGGTAAACAACTTTCAATACAGAACCTTAATTACTTAAGATCACGCATTTGTGATAGCCAACCCCGATTATTTTGGTTCATGAACCATTTTTAGAAGTGTTGTACTATCACTTTAGAGAGCAGTCGAACCCAAACTATGAACCTTTGATTCACAGACTTGAAGTTCTCAAGCTTTTGAGAGATTAACAATTGACAAGGAAGGCTTCATTTCTTCAAAGAAGAGGACATGATGAAGCAATGGTCTTCAAAGGAGATCCCAAGGTAGCTACAAAGCATGGAACGATGCTTGGACGAGGACCATAGGATGGAGTATGGCTCTTCTAGAGGATCAATGGAAGGACATAGCTTAATTGGGAGATAAGTGCTTTATAAGTTTATATTTTCATTTCCATATTTGCTTTGCTCTATGCTTTCATAAAGAATGCATTGCTATTAACATTGAGTTAGGGAAGGAATCCTCAATTTTGAAAGCATTTTATGCAATTTAATGAAAGAAAAATAAGAGAGCATCGAAGTATGGAAACACTTATCAAGCATAGGCATGCATCTACGACAGAATGTTGGTGCATTCCCCTTTTCAAGGATTGTTCTCATGCACAAAATAGGTTTTCTTCTTTCTTGAAAAAGATAGTTAATGCTCAAGTTTATGCACATGAACGCTTATATATTTTTTGAAAAGCAAGCAAGTAGAATGTTTGTGCATGGATGGTTGGGAACATGCATTTTCAAGATCAAGAATTGCTTGATTTAAGTTTGGTGCATGAAAGGAGAATGCCAACACGTGCATGCACTCACATGCATTTGCATGCAAGAAGAGGCATTTTCATATGCATGATTGGTTGTTAAGTAGTTGAATGCTTATAATTTCGTTACCTTCTTTTTCTAACTCTACTTAGATAGCTAGGGAAAATAGCAAACTAGGTAGTTGCAAGGCTCTTGGCTGCCATGCAACTAAAGTAGCTAGTTTGTTTTTCCCAAACGTGATACTTAGGTATCACAAATGAAGAGTCTTGATTAGGAAAAGTAGGCCCTTGGAAAGTCAAGTGTTCAATTTCCTTGCTCATTGGAATGGCAAGAAAATAGGGCTGCTTGAAGATTTCCATGATAACTCTAACCTTAGGAGAAAACTTAGAAAATTCTAAGGACAAGCCTAGATGTAGTCATTAGATTGGATTTAAGAAATCATGCATCCAAATAGGTTGATAAAGTTCCCTTTGGAAGTTTTATCTGATTCTATCCCAAGACGTATTAATAATCAAATAAAATCAAATGGAATTTAAATCAATTGAACTTTCAAGTTCAAAGGATAGTTGATATGTTCCAAATTCAAAACAAAATCATGGAACTTTTGAAGTTTTTTCTTTGATTTCATCCTAAAGAGTGATGAACCTCAAAAAGGTGAATAAACTTTAGCATCACTTGAACTATAGTATTGAATAGTTGGATGCTAGGTTCCATGACTACATCTCTAGTCAAGATGCAAAGTGTTCAAAAAGTATGGAAACTTTATTAAGCACTTTTATGAGGATGAGAAAAGTATGTTTGGCTTTTGTAAGCTAATTAGGGCTTAAAGAAGAGATCCAAGACAAAGTAATCTTTGGGAATTAAGCTACTTCCTTAAGATAAACCAAGAAAGAAAATAGTCTCGTTAACTATTTCATTGGTTTAAAAGGAATATCTTTTGGACAAGCAATAAATCTTTAACTCTTAGACGTCCAAAAGTCAAGAATTTCCTTTAAAGATCATCTTGGTAATGCAAAAGATTCGAAGAAGAATCATTTGCTTAGTATTATTTGATTCGTTAAAAGGAATCTCAAGTACTTGAAGACTAATAATTCTCCCTAGTAGTGAGAATGGACTTCTTCAAGATAGTTTAATAGCAAGTAGTTCCCAATGATTCCCAAACTTGAGAGGCATCATTGTATGCTTGGACTTAAGTTGAGAGAAAGATCTCTAAAAATCCCATGGGTAAGCAAACAAGCTTTAGACAGTTCAACAAATATTAATAATTAAGTCTAAGTCTTTATTCTAATTGCAAGGTCAACCAGGCTTGATCAAGCTTGGCCATGATTCTCCAAGAACATGCAATTGGAACTACTCTAAAGATTGTGCAAGTATTGGCAATAGATTTTCTTTTGGAAATTATTCACTCAGGTTCTATTTAACCAATGGAAAATTGTGAAAAGAGTAGGCTATTCCAAGTCTAAACAGAGTGAGAATCTCCAAGAATGTAGTCTGCAACTGTGAAGATGATACTTAAGTATGTGGAAGGTAAAACATAATGTTTGCCTATCCTTAATGGGTCCTAGTGCTTTGGAGTTCTTACCGAACATCCAAGAAAATTTAGAAATAGGTAAAGCCAAGATGCAGCAAGCCGCTGATAGGGCTAAAGAGTATGCTGATAGGAAAAGATCTCATAGATCCTTTGAGGAAGAAGACAGAGTCTACTTCACTCTCCATAGGGAGGTGTAGTAAGCTTTCACCGAGGTTTTGTGGACCTTGGAAGATAGTTAAAAAAGTTTAGTGAAGTTGCATACAGATTAGAGCTTCCTCTAGATTTTCGAGTCCATTCAGTGTTTCATGTGAGTAAACTTTGAAAGTATATTTCCAAGGAGGATAATCTAATAGAGGGTATTGTTTCTTTATAGGAAAGCGATACCATAGATCATTCTCTAGATAGGATACTAGATCGGAGATAGAAGCGATTGATAAATCATGTCATCCGGGAGTATCTAGTAGCCTGGAGAGGATTACCACTTACTAACTCTACTTGGGAATGAGAAGCTCAGGTTTGGAAATACTTTCCCTCATTGATCGTTGAGGACAATGATCTTTAGAAGGGGGAGAGAGTGGAAGGCAAGAGTGTGTCAGACATTGATCCACATGGATCATGACATTAATCCATAGGGATTAGTCCATGTGTTTGAGGGCCAAGGGTGCTTTAGTCAAGTTCCCAAGCTCGAGGGATACCCTAAGGTATTCAGTAGTAATGGGGATGAGTGTTGCATGATAGCACATGGCAGCACTAGACCATCCTAGATCATTTCTACTTTTAGATTACAATAGGGTATATATGGGAGGAGAGAGAATTATGGGGATTTATGTTGCTCATAAATCCCCATAATTCTCTCTTAATCTATGGATACTTAGTGTCATATTATATTTTCCCACCAAAGTGAAATTTGTATCTCTGGACCTCATCATCATATTGGCCTATGATCCAGCCTATACTAATAGGATTGGTATCAATAGTCACAATATTAGGCTTTTGACATGAATAATAAACATGCTTCAGAGTGAGAGCTTTAATTAGTAGTTGTTCCAATGTACACATGGCTCTAGATTGTTTTTCTATCTAGAGAAACTTCTTTTTCTTTCTCACTAGATCGTATATAGGTTTTGTAGCATGGGAGAAGTGAGGAATCCACATAACATAGAAGTTACGGGCTCCTAAGAATCTTTTACTTCACTTACATTAGGAAAAACCTTAGAAATGTTGCTAATGGCCTCAACTTTGTGTAGTGTCAGGAGTATGGGAATAGTCGGTTGGCGAATCCATTCAACCGCCTTGTTCTATAGTTCACATAGGGTGACTTTAGCAATATAGGTGATGAAGGGATAAAAAAAAACTTTCCAAGAGAAAACCGACTAATCTGATTGCAAATTTATCACAAGATCTTCATAGTTAAACAAGATCGAAAAACTTTCAGTTTCCTATTTCTTTTCATATTAACCAAGGTTGTGTTTTGACACTAATTCTTCATATGAGTTCATTTTCTCAAACATCGTTCAGTTAGACAAATAAAGTTTTTGATGCAAGGGTTTAATGGTTTTATTTGCATGTACTATAAATATAAAGATCTTCAAAGCATAAAAGTTTAGTTATCAAAGGCACAAACTTGTAAATCATTTCAACTTTCATGTATAATTTCAACTTTCATGTATAGAAAGGGAATCCTCTTATTTTAATCTACAGTAAAGCACAAAAGAAAATAAGATTTTCAATCAATTCGTAAACCATGTATTATGCCAATATGTATTTCTGTAGACAGATAAATGAGCTTCCTTGTCTTTATGTCATTGCAAAGATAACATCAGAACGTTGATGTTGGAATTGCAAGATGTATAGCAACGAACGTCCACAAAAGAAAATTCAATCGAAACTTCATGTGGAATCATCCGCTTGATAAATCTTCTGGCAGTGTCCATAGAATGTTTCTCAATCAGATAAAAACTTCTCAAGAGAAGAACTTTTGCACCCTCTCGCTCAGCATTAATTTCTCCACGCTGCAAAACTATCATACATCAAAGAAGCGTCAGATTCCCAACGTCAGAAAGCTAATGTTTTTTTTTTTAATGGAGGTTCAGCCGAGGCCTACTCCTCCAAGTTTTAACTTTGAAATTGCAACTGTACAAGGAATGGCATAGTACCCATGGGACCCTCCTTATCCCACTAGAAGAGGAGTTTACATAACTGGGTTAGACTGCGGTCACAATTACCACGAAGCAAGACGAACAGTGGCACATCAGCCACAAGATACAAGTTTCAATGATAATATGTCCCTTACATGTTGCCGGTGGAAGTTGAACCCTCACCCCTGCCTCAAGAGGCCAAAGCTATTGTTGTTGTTGTCAAAGCTGTTGTTGTCGAACCAGCTCATGCTAAATTTTCCAAGAAAAAAAAACATGCATCGGCCTCCTAGATCATAGCGTCGCGTTCTTTTTTTTTTTGAACACGAACAGAAAGTATAATATTGATGCAGGAAAGTAAAATACAAGAGAGGCACTCACCAGGTTTACTGGGAGGCAAAAAAAAAACATAGAAACACTGGAACAAAGACAAGGGCCAAGAGAGCCCAAACCAGCAACCCCTTACATCACATAGTTTCTAATATACCAGTTAAAGAAACTGATCATATTGTTCCTGTCTCTAGAGTAGATCTGAAGCAATTTGCTCTTCCAAGAGTTACAAGGGTACTTTTTGACTATATACCAGGCGTCGCGTTCTTTTTTATAGCTTAACAGCTTTAAAATTAGAGCTGGAAAAAAAAAATCTTCGTGAACAAAGTATCGCCAAAGATATCGATCTCCGAAATAAAACTCCGTTGCTATTTTTGTAGTCACGTGATCTATTGGCTTCGTTATTTTATTCTTTGAAAATGACTCATGTATTATACAATTCTGTGTTTAAACAATGTTCTTGGTCATCGGCAAAGGAGTATTCTTCATTTTGGAATGTGACCAACTTGTGTGGGTTCAATGAAAAGAACCTTATTCAATGTCCTTAATACATGTGCACTTGTTGGTTCCCTCTTCTTGAGTTACTCAATGCTTATTTGAGCAGTTCAATCATGGTTAACATTATCATGACATAGAAACTCAATATCTTTTACATGCTTCCCAAAACTAAGTTCTCGTAATGCTTTTGACTTCTTCATTCCATCTTTGAATATCTTAAGTGTGTTGGAAATCTTCTTCAGTGACCTATTTTCATTCTTCAGGGTTTGGTCCATCAACCTTATCATAAATAGATAGCAAATCTCTCTGACATCCACCCCCACCGAACCAACATAGCATGTTGATGGGCCAACAACCTGAAATCCAAACATGTAGCAGTATCAAATTCTTTTATAAATAATTTTCAAGATTAGCAATCAAAATTATCAATTTTTCTTACAAGATAGAAATGACTTTTTTTATGTTTCAACCTCGTATTCAGGTAATATCAAATCACAAAGTTAAGCTATTTACCATTTTTGTCAACCAAGCATAAATTTAAGTTCAATTTATAAATTTTACAAAGATCATCATGAAACAAAATTCTTCTCCATTCATTCAAAATTAGATTTCCTTCTATATAAATATTCACATATAAGCAATCAAACATGTCAAAAAAATCAACTAGATCTACTCTTAAAAACATTTGCCTTGTTCGCCCAATTTTTATTCACTAGATGTGTTTGCCACAACTAGTTTTTCATATCCAATTCATGTTTTTTGTCATCAGCTTTAGCCTCATGTAAGTGTAATTCATCATTTACTTTTTTCGGGTGTAAGAAAGTATAAACTTCCGTTCATAATATGTATTTTTTTATTTTTTGTTTTTTATTTTTCTTTTTATATTCACAAATTTTTTGTTTATAAGAGGAAAGAATTAACCCCTTAATCTGAGCTAAGGATTGAGATCCATGTAGGAGAAAGACATAGGATCTCACACACAAGATTCATGCATCTATATGCTCATAAGTATATAAAAGTACTTTCATCATTTGAAATGAATTGCAAATACTTTTTGTTCACATCAAATCCCTACTCAATTCATAAACTAGAAACATAAATCAAGTTTTGTATTCCTAATTTGGCAAAATAGAGTCACTTCATTATTTGACAAGACAATTTCTAGATCATTTAATCACATTTGTTCTCATGAAATGCATAAATAAAACACATAGAAATTATAGATCATAGACAAATACCACCTTGCAAATAGCTTGATCTTCAATCATCTCTCTTCAAACTCATCATACGATCTTCTTCATAATATTTTTATCAAATCATCTTTAATTTGAGTGTTCAAATCATCATCCAATCTTGTTGGTATAAAAATAGAAATTAGAAGATAATTAATTTTCATCATCAATCATATAATAAATTTCATCATATCATAATCATCATATTTTTCAGCATATATTTCAAAGATATTTTTCATCATATTTTCATACATATTTTTCATAATTTCATCATATTTTTATCAAAATAAAAACATATTTTCATCATATTTTGTCATATTTTTGTCACAACAAAATCATTTTTTTCATCATAATTTTGGTGAAACAAAATCATATTTCTCATCATATTGATTCATAATATTCAAAATCATTTTTTTTCTTTAAAAAAAGAATATCATATTTTATACGAAAAATTCATCAAGAGAAATTCATATTTTTGTAAAAGAAAAGCACAAAAAATTAGCACATAAATCTTTTGAAAGGAAAACTTTATCATAAACTTTTAATAAATCTCTCAAGCATGGAAAATTTTTAGGAGGAATTTTCATAAACAATCATCAATAATCAAATAAAAAATATGTACAAACTCATCGAATTTGGAAACATTTTAATGAGGAAATTTCATAGAAAACTCTTCAAGCATAAAATCAAATATATGTAAAAACTCAACAAAATTTGGGAAATGTTTATCACTAAGTTTCATCAATCAAAATTTATCAAATTTGAACATAGATATGAAAAAAAAAATCATAAGAAAATCATCCTTTCAATTTCTTTTCCCTCTTTTTCATAGGTTTAGAAGATTTTTTAGTATTTTGCTCAATTTTTTGTTTAACTTCTTCTACTCATTTCCTTTCTTTATTCATCAAATCTTGATCATTAGATAAATTCATAATTTTCCTAATTTCTTTGGTGTCATCAAATTTATTATGAATAATTTTGTCTTTATATGGTTGAACTTTTAATTTATCAAATCTATCGTGATAAAAAACTTTGTCATTATCTAAACATTTAGGGTCACAACTCACATACTATGTAGCTTTCTTTTTATCAATTTTAATTGAATTACCAATCTTTTGTTTGTCCAATTGAATTTGATCATATCTTTGTGTATCAATAGATTTACTTTGATTGTCACTTTTACTCACAAATTTAGGTTTAGGAAGATTTTTCTCATTATTGCTATTTTTCTCAAAGAATTTACTTTGAATTTCAAATTTGTTCATATATTCACAAGAACTCTTTTCAACATATCTCTTAAGTTTAGAAAATTTGTTCGTATCATATCTCTTAGGTCTCCACTATTTTTGAATTCTTTTACATGTTTTAGGTCTAAATTTAGTTTGATCAAAGTATTCTCTCATCCCTCCTCTACCTAAGTTTAAATGTGAAGATAGATGGGTTTGAAAATCACATCTTACGGTCAATTGTAGTTACTAAGTGCAATTTACATGCATCATCACATGCAAGACAATCACCATACATATGGCCAAATTGATTAAACCAAAAGCATCTTATTGGAAGTTTCACTCTCCTATTTATATCCCTACGGGTGGATCTCCTATGGTCAAAGATATGGGTTTTATCATGCACTTTTGTAGATAAACTTTGAACTTCTTGTTCATGTTTACATTTGCATATACATAATTCATTTACATGCTTGGACACTTCATCAATTTTATTCTTAAAGTTTGTAACTTCATTCACAATAAATACCTTTAAAATACCACACACTACATGACTTGAATTGGAAAAATCACTAAGCTTATCAATTAATAAAAACACTTCTTCAAATTTGGATTGATTTGACAATTTTAACTTTTCTCCTAGGTCTTTGAATTGTGTTTCTAAGTTCAAAATCTTAGTCTTAATTCACTCTTCCATATTTAATTTTTCATCGTGTGTGACTACTTGAACTACCTTCTTCTTGCCCATTGAAATTTGATAAAAAAATAAGTCTCAAAAGATAGATCAAATACCTTGAATATGGCTCAAAGAAGATGCTCAAAGTGAATGTGTGTAAACTTTATACAATTTCTTTTGATCAAATTCTAATACATCAAATATATAGTGAATGAATGTGTGCAAACATCTTTGCTTGAAATGTCCATGAGAGGGGTAGTGAGAAGAGGATAACCACTTGCCAATTTTTGTGGAGGTGCCCAGACCAAATATGATCAGCCCTCAACACCTAGAAAAGTGCAAGGTTTAGGAATCAAGCTGCCACTCACAAGGAAGAAGAAGTCCACGACTATTTGCTAAGTTTGTCAATGCATATGCAAGAATGTGTACCTCTATTGCAGTGTCATTTCTTCACATCATGTTCATAAATGTCGCGAGTATGGGAATGTTGAGTTGGTGGATCAATTCAACTGCCTTGTTCTATGGCTCATAGAGGATGACTTTAGCAACACAGGTAATGAAGGGATAAAGAGAAACTTTTCAAGAGAAAATCGATTAAACTCATTGAGAATTTATCACAAAATCTTCATAGTTAAGCAAGATCGAAAAACTTTCAATTTCCTAACTCTTTTCATATTAACCAAGGTTATGTTTTGACACTCATTCTTCATATAAGATCATTTTCTCAACATCGTTCAGTTAGTCCATAACGTTCTGGATGTAAGGATTTAATGGCTTTATTTGCATTGACTAATATTAAGTGCTTCAAAGCATATAAGTTTATTTATGAAAGGCACAAACTTGTGAATCATTTCAACTTTCATATACAGAAAGCGATTCCTCCGATTCCTCTAGTTTTAAATGTATTATGCCAATATGTAGTTCTGGAGACAAGTAAATGAACTTCCTTCTCTTTATGTCGTTGCAAGATTTCATGAAATCAATATGAATTAACCACTTCCTGCTCTTTATATTGCATAATCAAAGAGTTTGTTCCATGAACATAATTCCCTTTGATATTATTCTCTGATGGCCCTGATGCCATAGAATTACTCTTCACAAACATGAACCCAAATTCGACGAGAGATTGGCCGAGTGCTAGAAAAACAATTGAAGACTTCGGTGGCTCTAGACTATTTGAATGCTGAACACGGAATATGTATTTCTGCGGACAAATAAATGAACTTCCTTCTCTTTATGTGGTTTCAAAGATTTCATAAAATTAATATGAATTAACCACTTCTTGCTCTTTATATTGCATAATCAAAGAGTTTGTTCCATGAACATAATTTTCTTTGATATTATTCTCTGATGACCCCGATGCCATATAATTACTATTCACAAACATGAACCCAAATTCAACGAGAGATTGGCCCAGTGCTAGAAAAAGAATTGAAGATTTCGGTGGCTCTAGACTATTTGAATTTTGAACATGGAAAATTTAGACAACTTATAAATTTTAAACTAATGAATAAATTATTGCCTATGTTCTTGCTAACAAAACGGTATTTTGATATCTAGCCGACGTGGTTTGGCGGATGTGCCTTGTACTCTTTGGCAGATGGAGAGGGTTCAAGTCCGGCCTAGCACTCGATGCCTCAGAGTTCCCCAAGATGGGTGCCTCTACCTTACGGGTGTCTGTGTCTTTCCAATTCATTGTACTCTCAACAAAAAAAAAAAAAACGGTATTTTGGAATTCTCCGATATTTGAATTGATGGGTTGTAGATGGTGATTCTGTTTGAACATAAGATGCAACAGCATCAAAGAACAATGGCAAAGAGAGAGATCCATCTCCGCATTCGTGGCGCTGAGAAATCCTCAAAACATAGTTCTATCAGAAAAATCATTAGAGTGTGGACGCATTAAGATCTTGGAGGTGATAGTGCCAGTAGAGTCAAAGTATGAGGAGTTACGGAGCATGGCCTCTGTATGTAGTCAAAATTCATCAATATATTGAGCGCAAGTCTTCCAAGATTTACTATGCCTCTCTGTGGTGTCATCTGCTTGATAAATCTTCCACCAGAATTCATAGAATTTGTCTCAATCAGATAAAAAACTTCTGAGGAGAAGAACTTCCATGCCCTCCCGCTCATCATCGATTTCTCTACTCTGTAGAACACTCATACGTTAGAGGAGCATCGGATTCCCATCGTCAAGGAGCTATTGTCATTGCTGTCTCACCAGCTCATGCCAAGTTTGCCAAGAAATAAACGTGGATTGGCCTTCTAGACCATGGCGTCCTTTCTTTTTTATAGCTTAACAACTCTAAATTTAGAGTTGAAAAAAAAACTTCTTCGTGAAAAAAGTATTGCCTAAAACATTGAGCTCCAAAATAAAACTCCATTGCCACTTTTGTAGTCATGCAATCTACTGTCTTTGTTATTTTATTCTTTGAAAGAGAATGATGTGTTATGCAATTCTGTGTTTAAACAATAATCTTGGTCATCGACAAAAGAGTATTCTCCGTTTCGGAGTGTGACCAACTTGTGCGGACTCAATGAAAAGAACCTTATTCAATGTCCTTAATACATGTGCACTTCTTGGTTCCCTTTTCTTGAGTTACCCAGTGCTTATTTGAAAATTTCAGTTATGGTTAACATTATCCATGACATAAAAATTCACTCTCTTTTACATGCTTCCCAAAATTAAAGTCTCGTAAGGCCTTTGACTTCTTCATTCCATCTTTGAATATCTTAAGTGTGTTGGAAATCTTCTCTAGTGACTTGTTTTCATTTTGTAGGGTTTGATTCATCAACCGTATCATAAAAAGAGATCAAATCTCCCCAACATCGGGTATGGCTTTCAGCCATAATGTCCACACAAATGTCCTCCAACCAGAACCTCATTGACTCCAAAAACATAATTCTCTAGAGAAAATCCCTACCTCTTTGAATCTTTCAAGAATTTTATCACAGTCAAAGGTATGATTGTTTACAAGTTTCCTATAATCAAAAGCATCTAAAGTATCATCTATCACTCTTTCCTCACAACCCTTTATCAAAATATCATTAATAAAAGGCATATTCATAGAAGGCATAAAGTCATGTAGGACAAGATTCATGGCATTCATCATGTCAGCCACATAATTCATCGCTCCCTATAACAAATTACACATCCGTATGAGAGCCAATCAATTCTTCATGGTATTAATGTCTTTACTCTCAAGAGTTAACTCAAATTGGTCAGACCATGAATATACATCACCGATTGAGTAAATGGAATCCCCAACAAACACTTCACTAAACTCGTCTACACTACAACATATTAGGCATATATCGAGGCTTCTACCAAGGAAAATGAACGGGCAACATTTTGCCCCGACGTCAGTGTAAGGGTCGGTGTAGGCATGGGAAACAAAGCGCTGGTATAAGCGTCCGTATAAGCATTGATATATGCATCGGTATAAGCATCGATATAAGCATTGGTATATGTGTCGGTATATGCGTCGGTATAAGCATCGGTATAAGCATCGGTATAAGCATCAATATAAGCCATGGTATGCCCCTAGGCAAAATAGTTGGTAAAAGCATCGGTATGTGCTTGGGGATACCCACGCTTATATCCTTGCCTATAGCGATGACCATATTTGCAAAAATTTTTTTGGGCAGAGTGTGTTGTCTCTTGCTATAGCAACACTCCCATGTTGTTGTGTAGCAAAAGACAATACATTCTGCCCAAGAAAAACCCGAGTACATGTGACATGTATGACACGCAACAAAAACATGATTTGATAAAGCAAAACAAATTGTCAAATACAAAAGACATGATGAAAATGAATCATAAACCATGTACAAAGAAATGAGACACATTGACATGATATTTATAAACAACAACTAGAACACTTGTATATGTGTGTATGCCTATGTATATACATGTGTATGTGTATATGTATTATGTGTGTATATTTGTATATGTGTAAATATTTGTATGCATGTGTAAAAATCCTAAAACCCTAATCCTAAAGACCTAAACCTAAAACATGTGTATGTGTGTATTCTTGTCTATATATATGTGTATGTGAATTTATATATGTGTATGTATGTGTATGCATATGTGTATCTATGTAAAAACCCTAAAACCCTAATCATGAAGACCTAGACCTAAAACATGTATATGTGTGTATGCATGTGTATATATATGTGTATGTATATATGTATTATGTGCTTATATGTGAATATGTGTGTATATATGTAAAAGCCAAAAACGCTAATCATAAAACTCTAACCCTAAAACATGCATATGTGTGTATGTATATGCCATATGTGTGTATGCATCTCTCTCTCTCTATAAATATAAATATAAATATATATATATATATATATATATATATATATATATATATATATATATATATATATATATATATATATATATATATATATATATATATATATATATATATATATATATATGTGTGTGTGTGTGTGTGTGTATGTGTTTGTGTGTATATGTATTATGTGTTTATATGTGTATATGTGTGTATGCATGTGTGTATATATGTAAAAGCCAAAAACCCTAATCCTAAGACCCTAACCCTAAATCATTCATAAGTTGATGCATTAAACAAAGATGGTAAGAAGCATGTTGACATATGGATAGATTTAGCTGTTTGTCCAATTGATCCATAAACTAGAAGGTATCCACCTTTTCATAATCTTCATGATCTGATTAGAGGTGCAAGAGATGGTGATGATAGCTTACGTGGATATTGTTCAAGGCTTTGGAAGAACTATATGCAATACATAAACTATGTACAAAATAGATCACATCATAGGGATTTACAATAGAAGGATCTAGGAAAAAGTTGTTGCATTTGTCTTCTGAGTTAGAAGCTTTTAAAGAAATGAAAGAAAATCATATAGGACTGTGTGCATTCAAAACGAATAAATCCCTTTTTAGATCTGAATGAAAAATTTGGCTACAAGAAAAAGACAACGAAATGTGTAAGAGATCATGTAACAAATGTGCTACTTTTAACCATGTTGAGTAGTTTTAAGCATGTACATTTTTTAATGAAATTAAGAGTCAGCATGATGCTTAAATTTGTTGAAAGAAAATGAAAATGCATGCTCAAAATGTTCTATTTTTTAAAAAATCAGGAAACAACTGAATTTTTTGTTCAAACCATCTCAAATTGAAGAGTTCTATAATGGTGTTGGAGTGCGTAGAAAGGGTTACAAAGCAATCTCAAAAGTTTGGTATTAATTTCTTAAATTTAATATAGTAAAAAGCTTTGTGCTCCATAGACCTCATCATGTAGGAAAGTATCATATCTACTTGAATAAGAAAGTCACATAGTATATTTGATGATTATAAACATATTCATGGTAACATGCCTTCTAAGGTAGGAAAATAAAACTTACATTTCATTTACAATGTGTTTAGCCATATATGGATAGATACTATAAGACTTCAACCATACATGGTTTAGGTCTATTATATGAAAGTACATGAATTTTTTGGCTTTTGTATTTATAATAAAACTTGATGAATCTGAAAATACAAAACATTAAAAGATAGAGATAATAAGTATTGCACTAATGAAGAGATTTTGACTATAGCCTTGGGAAATTGGATACTCCATCTCTCAAAGTACAATAAAAGATTGAGCTACGGTGGCTTCGGTGTGCTTAAGCTCCATTTGAAAATCATAAAACATCTAAATGGTTGTTATTATAGATAGACATTCCAAACGTTATCCAAAGGCAACATTCAAGAGAATTGTTTATTGTTAAGCACTATGGAAAGTTTAAAATTAAGTGCCATTTGAGTGGAGACTTAAAGACTCTAAAATGCATGTTTGGTATAAGCAAGGGTGCAAATTGTAAGTACCCTTGCTGTCATGCAAAATCAAGGTACAACAAGGTGGATATTTGCTAGAATTGAGGCTAGGGAAGCTCCTTCCAAAAAAACTTTTAATCTATATAACCACTCATCTTCTACTATAATTTGGGATCACATGCTTCCAATAGAATTGACAAATGTACACTTATGTACATTGCATCCAGGGTTAAGGATCATTGACAAGTTGGTTTTTATTCACTTGGATTATGCATATTCAATCAAGCCTATAGCTCTTGTAGATGAATGCATAAAAATTGTGAAGCTCTCCTTTCAAAATTGGGATTTCATGGTGGTGATGGTCATCTAAGGAAAGATCCAAAGCTTTCACAAAATGCAAGTGATGTACTACAAGATGTGTTAATGGGAGGTGCAAAAGCAAGAAGCTTCTTCAGTAATAGTGATGGAAAAAGTAACACTGATGGAAAACAACTAAATGGAATGTGAAATTGTTGGAAACAAATCTATGAGGTCACAAAAAATGTAAATAGCCATCGAGAAATAGCAAAGAAAAGAATGGAGGTGTGTTTTAGAGTAGATAAAATTTTGAAGATTATGAGGAAACAAGTAACTTCCAATATGTATGGGGTTGAATTCAGAAGGGCAATCACAAAGCTCATAGAAACCATCACTCAACCTTAGTGTCAAAGACATAATTACTAATTGGTGAGTTTCAAAATTCTTATGTAGTCCACCATTAGTTTTAAGAAAGAACATCTGATGACCTTTATCTTTATGTTTCTATAGCACTTTTTTTTGCATGGTCCACTCTTTGCAAATAAAAGAACACTTGCCACACAAAACACTCAGGGCATGGAAAAGTCTCGTTATCAAGCAAGAAAAAGCTTCTTCAAGTGCACAAGAAACGGAGGAGGAGTCACAAAAATATATCCAGTCAAAGAGCTTTTTGATTAGTTCTTTAGGAGACAATTACAAAGGAGTACATGTCAAATATTATCAATAGAAAAACTATATGGATCATGTCATTACAATACCACTGAAAGGAGAAATATCCTTTTAGGAAAGATGGATCTAATACAAAAAGAATGACATTTCATTCCAATGTGAAGTTGTTGATATATTTTAATAGTGATGTGTGTGAACACACTAGGACCAATGGTGCACTTTTTTCCTCTTTAGGAGGTTTTCCCCCCCTTGCTTGTACATATGCATAAAACCCTAATGAGTCACTTATCTTTGTACATTCTCTTGGTAATACATTCAATATTGTGTGTTGTGCTCCAAGCGTCTTCTTCTTCCTTGTCATGTTCCTATGCTTCCATCGACCTCAAACTCCATCAATTGGTATCATGGCATGTCACCCCTTCAACTGACATCGACGACACCTCTCTGGTCACAATCGCATAATTTTACAAAAAATTTGGGCATAATCAAGGCAATCTGAGCTCGTTTTGGCCTCCAAATGCAGTATCGTGTCGCCTAGATAGGCAATTTTGTCTTTTTGCACCAAACAAATATAGAAGTTTTGGTTTGCGAGTATAAGTGCCTTGAAGTCTGTTACAAGTTTAATAGAACTTGATAGGGTAGTTCTATTCAAATTTTAAGATACAATCTTTTTTTTGCATCAAAGTATTTTAGTTAGTGGCCATGGCTAAAAGTAGTGATGTATTTTGTATATTGGTTGTTGAGGATAAGTTGCTACCAAACCTATTATGGGAATATATGAAGCTTCCTGTATGTGTTGCAAAAGGACTATGGAATATTCTACAGTGTGTTGAAAAATGTCCTACTACAACTACAAATACATTTATTGAAGGTGATGCACATAGCGTTGAAGATGGTGTTCTTCATGTTCCTATTCGTGTTGCGGTTCATGCTACACCTACTATAGAACAACTTGGTTGGGATGGTGGAGATGCTCAAGCACATCATTGATAGCCTTTTCCATCAAACATGCCATATTCCTCACATTGCCTCCTACAAAATAGCAAAGCATTCTTGGGATACACTTACCACTTTATACCAAGCAAGGAATGAGGCTCGTGTTGCTTACCTCTGAAAAGAGTTGGAGAGTGAGCACATGAATGAAGGAGATTCCATGGATAGTTTTTTGACAAAGATCAAAGATTTAAAGGAGTAGTTAATTTTTGCTAACGAAGTCTTGCCAGACAGTTCACTTATGCAGACCATTCTCAACGGTCTTCCACATTTTCATATCAGATTTTTTTATGTCACTCTTTGATTGATGATGAAAGGAAATCTAAATGCCTTTAAAACATTTGAGAAGTAGGTCTCTATTCTATTGCAAGCAGATCAGACTAGGCAGAATAGGTCCATTATGCATGTTGTAGATCAAGCTTTGCTAGCTAGTTAGAAGGGCAAGGGTAGATGGAGCTCATCTACTAGTAAGCAAAAATCTACTGATTCTACACAATCAAAGAAGGTTGAGAAAGCCGAGAAGAAAAGAGAAAAGCAACATTATTGTGCAAGTATTGTAAAGGAAACCATAATGTCATAAAGAGTTATCCAAAACTAACTTCAAAAGAGGCAAAGAAGAAAGAGGCTGGAATGGTTGTTGCAGAGGCATGTACATCCAAAATAGAATCTACTAATTTTGTGTAGAATAAAGAATGGGCATTATCTATTGTTTGTAGTTATGAACCAACTTCTCATGAATAGTGTATGTCTATAGTAGAATCAGATGTTTGGTACTTTGATAGTGGGGCAACCAAATATATTACCTCACAACACAATTTCTTCATGTCACTTGATCCTACCCCTATAGGGAATACTGTCACATGTGCTAACAACTCCTCTTATCATATCATGGGAGTTTGTAAGATCAATCTGACTACTACTGATGGTAGTGCTTTTATATAGTCAAATGCTTTATTTGTTTGAGGGATTAAGAAAAATATCTTATCAATTTCATCATTAGCCAAGATTAGCTTGATAGTGAAATTTTTTGATGATAGATGTAGAATTCATGATCCGTCAAATGGCAACATCATTATTGCTTCTGACATTTTATGTCGTGGGCTATATAAGCTCATATATTATGCAAAATCTATGATTTAGCATGTGCTCTTCAACATTATCATGCTATGTCACATGCAAAGCTTTGGCATGCATGCTTTCGTTATCTGAATTATGCTAGTTTTCTATGTTAGCAGAAATCTGAAATGGTGTCCTCCCTGCCCAAACATGAGGCACCTAGTAAAGATGTCTGTGAAGGATGTATTTTGGGAAAAGGGCGCATTCTTCCTTCCCAAAAGATGCTTCAATAGGAGCTACTAAAAAATTGAAGCTTTTCAACAAAAGAGGTAACCAAATAACAAATGGACATGTGTACCTTTCATCACATGTGTGCCCAAGGTTATCACATTCCGAGAACGTGATAACAAAGGGTTAATTCTCGAAAATATTTTAAGGTCTTCTAGCTTCACACCAATTTTCATAGCAATCTAAGGTCGTTTATGAATCCTGCTTTCTCCATGCCTTCTCACATACTCTTCACTTTCAGCCTTCTCCACAAGCTCTCTACGACCACACTAGCTCTGATACCATGTCATGAGGAAGGAGATAAGGAAGAGAGCTTAGACACACACTCTCACAATCAAACATAAGCACTCACTAAGATTGAGGCAAGGAAGAATGATCTTCTTCTTCTTCTTCTTCTTCTTCTTCTTCTATTACATAAAAAGGAATGTATAAGAATGACCTAAAAAACAAGAATACAACCTCTGCAATATATAAAGACGAGTACATAAGGAAAAATCTAATGTCCGCAAATCAGCGAGCTGGCAAGAAACAAATGTGCCATCACTCTTGGTAGATAAATCTAATAAAGCTAATGAAGTGTCTCTCACATATATTGGCATGACCACTATGCATGTCAGAGAAATGAAAAATTGATACATGTCATCCTAGATCATCACATGTTGATCTTGATATCCCAACATTAATTACTCTGGTTAGTAATTTCATGTTCTCATTTGAAGGCTTCACATTATGAATCTTCTCAATTATGTCTTGTGTCATTTCCTATTTGGAATTCATGTTTATTCTTTGGGTCTTCAAGGTCAGTTTGCAAAAAAGTATCTTGCATCCTATTTGGCAACACTCATGTATTCCAGATCCAGAATTTCAAGTGATTCCATGTACTATTGATACACAAAAACTGTGTTTTTATGAGATCACACTACCATGTCATAGTGTGATAGTGTTCAAGCAAAAGTGCTACTTGTAGTGTTTTGCAGTGTTTTGCAGTGCTTTGCAGTGTTTTGAGTTGCTGCACAAATGGCAAACGTAGATGGAATGAGTCATCTTATGAGTGATAAGTTGGAAAAGAACAACTTCCATGCTTCGAGATTCAGAATGACGAATTTGCTGATGGGAAAAAGCTATTGGAAGGAATCAAGGAGCATGAAAGGTAATGTATTGGCTATTAGTTAGCATACATGATAGCATGGTTGGGCACATACAGGATGCCGAGACTCTAAAAGAGTTTTGGAATAGTTTGGTCACATTGTATGAGACCAATACAAAGGCACTTCCTCTAAGTATTAAAGACACCAGAGTATGTATATGCACGTTCTAATCCAAGAAAGTATGTTAACAAACCAAGATCACTAATTTTAAATTCTTCCATCATTTGATCTTTAACTTGCTTGATGACATTGGCATCATTTCTTGTAATGATAATGTCATCCACGTAAACACATAGGAAAATAACATCTGAATTGGTCTTCTTTTTATGAACAATGAAGAATATGCTTTGCTAGGAACAAATCCTTGATCTTGCAAATATGTGATAAGCCTATGGTTCCAAGCTCTAGGAGCTCACCTTTAACCATAGAGTGCTCTCTTTAGCTTGCATACATGGTCTAGTTTGTCCTTGTTTTCATACCTTAAGTGGTTGAGCCATGTAAACTTCTTCTAAGATTCATCCATTTAGGAATGCATTTCTAACATCCAACTGATACAAGTTCAAATTCTTTGAAGCAGAAATACTTACTAAAACCCTGATTGTTGGCATCTTATCCAGAGGTGAGAAGGTCTCCTCATAATCCACTCCATGGGTTTGAGCAAATCCCTTTGCTACTAGTCTTTCTATATACCTATTTATAGAACGATTTGGATTCTTCTTGACATTACAAATCCACCTTGATCCTATTACCTTCATGCTTGGTTTCTTGGGAACCAAATCCCAAGTGTTGTTCTCCTAAAGTGCTTCAATTTCTTCCTACATAGCTTCTCTCCATTCTTTCTTATTATTGGCTTCTTCAAATGAAGAAGGCTCTTATGACATAGAATCTCTAGTCATGTCTATAAAATGCTTGGTGACTAGTGATGTGTCATAGTCATACCTTATGGATTTTTTGCTCTCCCATTGAGATCTTTTTAATGCTTGATTGGATGACTCGAGAATGTCTTCTAATTGTATGAACTTTGTCTTGCCCTTGGACTTCCAAGCTTTGAAGTCAATCTGTTCCTCAACTTCTAAGTTGACATCTTCTGATATTTGTGGTTCTTCTTGAGTCAGAGTTGGAAAATCACTTTCCAAGTCATAAAGTAGCTTAATTTTCCTGCAATCATCCTCAAACCATGAATTATTTCATCAAACACCACATCCCTACTAACTGTGAATCCTTTGTTAGTGGGATTGTAAAACCTATATCCTTTCTAGTTTTAGTCATAGCCAATGAATATACATTTTTCAGCTTTTGGATCAAGCTTTGCTCTAATCTATGAGGGTTATATGTGCATAAGCAATGCACCCAAAGATTTTACAATGGTCTAAGTAAGGTCTCTTGCCATTACATGCCTCATAAGGTGTCATTCCATCCAAGGACTTGGATGGAAGCCTATTAATTAAGTATGTGGCTGTGGAAACAACCTCTATGCATAGGTAATTTGGAAGTTTCTTTTCATTCAACATAGATCCCTCAACCTCTAGTATTAGTCTATGCCTCCTCTCTACCACTCCATTCTGTTCTGTAGTGTATCTTGTTGTGACCTCTCTCTTTATACCTCTACCTTGTAAGAATGAGTCAAATTCATGTGAGAAATACTCACCACCTCCATCAGATCTGATCCTCTTCAAGGTTCTACCTGTTTGCTTCCAACCAATGCCAAGCAATTCTTGAAAAAAGTGAAGACTTCATCTTTATGCTTCATGAAGTAAAGAATTGTCCATCTAGTATAATCATCTATGAATGAAACATAGTAGCTTGAACCTAAGATTGATGGCTCTCTGTTAGGACCCCACACATCTGTGCGCACAAGCTTCAAGTAGTCTTCATACATGTATCATTTTCTGATGAATGGTTGCCTGTGATATTTGCTCAATTGGCATGCTCCACATTTTTAAATCACGTGTTGCTTGGACACATTTGGAATGCCAAGCACATTTTGATCCCTACATATTTGCTTTTGTGGTCTTTCACCTATATGACCTAGCCTTTTATGTCATATCTCTAGTTCAGATAGGGTTTGATCTTTGTAATTGAAGAGTGAAATGTTTCTGGTATCTTCAACTTCAAATGTAAAGAGTCTACCAGATTCATCACCTTTTGCAATCCGCTTGAAGCCTTGTTGAGGATAATCCACATATGCTCCAAGCCTTTTGAATCTAACATGTATGCCCTTCTCAACAATCTATCGAACACTGATTAGGTTTTTTTGTTATGGTTGGCACATATAATACCTTAGTTAAAAAGGTTCATGTTACCATCAAAAGCCTTAGCATTTCTAATCTTCTAAATAGAGTGTCTAGTTTCATTACATGTATGCACTTCATGCTTTCCTCTAGGTTCTTCAAGATCATATACAAATGCTACATTTCCAGCCACATGATTGGAACAACCAAAATCAATATAGAAAAGATGCTCATCATCTTTACCTTGCCTGGATGTCATGTTCATGATCAATAGAGAATCCTCTTGGTCTTTTGTGTAGTTTTTATAATCTCTTCTACCTCTAAAGCCTTCTTAATAGTTGTTGTTGTATCCTTGGATATAGTTTGGATGGTAGTTGCTTCCTCCATTCTTGAACCTGCCTCTCGATTGTCCATAGCCTCCTCTATGGAAGCCTCTTCCTCTCTGATTCCTTGTGTTCTTGAAACATTCATTTGTTATATGATTGGTTAAACCACAATATTGCAAGGTGAAGAGTTGTATGATCTCCCCCTGTCTTGCTTTCCTCGTCGGGCACATCTTCTAGTACCTCTTCCTCTATCTGTGAAGTTCATTTGAGAGGTACTTGCCTCTTCTTCATTCTTCTTACCTTTGCCTTTATTTTTACTTTTATATCTATCTCTATAAAGGGAAGAAGATTGATTACCTCTAGAGTTGTTTCCATTCTTGTTGGGCTTTGTCTCATGTGTGAATAGTTGCCCCATCAATGTGTTGAGGTTAAGTATTTTCATATCCATATATAGGTCCATTGTGGTGAAGGACTACCACTTATCATCAGCCTTGATGCCATTTTTTATCTCACTTACATTCTAATCCTCCTCTATCTCTTCTCCAATGCACCCAAGTTGGTCAACTACATCCTTCATCTTGGTTACATAGTCAGGTTCATTGTGCTTTGGTTGGTTCTTCAAGGCTGTGAAATCCATCCAAAGTTGGTTCTTCGTAGCCCTTGTATTTGATGAGAAGTATGAAGAAAGTACTTCCCAAGTCTCTTGGGAAGTCTTGCGATTTCTAATGTGAGGTAATAAGAAATTAGATATTGATTTTAGTATGTAAGACCTGGCTAGAGCATCCTTTGCACACCATGTAGTTAGCCTTTCTTGCTCTTCTCTTGTAGGTTGATGTTTGCTCTTGAATGTTGGAATTTCTTCATCTCCTGAGATGTATCCATATAAGCTTCTTCCTTGGAGGTAGGCTTGCATCCTTAGGGACCATGCTCAATAGTTCCTGCTATCCAATTTATGAATAAATGATGGAAATCCATCTCCCATCTTGCTTTTATGTTGCTCTGATACCATTGTTGAAGGAGATGGTGGATAGACTCCAGAGATGAAATGGTGCTACAAAAATCCTGCTTCACACCAGCCAAAAACAAGTTGTGGAGAGTATAGAAAACCCCTTGAGCTTCCCGAAAATCACAAATAATCATCTATGTGCTTTGGAGCATGATCCTTTAATCAATGGATCAAAGAAAATGAGTAAAAATTTAAGCCATGAGCTAAGACTTGCTATTTTGGTCTCTGCAGATGTTCAGTAAAATGAACAGTGCTCTCAACCTGCTAAAAATTGACTAGATTCCTTTTGGTAGTATCTAACTAACTTAGATAGTTACCAATCATTATTTACCAGTCACAAGTTATTTCAATAAAAAGGATCCATTGTACACTGAGAATGTTCCTTAGCAAGTTGCAAGACTAGCCCGATATTTATGGGTTGCTAGAGCATGCAGACTAGTGAGAAAAGATGTAAAGATATCTCGAGATTGAGAAAAGCAATGACAATGAAACTTTGTAGCTATGTTCATTGTTCTGAGATGATCATAGCAGAGAAGTGAAGTCGACATGTGATCAATGTATATGTACTAAATCACATAAGAATACAATGACATTGGAAATGTATAATTGCACAATGTGAGAGTACTGAAGTGGCTATAGAATGAGCTCACTAATCACACAAATCCCTCTCAATTGATCTCACAATCGGTCTCTACATCCCTCTTTTTTGTACTTCATTTCCTCTCCATTGAAGATATATGTACATTCAAAAATGTATCAGTCACTTGCATTCCATCCCTTCCTTGATTCTTTGTCCTTCTCTTCGCATGTTCTTCTTTTATTTATCCTCTTCCTCCTTGAAGCTCTTGAAATGTCTTTGTTTTGGCTCAAATTTCTTGTTCTCTCTTTACTCTAATGGATTTCTATCTCCTTACCTTTTCGTTGTAGTTCAATTCTTGTTGACGCATGAGACATATATAGAATAAGCATGAAAGAGATAAGAGGTGATGGAAGATCATAGCTCCTTCATGTTCGTTTCTAGAACTTCATTGTCCATTACATCAAACAAATGTGTGCATCTTTATGAACCAACTAGCAATCTATAGAGAGGAATGAAGCTCAAACTATAGCACACATCTAGAAAATGCATAGAGAGATGCATATGCGGCTCTTTAGGTGAATATGAGTAAATAAAGAGATCTTCCCTCCCTCTAATTGTGTCAAATCTTTTATGTAGCTTTATTGAGGATGTGTATGGAAGAGGTTATTCGAAATACTTGTGTGAACATGTGATGACACCTCTATGCTCATACATGTGTATGTGGACTTCTTCATGCATGTGATTATTGCGATATCGAGCTCGACATCTGATAATCAAGCATGACACATACCATTTTTTTGCTTTGTTATGTATAGTGGTTACATTGATATATGTCAAGAGTACTTTTGTTCACCTTCACTATATTTATCTACTAGGAGTGATGACACATTTGGTTTTTGAAAACTCACTCATTTGTGGAGATTGGGATTTTCTTTATGTAGCAGTTTTAATACAATGTACCAATACTGTTAGGTCATTCTTGTATATTATGTTTATGTAGTAGAAGAATTAAAGAAAGATCATTATTCCTTGCCTCAATCATTGTATGCTCGTCTCTTTGTGTGTGATAGTGCTTTAGAACCCTCTTTCTTATGTCCTATATCTTGACATGGTATTAGAGCTTGTGTGATTGTAGAGGGATCGAGAAGAAGGTTAATAGTGAAGATTTCTTAAGAAGATGTGGAGAATGCATGCTTCAGAATTGATCTTAGATTGTTATCAGTATTACTCAGATTTTAGTTTGGGAGCCCTTTTGAGCCCACTGTCAGGATGAAATCCCTCGAGGATAGTGTCTAAAAGTTTTTCAAAATTTATTTTTCTGTGCTTTTCTCATCGACATTTGATGTTTTGACTATACAAAGATGAATAAAGTTGAAAAATTGTTAAAGTATTTGACAAATTGGATTCAATGTGTAATGAGAATCTTTCATTTGTATTTCTTATGTGTTCTTCTGGCCTAGCATGACCCTAGAAAAATGTATATATCTTGTATAGAGTCTGTCAACCCTTAAACCATAGTTGTGTGCCTAATCTTCATTAGTTTTTTCCCATGATTTTTTTGAGTTACTTCTCTTCTTGCTTTTCCTTATTCATGCTTTGTGAGTATTTTTTTTATCTCTATGATCCTAACTCTCAAGTTCTCCGTCTCTAGCTACCATGCTAGAAAGGAGTAGAGAGAGAGAGAGAGAAACACAGAGAGAGTTTTGAAGATTTTGATCACCTCATGTCAATAAGGCAATCGAAAATTGTATAGAATTCCTGAATCGGGAATCATACTTTCTCACTATTAAAACCCTACAAATTTTGATAAGATAATCTGTTTCACTCAAGCTATTGCTATACATTTCCCACCATAGTTATGTTTGTGTTTGTTATTTTTTCCACCAAGGAATCTATGTTGTTGTACCATAAAGAGAGTGGAATCCTTTTTTGTTCTTAAAGACATAAACGCAATTGGGGATGAAATTGAGCAACTCTGAAGAGATAATGTTATTGATTTAGAGTGCATCTTTGCATAGGGGATGTAGAAGCAAAAAGAAAAAGGAAAATAGAAATAGGTATGTGTAATATAAAAAGAAAAAGATAAAATATGAAAGAAATTCAACATAAACTCAAAGCTAAATTTAAGTTTGTTTTGTTTTATCTTTCAAATGCACTAATTGAATTTTTATTCCATGATTTTGTTTTCAGATATTGCTCAAAGATTTTGAAGTGAAGATTTTGAAGTGAAGTAAAGTGGTGGCCTTCTTTTGATAGTGTAGCTGAGAAGTCCAATCTAGTTTGATCATTTTTTCTCATCTGCACTGTAGCGTGTGTCCACTAGTGGGTTTTGCTTCATGCTTGGTAGCTCATGCATATCTTGGTTGAGCAAGAAGCAGCCTACTATGGCCACTTCCAGTTGTGAGGCTGAATATAGGGCAGCTTTCACAGCGATTGTTGAGTGTGTGTGGCTGAGATGCGTTATGGCTGATTTGGGTGTTGGTCAGACTTCTGCCACCACCATCTTCACTGACAGTCAGAGCGCATCTGTAGTTGTGAGGAACCCTGTGTTCCATGCTCGCACTAAGCACATTGAGGTGCATTATCACTATGTCAGGGATAGGTTCTCTGTTGGGGAGATGAGCTTGGCATATGTGCCCACGCATAAGAACATTGCAGACCTTTTCACGAAGGCCTTGCCTAGGGAGAAGTTTGAAGCTTCTCGCGAAGCTTTGGGCTTACTTCCTTTTGTGGAGTGAGTTTCACATAGCTTGGCACTTCCTTATACATGAGTGCCAGCTCCTTGTTCACCGCATCACGTCTAGGGGGATTTGTTGATATATTTAGGTAGTGATGTGCGTGAACACACTAGGACAGTCGAGGAACTTTTTTCCCTCTTTAGGAGGTTCCCCCCCCTTTTATATACGCCTATTGCCCTAATGGGCTACTTATCTTTGTACATTCTCTAGTAGTACATTCAATATTGTGTGTTGTGCTCCAAGCTTCTTCTTCTTCCTAGTGTTGTTCACATGCTTCCGCAGACGTCTAACTCCAACAATAATTTGTGGAAAGATTTTCCCAAGAACTGGTGATTGAAGGGATTCCACTTATGCACTTTTACAAGAAGTCAAAATCAACCTTTTACAAGAGGTCATTCATGTGCTAATGAATGAATTTTAGGATAAATGATCAAGCATTTAGGCTTGGAGCCATTGCGCCAATAGATCCTCCTCAAGCCTAACATGGTTGAGCTTCAACTCTCTTTGATCTCCTGCAATCAAATCATCTTGAACTTGTTCAATTTAGTCCCATCCAAAGATGTAGTTAGAATATTTGCACATTTCAAGTTTATTTATACATAGGAAAATTGTATGTCCTGGCTAACCAACTTCTCTCTCACATAATGATAATGCACTTCTGTGTGCTTATTCCTCGCATGATATACAAGATTAGAAGTGGTGTAATGAGCTAGTATTATCTCCAAAAATCATTCTAGTGTATGTATGTAGCCCCAAGTCATAGTAGAGTTGCTTTAACCACATTGCCTCTTGTGTTGCATTTGCTAGGCATCTATATTTTTTGTTTGCACATTGACTAGCCCAAAGAACTTGCTATCTTTAGATGAAACAATGAACTTCAAATGCTCGTAGCAGCCACCATTATTACAATTGAAAAAAAAATCCTTTTTGAGGAATGATAAAAATGGGTTTTAGTGTATAAAATGCACAAGATTACAAGTAATAAGCAGAATATGGGTCTAGAATGTACTTGACACTCAACAATGGTACCTCCTATTTTTCACGGCCGCATAAAGATAGACCATGATACAGAACAACTAAGTTTGCTCCAAATTTAATAAAATAAATGCTCTGAAACTTTGTATAAATAAATTAGACACTAATATCTTTCCAATAAATGCTAACACATGCAATTTGAACCTCTATAGAGAGAGCAAGATCCTATGAAAGTTCATTGTTGTTGAAGAAGATGATGCAAAGTGATTTGAACTCTTTATGTATACTCTTGAAGTGTTTCATGACTTTTACAAGTGGATTTGGAATTCAAATGAATGTAGGATTAGTTATTAAAGAGAATCAATTCACTTTCCTACCATATAGGACAAGTGAAGATCTTATTTGATCTACTTTTAAGTGATTGATTAATTCCTTGATTTTCAAGATCAACCACCTCAATTTTGTGGGATTTGAACTCTCTTTTTCTCCTTTTACATGTGTAAAGCTCCAATCTTTTCCATCGGTAAATGATCAATAATTTCTTTTTAAATACAATAAAAGAGCATAAGTAAAAGAAATCAATGGATATTTTTTGACGTAATCCAAAGAGTAGCTTTTTGATGTAGATCAAATACCTCAAGCATAGTGTAAGATTGATGTTCCAAAACTTTCCAGCTACTTCACACATGACTACCATTTGTACCCTAGTTGTATTGCCTGCCCATCAAGATAGGTATAACAATTGGACATAAAAAGATCTTTCTTGAACGATGATTTGCAAGAAGAGATTTATGTGAAGCAACCCCCTGGATTCGTATTGAAAGGGAAAGAGCATATGTTTTTTTTCTTTGATAAAGCCTTGTATGATCTCAAGCAAGCTCTATGCGTATGTTATGACAAAATCCATAAGCACATTATTGCTCATGGCTTCAAATGTAGCTCAATTGAAAGCACACTCTACGTACACAAAGATGGGGATGATCTTATAGTGCTTGTTCTTTATGTTGTGACATACTCTTTGATTGGTCATGTGATGCAAGATTTGACATCCTTATGGCCGATTTTCAACATAATTCTAATCTCACTTATCTTGATCTTTTGGGCTAGTATGTTGAAATCAAGTTTCTATCCCTTGAGGGGGGAAAATTATGCATTAAGTGAAGTATGTTGAAAAACTACTTGAGCATTTTCATTTTGAGGACTGCAACCCATTTTCTATACTAGTGGAGATAGGATTTAGGTTTTCAGCTGAAGGTTGCAGTGATGCATTTGACACTTTTCTTTATCAACAAGTTGTGGGATGTCTTGTATATGCATGTAACACAAGGCGAGATATACAATATGTCGTTTCCCAATTAAGTCAATTTGTGCATAATGCTCACACTAAGCATTGCAAATTAGTGAAACATGTGTCTAGATATGTCAAAGGCACTTTGAGTTTAGGTCTCACGCTCAAGATATGCTCAAAACAAGCACCTGTTGTCAATTTCAATTTCACTTGCAACAATACTGCTCTGTATTCTGCAATTTCGGCAACCTAAAACTCAGAATTTGGATCTGAGTTCTTCTACAAAGTTGTAGCTATCTTTCCAAGCTACGAGCAGCAAGTTAAATCATCGCATTCCAATCTGTAGAACTCAAGTTATGAAAAAAAAACTGACCTGTTGTCCTACTCAATGTAGATTCGCTTTCTACAATTCTCTGCGTTTTTCGAATTTTCGGCACTTCAAAAGTCCGAACCAGATTCTGCACCCTTCTGTGAAGTTGTAGTTCTCTGTGTTAGCTACGCACAGAACTTTAAAACGCGTCAATCCGAGCTTCTTAGCTCAAGTTATGACCGAAATACTGAACAGCTATCAAGAGATGCCGACCTGCACTTCTACCTCTTCTCACCTAAGCTTCCATTGAAGCTTCTTGCACACAAGCCTTCAGCATGCTCTGATACCAATGAAGGGCTTTGGTGTGCAGAACAAGAGGAAGGAGGAGATGGAACGAGAGAGAAGAGAGGAGAGACGCGCGGACATGCGTGGGAGCCTCGAAACCCACATAATGATCTCCCTTGAGGCAATGCTCTATATATGATGTATATATATGAATATGGGGGTAAGGTCACATGACCCTTACATCCCCAACACATATGCATGCATACACACACACACACACACACATATATATATATATATATATGTGTGTGTGTGTGTGTGTGTGTATATGGATTAATGTGTGAGAATGTCTATATGAATTTTTATTTTTGTGTAGATGGTTTGTTAATTTATTTTATTTCAAATACATGTTTTCGAATAAACTATATGATTGATAAATTTAATGATTAAGATGAGTAAATAAAACCAAAACAAAACTTACTTGGAAGGTTTGTGTAGCTTGGAAACTATGATTTTCATAGTTTGGAAGCTTTGTTTATGTAAGAAGCCAACATCTAGAAGCTCACTTGGAAGAGCAAGAGAGAGACATAGAGAGAGAGAGAGTAACTAAGAGAGTGATAGAGAGCAAGAAAGTGAAAGGATAAGCAAGAGTTAGTGAAATGCATATTTGCTACACTATGAACTCTCAAATTTTAGTGTCAGGAAATTTCATGTGTAGTATGTAGGTTTTCTTGTATGAAAAACTTTATGTTGTTATATCCATCGTTATAACAATCACCATAGTGATCAATAATTTTTTTAAGGTTTCTAGGGAAAAAGCTTAAAAATGTTTCCTTATATAGGTCATTATGCCCATTGATATGGAAGAGCATTTTTAGTTCGTTTTTTTTCATCAAAAAACATTGATTCGATTGTCGTTGAGAAGCATACATTTCTCAGCTATGGTAGGAAATTTGATCACTAGTCATGCAAGTCATATGGCTAGAAAAATGGAGCATTAGTCCATCTCTCCATAATATTTATTGAGTAGATCATAGAGACTATCTTATTTGTTTGAATAGATCATAGTGTCTTACTTGTAATGATGCACTTATTTTCATAGAGAAGTTGAAAATAATGAAAATCATTGCAAGAAAACTTCATGGTTAGGATAGAAACTCTATAAAAGTTTTTTCCTATTGGTCAACATACGCAAATGATTTGGCTTTACTAAAATATGCAATTTCTCACTCTAGAAGATCTATGACATCGTAAATGCATAAGTGTCAAGGACAAGAGTCTAAGAACCATAGTATCCTAATTTGAGGGGAGTGAGAGACCTGGAATATTCCCTAATTGAGATTCATTTTCAACTATGAAGACAAGCATATCAACGATGATAAAGGACAACAATGAGGCAAGAAGGTAACCTTATGTAATGGAGCTCTTGAGGTAGAAAGTCAAGAAGAGATTACCATTAATGTTAATTCGAGAAGAAGCATTACCCATGGCAATGGAAACCACGTTAATTAACTAATTAGGGCCACATCCAATACCTTTGAGGTATTACGAGATAAAGCACCACACCAGCCTATCATAAACGTTATCAAAGCCGATCATGAGGAAGAGAATGCCTTGGGTTGGCTCATTTATCTAATTGAATCCCTCTCAAATGTTACTGATCAGTTCAAGATTTGACCTTCCTTTGATGCACCCTTTTTTATCTTTGTTGCTCCATTTTCAGAGATGGTCTATAATCTGATTGGCAAGTACCTTGGGGTAAATTCTACACATTATTGAACATGGTAATAAGCTAGCTATTTTCAATTCTATTTTTGTTGACTTTCTTATGGATGAGGTTAATAATAGCCAAATTCCATAATTCACTAAAATTGATCACTTCAAGCCAAACTGAGCATTGGGGGCCCACCAAAACGTCCTTAAAAGTATTACATAACTCATTAGTGAGACCTTAAATCATTGGGATTTGACTGTGAGGGAGAGTTTCAATCGCTTCAAGAATCAACTCTATAGAAATGGGAGAATCAAGAAAGTTCATAAACTCTTGCAAAATTGTTCCAAGATCTCATCCTCGAGATTAAGGCCCTGCATAACATACTGCAAAATCTTGCTCGATCTAGCCCCCATAGATAGCAAAGTGAAATCCCCAAAAAGCCTTTTGATGTGATTCAAAGAAAAAATTGCATTCTACATTATCAAAAATCCTTTCCACACCTTTGCTATCAATCGTTTGGGGGAGATCTTCTTTACTTTGTTTGTGAGGATTTTACATATTTCTTTAGTTCATTTTTTCACCTTTCCTGAATACTAGCCTTTAAACTACACCTATAAATCCTTTCTCTTGGTTGCCTCTTAGTATCTCAAAATGCTTCTGATCTTAAATAGGCATTTTTTACAAGTGTAATCAACCTTTTTCACTTTAGACCCTAGCCACCCAAGTCTTCTATAGAGATTGACCCTTCAAACCCTCCAACTATTTTGGACCACCTTTTGAGCTCTATACAAAATGTCATGCATTAAATTGACAAACATATTCCAATAAGGAGAAGAGAGCTCACTAAAATGTTTGAATGTCTATCTCTAGGCAAGAGAGATATCTTGATGAATGGAATGCTAGGAGAAGAACCATGGGATCTCCATGGAACTAGGGATTTTTTCTAATCTTTAATTAAGGGTTAAAAAAATAACACTATTACATAGTGATCAAACACAACAATGTCCATGTTTTGGGAGAGGAAGGTGTAAGAAACAATAGCATAGTGGAATAGATCAATAAAGAACATTAAGAAAAATGCACAGAGAGATAGAGATGTAGACTCAGAGATAAGGAACTCAAATTCTCCAACTTCCAATAGAAATTCAGCTACCAAGATGGCTTTTTCAACCCTTGTACTCCCAATATCAAGCTTACATAGTTATCAATGTAAATTCTAGATTAAGGGTTGAGTAGTGTGCAATGCTATATAGAAATTCACGTAGGCTTATATATCTTTTAAAATGAAATTTGGTATAAATACATGTCTTTGGGAGAGACAAAATAGTCATAAAATTATATAGGTTGATAATATCTCCTGATCGAAAGGACTACCATCTCAGCCCTCTAGATCCATAGAAGGGAGCAAGACTCCTACACATTCCCTCATTAAGGGTCTATGGAGGAAACTTTGCAAGATCACAAGGCCTTTATTTGCAATGGCCCAAAACTTTATGAACCACCCAATTTCAGGTCTAGAATCACAAAGATCATCTAATACCATCAATAGCCACATACAAAGACCTCATCTAACCTAGTGGTTAGGATTTTGCAAATGTTCGGGCCCCAGAATGGCTCCTCCTCACATTAGGAGCCTTCCACTTACAACATCATGGATCATTTTTGGTTAGCTAAGCATGGATTATTGAGTATATCTAACAAGCGAGGAGCCCATTGCCAATGAAGCTCTAAGAAATGTAGCCTTTCTCAAGTGTAGCATTTCATAGATCAATGCTAGATAGAAGTTTCACGTCAGCCAAGTCATGGTGATGCTTGAATAGGTCTCGAAACTCCTTTTCCAATCCAGCTTTGGCCTAGTCCCTCTACTCCCACCTATCCAAATGATCTTACACTATGTTAAAGTCACCATGGACAATGATAGCCAATGGCAAGGATTCAAGGTACTGTTAAATATCTATTCTCTTAAATGCATGAGTTGGAGCATAAATTGAAGTGATAAAAAAGGATGAGAACCACCAAAAAAAGGTGACAATCCATCCATGGTGAGGGCCAACCAAGAAAGCCACCAACAACATGGACCATACGGTATTAGAGCCGATGATCATGCAACCACTACCATGAGAGTGTTTGGTGGTGAGGCAAGAATTAGGAATGGAAATACTCTATAGTCTTTGTAAAAGGATATCATGGCTAGCTTTCTTCTCTTGAAGAAAACTAAAATCTAGAGTGAATCCATTTGTGAGTAAAAGCTACTCTAGAGGGGTCTGAACACCCTTGGACATTGAATGAAAGGAGGTTCACTTATGATTGGGATGGTATTTTCGATAGTGACAAACACTATCAAGGATGACTAGGGTACCCCTTTTGGTTTGGAGATTAATCCCTAATTTTCTTCTTCCTCCCCTCTTCTTTTTTATTAGACATTAGATTTACATGGGAGGAGAAATTAACAATAATAGGGTTCTTCATGGGAGCTCTAATGGGAACTTTCCCTTTCGAGAATTTTCTTTGTTAGCATAAGAATCTAAAAGTGTGGAGTCAACCCAGACTTTCCTCTTTGCTACTGATATATTCCTCTTATTTATCCTCCTTACCCATGACATATCCCTCTAGGGCTCTATCACTATTCGAGTCTTTGATTGGTTCATCCCTCCTCGATAGTGCAAGAGGTTAACTTTGTTTTTTTTTTATCTCTTCTTATTTTTCCTTCCAATCGGCATTGTAGTGAGAAGGATTCACATTTGACCAACCTTACTATAATGAACCTTGATGAAGCCATCAGAATCCGTTTCCGAAAGTTGGGTCTCTTTGACCCTCTCCATTTTAAAAGATCTATTTTCTAAGCCGCTAAAAAATAAATATTATTCTCGATATGTGTAAGTCATTAATTACTAAGTGCAACTCTCATGTCTATAATAGAAGGTATGTGGTGTAATGATAACACCTTCAGCTCAAAGGGACTTCGGTGTGTTCATATTTATGTGTGTTCTTCCTTCAAAATTGCAAACCTAAACGAATCATAAGTCAAAATTCAGACTCCAAAAACAAAGAAAATCTCATATTCATGTGGAAATAACGTTGAAGGCGGCACTACTCTTTTTCTATTCTTCACGTTCTCTAGATCAGATTTGGGATACGATACACAAGATGTATCGAAAATTTTAGTTAGAGAATACAAATAAATAAGTAACATGATATTTAAAAATAAAATGTATATTATGATCTTATTATTTCGCGTTGAACTTCATGTGCTTAAACATATTTCCTATAAGAAAAAAGATCATGCAATCGCACGATGATGCAAGGGAAAATATGATCATTCAATGGCATCCAAAGAACACCTATGGGATTCCCTATATCCCACAAAGCAAGAGTAAGATGCCTACCACAATTAGGATATAATGTTTGAAAGCTAGCTAAGGTAATAACTAGGGAAGGCACAGCCCTAAGGCTAAACAAAGTAGCTAGTTTGAAATGCATAATATTCAGTATTTTGTATATACAACCTAAATGCCGACATGGACATCATCTTAGCACAAGTGCTTATGAGCATCTGTAGCCACTGATAGGGGTTGAACCCTTACAACCATCCTAAGAGGCATATGGAACAATGAACTAACCTAGCGTGCGCAGACAAGATACTGCATATCTTTTGTTTTTTAAAAAAGTTCATTCATTGAGATCTACTCTTTCGATTCAACTTAAATTACCTGAAAGTACAATAAAAGATAGGCATAGCACTCATGGCACCCTGCATATCCCACAAAGCAAGGGTTAGATACCTAGAAACCACTAGGATATAGACATAGAAGGCCCATTAAGGTAGAGATAATTGGGGAAAAACAACCCTAGGGCTGGGTCACATAGCTCATTTCGAGCTAGCACCTAATTTCAAAAGCTCTAAGGCTTTAACAAAATGCCCGATGAGGCATTGGATTGTCCCAACACCCAGTGTTGAGGACCATCTACTACAGCCAATAAGGGTTGAACCCTTGAATCCATCCTTAGAGGTAAGGGGACCAGCCAATTGAGCTATCATGTGTAGGTGATATCGGATGTGGTTGACTTGACCACATATATGGACTTTATGATGGTCATAACTGCAATTGCGGTGAGCTATCCTCTCTATTAGCATGAGCACTGCAATTCTCTGACCAGGGATTCTTGTCTTAAAAGGTAACTATGTATTTTAAAATGCAACCTTCGACTATCAATTACCTTTCTTCAGTAAGGGTAAGTTTTTTTACCTTTTTTTTACTCATGGGCATTGGAAAACAAAATACCTTCCATACAAAAATTTCCTTTTTATGTGATCTTTATCTGAATTTAATAGCTTTTGAATTTCTTAAGATAAATGAGTAGTAAAAATTAATTGAAAATAGTTTTTCAGTGTACAATGGATGCAATATAGAACACATAGTGGATACATGAATATTTTATATGCATGCAAGAATGTACATACTTGTTAGCTTATACGTTGTATCAACCTTTAAGTTGGTATATGAACATATGTAAATATCTGAATGAAAAATGAGTTATGTAATCCTTCTTAAATGAATCATTCTTAAATGAATCCCACAAGTCTACCTCTTTTTAAGAAGTAAGCCATGAAATTCATATGTTAAGCAATAGAACTCACCCTTCAAAATGATTTTATGTGTCCTCCCTTTCAAAGAACGGCTAAATTTTATGGGTTGAGAAGGGCTTTGCAACGTTCAAAAATGAACACTAATTCTGTCTCGTGTGTAGTTATTTCCAATCAAAGAGATGTGATCATGCAATCGCGTATAGGATTTCCAATATGCAATGAAATATGCTGTCAACTGCATTTCGCGGGATTTCATCGATCCCTTGAATTTCATGTCAAATCAGGAGGTCAATGTCTTTGTTTGTATTATGTACATATTATTACACAGTGCATAGCAAGAATCTAGGCTACCTTACCGGCGCTGAATATTTTTGTGGTGATGAAGGAGACATATCCGAGATGGTTGACAGCGTACATAAACAACATGAAGCTCATAACTACGGTTGCGGTGAGCCTTCTTCCCTGTCTGCAGAACCACTCCCAATCTGCAATTCTAGGCCATGGCG
Organism: Ceratopteris richardii; assembly: GCA_020310875.1. NCBI lineage: Eukaryota > Viridiplantae > Streptophyta > Polypodiopsida > Polypodiales > Pteridaceae > Ceratopteris > Ceratopteris richardii. The sequence continues at coordinate 41,020,550 of CM035443.1, read as the reverse complement.
CCGACGCCGAATAAAACGCAAACAAATGGTTCTATCGACACCCATATGCGGAGAACCGGCGAAACGAGCATGCAGAAAGGGAACGCTAATCCGCGCCCTCCCGAGAGGCCTCCTGGAGACTGTCCCTCCAGCCATAGCCGTGATCCGAAAAACTTCGAAAGACAAGCGAATAAAGCCCAAACGCGGGCACTTCTGGTCGCAGCTCTGCACAAGCTCTCTGGAGTACTAGGCATCATGGCTCTGACTTGGGCCACGGTCGTTCTCCTCGGAGGTGTTGTCGGCAACCTCTCAACCTGGGATTTCTATCTCGTCAGCGCCTTGCTTATGATCGAATCCTTTCGCCTCTTCATCATCCAGATCTTCATCGCATTGGTCTCTCGCATTCTTTATCGCGAGAAGAGGCATGCCGCTGAATTCGAATTCACTGACAAACAACCTAAGCTGGTAAGCACTCTGAATTTTATGGGTCAAGCATTAAGCGGAAGCATCGCCATCGCGTGCCTGTTCTTAACCGCTTACCGAATCTATATACGGGGATCGCCTCCTTTCTCCTCGGACAAGGGCGCTAGACACATAGCTGCATCGCTTTGGATCTTCTACATGATTGTAATTGTCAACTTCGCAATAGCCGTTCTATCAGCGATGCTGAATCTGCTCTTCCGAAGGTTCCAAAGATCTAACGATACGGCTGGGGGAAATGAGCATGCAAACAGCCTTGCTACATTCTATGATACGATCTACAGAACAGCAATAGAACATGGCATCACCCAAGCAGGCAAAGTGGAGCTTCTAGATTTCGCTTTCGACAAGATTGCAAGCGATCTAAAGCGCAACGTCAGACCTCTCATCGTGAGGACAATGAACAGAGAAATGATAAAATACATGTGCGAAAACAATGGTGTCGAGATGGTATGTCAGTATCTGAAGGGCGAGGACCTATGGAAGCGAGTCGCGGCAGCGAACTTACCAGGATTCTGGTATGAGGAAGAGAAAATAGACACGAAGCAGGACCTTTTCTGGAGTTTGCGTGAGCGGGTGTTTGGCGCAGGAAAGGACGCTGATGGAAGCCTCAACAGCATAGAGTGCCTGGCAAGACATTGGTCGCTTGAAAGAAAGAAGAGACCTCATCCCTTCCTGGTGGACAGCCCATACGGAGGAAATCTGTTAGATACCATCGTCAATCTCATGTTGATGGAAACTCGATCTCCAGTGCATTTCAGAGTAAGAGCTTTTGAGGCTTGCTGCCGCGATCTTCGAGTGCTAAACCACCTCTACCGTGAGGTAGATCCGGACTCTGAACAGCCAATGGATAAATGGAAAATCGGCCGCTACTTAGTTGACCTTATAGACAAAGAAGTGCAAAAGCATTCTGGAAAGGAACGAGGGAAGGTCACTGTAAGCGATGAGTGCTGGGCCCAGTTCAGCAACAGCAACTTGGCAAAACTGTGCATTAAGCTTGCTGTTTTACTCTCTCCGGAAAGCGAGAACGTGCGCATCGTCGGCAGGATCTATTCCGCCAAAGCTCTGATGTTGTTGCTACAGCACTGCGACGACGTGACTCATGTTCGTAAGGCTGCAGCTGCACTAAAGGGATGGATAGAGACCAGGATCATTCTGGAACCGCAAGGTTACTACGCGAAGGCTGACATGGAGGCAGCTGAGAAAGTACGTGCATGGGTTGGTCTCCAGCCATTGAGCTGGTCCTCGGTGACTGTCAGAGATATTGCAAACTTGTCGAGGGTTATGAGCCCTGAAGATATCGAAAGCATCGTACAATCTGTAAGAGGTATCTCTGAGGCTGATCATCCTATGGAAGTGTAGATGAATCGGAGCTCCTTGGAAGCCCCTGCTGCTCCATTCGTATATGAATAATAACTCCTTGGACGCCCTTGTTGTATTCTTGTCGTATGTTGATTTCTTCCTAGATCCCATTGTCTGTCGTCCTGCAAATTACAACCCGTTTGTGTGTTGGTTTCTTCGTACAATCCCGGCTTTTGTAGTTTTCCATATCCATGCCCGGCGAGACGAATTTGTGCTGTTAATCTATGTAAGAATAAGGGGCGCACTAGATTTGCTTCTGTAGCCATGGCGGAGAGTGTTGGATGAATCATAACCCATAATAATGCCGTAAGTTCGTGTCAAAGGCGTCTGATGAATCGCAACTCCGCAAATATGCTTGATTTCTGACTGACGTTGATTTCCATTGTCTTCAATCCATTCATTTTCAGTGTCAAATCAACAAGTCAATCCGTCGGTTTTTACTATGTAAAGTGTATTAATAGTACGTAGAAAGAATCAAAGTTAGCTTTTTTGTCCGTGATGGAGGAATATTGTTATTTTTGGAGAGTACAATGAATTGAAAAATACACATTCACACACTCAACGGTCAACTCATAAGGTAGAGGCACCATCATGAGAGACTCATAGACATGTCCAGTCAAGACTTGAACTTAGGACTTCCTGCCATAGCTTCAAGACGTCAACCATTAGACTACACGAGCTCAGACATGATAGAGGAATATTAGATATGGTTTATTTCTGGAAGTTAATTCGTTGCCATACTCTTCTGTTTAGGCATCAAATTGAAATGAACAATGTGCACACTCTGGTGACCTCCAAGGGCTTAATGTGAGGCTGCATTACCACTATACCATGGATCCCCGATCGTATAATGTGTCAAATTGAAATGAACAATGTGCACACTCTGGTGACCTCCAAGGGCTTAATGTGAGGCTGCATTACCACTATACCATGGATCCCCGATCGTATATGAACATTATGAAGCTCATAAATGCAGTTGCAGTACTGAGCAGTTCTCTGTTTAAAAGAGCACTTCAATTCCATCCTACGTGTAGAAAACAAAATTGTCATTTACATTGCACAGAGATGTGCAAGAAGCTTCAAGCGACGAAAGGAGAGGACTCATACAACATAACTTGCAAATAAGATTGATTACTTATAACAAGTGATTTCATATATTGATTCTCGCCATTCTCTCATTTCAGAGGGCGATTTTCAAGTTTTCCATTACATGAACATTTTCCTTAACTCACCGTCCAACACTTTCTTGACGGGAAATGGAATAGAAGTGTGTAATTTATCTAACTTGTAATCCCTATTTAACCTATTTATCGAAAAAAAAACGCTCTTTGTTATATTAGGAATATGTAGTAGATCATAAAGATACTTTGCCTTCCCATCCCTCGTGGAAAGAGTTGTGCTTCATATATGCTCAATAGGATGTGATGTATCATTACTTGTTTCAAAACATATAGGAACTAGCAATTTTTACAAACTACTAAACCATTCTACATGGCTAATCATGTGATTTGAAGCACTTGAATCAAGATACTAGACATCATCATTCATTCTGAAACATTTAGTAATTCTAAAAGGTTTTCATTATGTCCTACTATGTACTTTAAGTAACCTTTTCCCATCAATAAATTTTTCGTTCTAAATCTCCAAGCTGCAAGAAAGTTATTATTGTCCACCTTACCAATCATAAGTTGACTCATTCCATCAACATTTACTATTTTTCCATCAATTAATAATACAAAGACATTAGAAGTAGTACCTCTGCTTGACCACTATCACCTCAATCGCATTATTTGTTATTCGACAACTCATTTGTTCGTGAATAATTACAAAATTTTATACCAAATCCTTATTATTTGATCAAACTATTCGATGCCATGTCAACTAATTCGGGCATAAACAAATACTTTTTGCGCAGTAATTCATTGCTTTTCAATCGAAAGTGCTTTCGATTGAAAAAAATTTTGATCGAGAACCAAAAGCTTTCAATATCCGTAGTGAACAGATCAAAAGATGATGATGCCTCTGAGAGCCTTCCATATCTGCTCTCATATGCATTGCCAGATATTAGTGAATTTTTCACTTGATTTTCTACATCATCAATCCTCTTTTGTTCATCATCAATTGTTCTTCATAATCCATGAATTGCTACTCCTTCATTGTATAATTTTTCTCCTTATGATGATAAATCATGGATAAGGTTATGTTCTTTAGATAGCAGAATGTAGGACTGCTTTCGAGGAACAAGGCCTTCATTTCCATGATTATGAAATTCTGCCCGATTTTGAGGATGACCCAAACTTATACTTGCAACTCTTTAGGCAATCATCCCAATCTACACCTCAATGAACAATATCTTGTACAAAAACCTTTTGAATGAGATATAGTGCTATTTCATTATTATGTGGTAATGATCTCTCAACTTGCATAAAGCGTGGAAGTAGAATTTTTGCTAATCCTTTATGTTGTAAATTAGAAAACTTTAAGGGTGCTACTCTTTTGCCCTTTTAGTAACGTGAAAGAGAACATCACAAACAAAATAATTAGAGATATATTTTTTACTTCTTTCATTGATAATGGTTCTCCTTCTACTGATCCCTCTCGCTCTAAATCTTGGTGGAATAAAAATGCTAATCTTGAATGTGCAATTTGATCATTCTTCTCAGGCAAAACCCTATGAGATTTAGCATGATCAAGGTCATTATTCACATCTAGCAACTTTTCCATGTTTTACTTTCAAATCTGCAAAACAAAAACACTAATTTTACCTCAGAAGAATCCACATAACTCAAATGATACCACTTCATCTAATCCAAATAACTCAAATGAATCAACATCATTTAACCTATAATTCAAATGATACCACTTCATCTAATCCACATAGTTCAATTGGTACCACTTCATTTAATCCACATAATTCAAATGATACCACTTCATTGAATCCACTTAATGAAAATGGTACCACTTCATTTAATGCACATGGTTCAAATGATACCACTTCATTTAATCCACATAATTCAAATGATATAACTTCATTTAATCCACTTAATGAAAATGATACCACTTCATTTAATCCACGTAGTTCAAATAAATCCACTTCGTTTAATTCACATAATTTAAATGAATCGAGTCAAATAATACCACTTTACTTAATCAACTTAGCTCAAATGATACCACTTCTTTAATCCACTTAACTCAAATGATACCACTTCATTTAATCCACCTAATTCAGATGAATGTATATCATTTAATCTACATAGTTCAAATGATACCACATCATTTAATCCACATAATTCAAATGAATCCAAATTATTTAATCCACATATTATAAATGAATGAGCTTCAATATTTCATCCATATAGTTCAAAAGATAGCACTTCATTTAATCTACATCATTCAAATGATACCACTTCATTGAATCCACTTAGCTCATATGATACCACTTCATTTGATCCACATAATTCAAATGAATCCAGAACATTTACTCCACTTAATGCAAATGAATCATTATCATTTAATCGATATAGTTCAATTGAATGTATATCATTTTCAATATGGTCTTAGTCCATCCATCATGGATATCTTTAAACCATAGCAAGTTAGATTCGAGAATACTCTAAGTAGTTCATGTGCATCTACTCTTTTTGATACATCTTGGTCAGAAGATAGTTCTAAAGCATATTTGAACTTGTAAGTTCTCTTTCTATAAATGGGATAACTATTTAAATCTATATACATCAAGAGTTGCAATAGTAGTATCATAAATGTCTCCTAAATTTTATTAAAAGGTGGAGGGCTCGTGGATATACATTCAGGTGCGATCCACTAGTACTTTCAACTCCACTCATTTCTATTCGATATTTCTAAATGCGGTAGCTTTGGAAAACTTTTTTTTGGTTTGTGAGTATGTTGCTATACCAAAATCACATAATCCCATATAACCATGCTGAGCTTCAAAATGCAATAGAATGTTGCCTAGATGGAAATCATTATGGGGAATATTACAAGTGTGTAAAAATGATATTGTTTGCAACAATCCACTGATGAGCTTCAAAATGTTTATCTTCATAGTTTTTATATCTCCTTTTGTGTTTTTAATACCTCTACTTCATGGTACGTTTAAGTAATCCTTCTTCATTTTCTCTGGCCACATGTCTAATGTACCACCATTCCACAATTTGAAAAATAAGACACTCGCTTTTGCTATCGTGCCTAGCTAATGCAAGTGGACTAATAACTCCAATGTGTATAACAGATAAAACTGTGGCTTCATTCATGGCTTCGTTCTCTTGTGTCTATATGTCGGCACCATGTAATTTGAATAACTTGGCAGCAAATATTTCATTGATGAATCTCGGGTGGGTTACTCTAACTTTATGGATCATTCCATATTTTCCTTACCCCATGATAGCGACATCTTCAAAATGAATAGATAAATAGGGGAGAAAAAAAAAGATTATTCAATGTTTGATTCCCATACTCACATGTGTATCTCTTGTATTTGGATCTATCGATTGTCTCTCGCCCTATTCAATCCTGTTCAGTCTCATTCGCTTTTCTCTCTTCATTGTCTCATAATGTAAATCGAGAAATTTGATTTTGTCAATGAATCTATGGACTGTGGTGGTATCTTATGCCGATGACTCGACTACTTTGATGATTTGTCCAAAGGTACGAGTAAGCTCTTTGGACATTTACTCCTCTAATACCTGTGCTCCACCTGAAACACTACCAAATTTATCTTCAATGTTGATATATGTTGTTCTAAATAATTTCTTAATGAAATATTTGTAATTAGATATGGCCATTGCTAGAGTAATTTTATCTTCTCTCATTCCATACATGTAAGAGCACACTAAATCTTCCAAAACTTTTTACTCATGCTTATTTCATTTTACCTGCCATTTGTGCAAAAATAAAAAATACACTATTAGACTATCAGATTTGCTATTAAAACTTTAAACACTAATCTAATTAATAAAAGAAATAATGAAAAACAACTCTCATAAATAAGATGATAGATACTCAAATACATTTTAAGTACACATATAAATAGATACATCAATAGGTGTGTGGATAGATAAATCAATAGTATGTGTAGAGAAATGATAGAAATATGGATAGGTGGTTAGATAAGTAGATTTATAATTAAATAGAAAGTCTAATTATAATCCTGAAGTGAATCTATGTAACTATTAATAGTCTAAGATTCAAAGAATCAGACATTCATAATAATTCATATGAAATCACTATATTATGTATGAGTCTTATCACATGACTATATATAATTATTGTGATAGCCATAGTCAAAGAATCACACAATCACAATAGTTTTTAATCACCTTATGACCTACACTAAATATGCTCATAGCAATCTAAGTGAGTATTGTGAGAGTACGAGTCACAGAATCACACAATCATAATAGTCCCTACACACTCCCTATGTTATTTAGAGAGTAGGAATCAAGGTGGTGGTTCAAACAATCTCAATAGATCTATTGATCAGTCCTATACTACTTTGATAGTAAGAATCGATGTAGCGAGTCAAACAATCATACTAGTGGTTTATTTTAAATTTTATTCATCAATGTATAGAAAGTAAGAAATGATTTCATGAGTTGAATATGTATACAATTGATGATTAAAGAACAGAAAGCTAATTATATAAATACAAATAAGACATATCTAAGAGACGCGTATGCAAATCATACAATATGCATGATATAATGAACAAAAGAATAAAATAAACAATAAATAAACTAATAGATCAATGCTTGAATGCTATGGTGAAGAAAAGCCTCCATGAAAGAAATGGTAGTGTTAGAGCTCTATAGACGAGCAAACAAGGATGTGTGGAATGACATTTTTTATTGAATGTAAAAATAGTTTTTTTTGTTAGAAATATGTTTTTAATCGAAAGCGCTTTTGATGTATAAGTTTTTTGATCGAAAGTCTTTCGAGCAAAAGCGCATTCGTGTCCATTCTTTTTAGTTTTTTATTTAGATAACCATAACTAAAATCAAAATATTTAGTATTTTTCAATTATTTGATCAAATAAATGCAACCTAGATTAGCACACTGTGATTTTAGAGTTCAATCCTAGAAAAACACAATTTTCATGTATCAAAATTACATGGAACTCATTAAAAGTTTGCACAAAAAATATTTTGAAGATCTAAAATAGAAAACAAGTCAGGGTTTTGTGAAGTGACCTATTTTTTTGTGGGTCCTACCTTGCAATGTCGACAACATGGCAATCCAAGTGGGCAGAATGAGCGGTCGAGGTTGGTCAGACCCTTAGGTGCATCATGTCGCTCCCATCCGACAGACACATTTCGCATGCTGGGTACTGGCTCTCTCTTGCGAATGGTATGTGGGCAGGCTCATTGTGGGGCTATGAAAACACTTTTTGCAGATGATCGTAATCGGTGTGGTAGATTGAGTCATCACCGAAGAAGCACGTGATCATAAAATGAAAGTATAAATATGACAATCAAAGTAAATTCATCGATCTCAATAATACTAGATCAAAAGTTTATGCTCAGTGATCGTGAATGGAGCGATCAATATACAAAATGATTGTCACTGAGTAATTGATACAACTCAAATATGAGATGTTTCACTCTAGTGTGGATGGGAAAAAATGATCGAACTTGATCAGCCTTTTAGGCTACAATGTGGAAAGAAGGCCACCATTTTACTTCACTTCAAAATCTTCACTTCAAAAACTTTGGGTAATATCTCAAAAAGAAGTCATGGAAAAAAAAAATCAATTAGTGCGTTTGAAAGATAAAATAAAACACACTTAAAATAATACCCCTATTTAGCTTTGCGTTTATGTTGAATTTCTTTTGTATTTTATTTTTTCTTTTTATATTACACATATCTATTTCTATATTGCTTTTTCTTTTTGTTTTACATGCTCTTTGACATGCACTTGATCAATTTCATACCCAACCGAGTTCATATATTTAAGAACAAAAAAGGATTACACTTTGTTTATGGTATAACAACACAAATTCCTTATGGAAAAATAACATTACAAACATAACTATGGTAGGGAATTTCTAGCCGTATGACAATAGCTTGAGTGAAGCACACTATCTTATCAAAACTTGTAGGTTTTTAAAAGTGACAAAAGTATGATTCCCAATTTAGGACTTCTATACAATTATTGATGGTCTTATTAACATGAGTTGATCACAACGTTCAAAGCTCTCTCTCTCGCTCGCTAGCTCTCTCTCTTCTCGTTTCATGGTAGCTAGAGATGGAGAACTTGAGAGTTAGGTTCATTGATAAAAAAAACAAATACTCACAAAGCATCAACAAGGAAAAGCAAGAAAAGAAGTATGTGGAAAAAAAACCATGGTAAAAAACTAATGAGGATTAGGCTTGTATATATAGCTTCTTCCAAGGTTTCCCTTCTAGAACGTTAGATCTTTCTAGGTTTTTTCCTTCCATTTTTAGAATATCTTCTTTTTTAATTTTGGAAAATCAAATCTTTCTTTTTTGTCTTTGGTTTTCCTTTTTATATTTATCTTTTTATTTTCTATTTTACTTTTCATTTAGTTTTTGTTTGATTTAGGTTTCATTTTCATTTCACACTTATATACAACAGAACTTAACTAAATTAAGGATTTAGAGTTAGGAAAAATGGTTCCTAACTAGGATTCGTATTAGGAAAGAATTAGGGTTTCTTATGGTTAGGGTTTCCAACTCCAAACAATAGCTAAATATGTACATTACGGGTTTTAAACCTAGGGTTTTCTAAGGGTCCAAGTTGATTTTTCAAGGTTAAGCGTTAGGTTTTCTAGGGTAAGAAACTCATTTTCAAGAGTTATGTTGAATGTTATGTAGGTGTTTGAGGTTTCAAAAGGTGAAATTAACATGGTTCTTCAAGAGTTAAATAGACACATGGGTTTTTGGACTTCATGTCAGTATGCACATAACAATTTTAATGCCTTTAATACAAAATAAAACTATGGTTTAAGGGTTAAAGGACTTTATACAAGGAAATATAAATTTTAGGTTCATGCTACGTCAAAAGCACACATAAAAAATACAAATGAAAGTTTCTCATCACACCATCAATGCAATCAATCAAATACTTGAACGATGTCTCAACTTTATTCATCTTCTAGTAGTCACAACATCAAATCTCGATCAAGAGAGCAAAGAAAATATTTATTTTTGAAAACATTTTGCACACTATCCCTAAGGGATTTCACCTCGATATCTGCCCCCACTAAACCTGCACATCGTCCTCATGAGCCAATGCAAAATCCAATAGAAGTGTATCAAGAATCTTTTGAAAGTCTTTTTAGACTTTATGTTTTTCTTTTCAAATATTGAAAGACTATATTCTTACGCATATGCAAGTTCCAAGAAAAATAGAGAGAATATTAAAGTACATAAGTCATGATCGGAAAAATTGTTTGATGAGCATATTATCTTCAAAAATAATTCAAAGTACACCTTTAGAAATTGCTAAGGCTTTCGAGTAATAATCTTTCCTATCGACACGTTTCAATTGCATTCATTATTTTATATTAATGTTCTCATGTTTGCTTTCTATGCACCTATCAGGAAATACAACTAGCTCCACTATTGCATAACTCTCACTCGTATAGCCTGCATAGTAAATCTCAAAAGTGGTTTTGAGAACACATCTAAATCATGAAAACTATTATTTTCTTTTTCTTTTATTTTCATTCTTCTTCTTCTTTCTGCAGCAACCATTAGTATACTTCTTTTTCATTTATTTCTTTTTCTTTGTAACTTTTTTATTAAAGGGGAATAGCCTAACCCATAATCGGAGCTGAGGATCTAGAAATATGCACTAGAATGAGCAACGATTTCACTTCCTAAGTGTTTTTAGAACTTCACATATCCTACTCATATAGAATAAGTCCATCTCTCTTCTAAGAGCTTCAAGTAAGAGTGCCCTATGTAATTCCTCATGATGGATATAGGTTTCCTCATCCTATTCTGTTGAATGCATACATACCTTCTAGCATCTCTAAACACTTCTTATTGCAATTTAAAATCTTCTTCTGTTTACCCAAAACATCATGAAATGTAGCATGATATGCATGAAAATCAAATATAGAAAAGAAAACTAAAAAGTCAACAAATGGAATATAGTACATTCACATGATTTAGCTTTCATCATTAGCATCATCATCATCTTTCAGTAACTCTTGATCAATCTCATATTTTTCATTGTGATTCTTCTTCAATAATATAATAATCCCTCAATATTTGCTAATATATCCTGAAAAGATACATTTTTACTTCTCTTGTTTGATTTCAAAGTTCTAGAAGGCTTTGAAGTTGTCTTTATTTTTCGCTCAATTTGCTTAATAATATTATCAAGCATTTGTTTCTTTGTTTTGTTCACTTGTTTTTCATGAATTCCATGTTTTCTCTTCTTTGATTCAATTTGGTTACTTACTTGTTTGTTTTTATCAACGTTCAATGTAGAAACTTTCTCTTGATCAAATCTTTGCTTATTAGCTAGAAGCTTTCCATCAAATGAAACATAGGACTCTCGATGTTCCTTTGGTCTTACTTGAATTTCTTTATTAGATTCTCCTTTATCTATTTCCATTTGTTATTTCAATATTTGTTCAATTTTTTGTTTTTCTACTTTTATTTGTCTGTTTTTGTTTTCTTCAATAGGTTTATCTTGGTTTTGAATATATAGCATACTTGTTCATTCATCAAATTTCTTATTCTCATTTATTTTTGGTCTCCATAGTTTTTGAAATGGTTTTGGTTTAGTTTTTGTCTCTTCAAAGTATTCCTTCATCCCACCTCTTTCTATATTCATATGTAAAGGTGATCGAACTTGATAACTACAATATTTTTTTCATATTCAGTTACTAGTTGATGTCTACATGCACTTTCATATGCCATGCAATACCAAAACATATGTCCATAGTGATCGCTCCAGAAACATCTTGGAGGTCTCTTCAAAATTACATTATTTAATTTTCTAGGTAGCACTCTAGGGGTGGATCTTTGAAGGTCTAAATATTTTTTATTGAATGTATGTGCAGACACACCTTGAAATCTTACCTCATGTTCACGAATACGTTTCAATGATTAGAGTTTTTCAATTTTTTGGGTCAAAATTTCCATTCTATTCCTCATTTATGAAACCTCATAATCCACTACCTCTTTTACGTCTTTAAGATGATTCATTTCCTCTAGTTTCATTTCTTAAAACTACTCTTCATATTATCTAAATTTTTCTTCAATCGTTTCATTCACATTTTTCTTCTTTGACTATGCTTTGAGCTACATCTTCCATTTTATTTGATTTTTGAGTTTAAGGAAGTTATAACAATAATAGTTTTCTAACTAAATAATGATTGAGAAGAGTGCCCAAGATGAATCATTTAAACTAATGTTGAGGATGAGTGATCAAAATCAGCAACAAAATCTATCTTGCTTTTTCATGTGCATGCAAACAATGTAGATAGTGAAATAACTTGAAAAGCAAATACCTAGAAATCCGATATGAAGCCAAGGTTATCAGCTTGTGCAGTGATAAATATTTTTACATTTGCTAAGATAAGGATCTCTATCTCTAGGACAACTGCCTTGTCTTCACGTTGGCTCCACTTTGTCGATGGGATGTTGGTCATGGTGGGTGAAACGAGTAGCTAGGTTTGGATTAGGCCTCAGGGTGTGTCATGTTGCTCCCATCGACGAGCCAGTTTCGCATGCTGGGCACCTCGTGTTGGGGAATGGTATGTAGGGAGGCTCACCATGGGGCTTAGAAAACACTTTTCATGCGTGATCATAATCAGTGTGGTAGACCTGGGCCATTGCCAAAGAAGCACATGATCGTGAAATGAAAGTATAAATATGACAATCAAAGTAAATTTGCTGATCTCAACAATTCTAGATCAAAAGTTTACACTTGATGATCGTGAAAGGATTGATGAATATACAAAATCATTGTCACTAAATGATTGATACATCTCTAATAAGGAGAAACAAGTTCAAGAATAGCAATAGAGGCCATAACATAAGCTACTAGAAAAATTACTTTGAAGATCAACAACATGAAGAATCATTTCTTTTGATGAATCTAAGCCATAAGGAGAGTAAAGAAGATGATAATTTGTTCTATATAGATTTAGGATGTTCAAATCATGTTGTATGGAAAATTGCTCTTCTATTCGACTTGGAAAGTCTAAAGCATAGACATGAAGTAAAAACAAGAGATGATGCTAAGCACAATGTGGAGAAGATTGGTAATGTCATAGCTTCCAAAGGCAGGGAAAAGATTCTGAGTGAGGTTCTCTATGTACCGACTATCACGAAAAACCTAATAAGTGTAGTCCAAATAGTTGAAAAGGCTTGCAAGTTAAGTTCACCCAACATGGAGCTTTTGTGGAAGATCCATGTTAAGGCTTCAAGAAGATTTCAAGAGGTGAGAAGCATGGCAAGATCTTTACTTGTGAAGTAGGGGAAACCATAAACATAGCTCTATTCAACTTTGGGTCTTAAACCCTAAGTGAGCTTGAAGTGTGGCATAAGAGACTTGCTAATGTGAATGAAAGAACCTTGAAGGATATATGCACAAATCAAAGTGTTCTAGGGCTTCCAAACATGTCAAAGCAACAAACGATCAACATATGTGATGCATGTCTGATTGGGAAGGCATAAAAACAACCATTCAACCACAAAGGATACATCCACAATAACTTATTGGACTTCGCACATAGAGATGGATAAGGGCCAAGTCAAGAACCTTCATTGGTAGGATCAAGGTATTATGTATCATTTATTAATGGCCATAGGTAAGAATGAAGTGTTTTATTTCTTCAAAAACTATCTAGAACATTGGAGAATCATACAGTAGATTAGTCAAGAAACTGAGATCTTATGGAGGATAGAATACTTCTCCCAACAATTCGATGTGTTCTTGCAAGATAAAGGTATCAAAAGGGAAGTGACTACCAGATACTCTCCTCAAATGAATGGAATTGTAGAGAGGAGAAACAAGACATTGGTTGGATCAACTAGAACAATGCTTAAAGGGAAGAGGTTGCGACATTATCTATGGTCAGTGCCTATTTCAACTTTTGTGTACCTTCTCAATAGACTACCATCCAAATCACTTCAAGGTATGACTCCTTATGAAGCATGGCATGGAAGAAAACCTAGTCTTGGACATTGCAAGGTGTTTGGCTGTTTAGATTATGTTCATGAACCATCACAAATAAGACGTAAGCTAGATGAAAGATAAATTTGCCAAAAGATGCTCACAAAATCATGGTATAGACTATCACTAGACATTCTAACCTATTGCAAAGATGACTACAATAAGAATATTGATAAGTCTGGCCAGTGCAAGAAATTAGAGACTCATCCAACTTGATGCAAAAATACATTTCTAAAGGGTTGGATAAGTGAAGAGGTATACATGTCACAACCTCCAGGTTTTTAAACCTTAATCATGCATCTTATGTTTGCAACTTAAGAAAGCATTGTATAGATTGAAACAAGCTCCTAGAACTTGGAACTATAGGTTGGTTACATACCTTCAAGATCAATGGTTCAAATGTAGCAACTCAGATCCTTTTCTATTCATCAAAAGGGATCACAATGAGGTTAATTATCTATGCGTATATGTGGACATAATTGTGAGAGGTGATGATCTACATGGATTCCAAAGGATCAAGAGACACATGCAAGAGGAGTTCAGAACCAATGATTTAGGTGAGCTCCCATTCTTTCTAGGTATGCAGATCATATACACAGATGAAGGAATGTACTTGACTAAGAGGAGATACATTCAATATCTACTTCTTAAGTCCAAAATGGAGAACAATAAACATGTAGGTACACCTTTGGAGACGAATCATAAACTTAGTGTTTATGAAGGTGAGAAAATTGAAGACATTAAAGAGTATCAAAGCTTGGTAGGTAGCTTGATATATGCCACTCATACAAGGGCAGACATCTCATATAGTGTAGGGGTGCTAAGCCACTTCATGCACTTTCTAAGAAGAACACACATGGATGCAGCTAAGAGAATACTTAATTACCTCAAAGGTACAATCAATGAAGGTATGTTCTATTCTTACTCTTCATATTTGGATATCAAAATCTATTTGGATGCAGATTGTGATGGAGAATGTTAATCTCCAAAAGAACAAGCTATCCTTGATGTTAGAGCACCTCTATATCAAGAATAACTTTAAACTCCAACCAATTTTGGAAGACAAGCACCAAACTATCAAGAAATTAGCTAACTCTAAAGAAAGTGATCATTTCTCACAAAAGTCTGCTGCACATTAATCATTGATTGATTAATCATTTGCGTAACGTTTCTGATAAAACTTTGTAAAGTAATGTGTCGCCTAGAGGTTGTGCACCTTCTCCAAGATAACACACTTCAAAAGCTTGAGTAGATTATGAGAAATGATTCAAACAATCTACCTATGTCTAAAACTGTCTCCTTGTAGAGTCGACTTTGACACCTGCAACTTTTAAGACATGGTTCTCCCAAACTAGAACCCATTTAAGCAAATACTTTTAGCCATAGATGGATTACCTTCCAACTTAAAGTTTGACTCCTCATTTGTGTAAAACTTTACACTATGCTCTGAGCACTGTCCATTTCTTTGACCATCGAATCTGCGCCTGTTTCAGAAGACACTCAATGCTTTCTCACATATAGATGTTCCTATCCAAAATTCTCTCAGCTTGTTTGCAATTGAACTCTCAAACTTTAACCATAGATAGATTAACTATGGACTTAGATGTGTACAAAAGGATTTCTCATAAGATTAAACATAGAAGGAGAACTAGAGAAAAGATCGGCGTGCAATTCTCTGAAAACTTTTTCTTATCTTAACTCTCCATGCATCTGATGGATGATACATACAATGTTCATCATCTACTCATCTATATTTCATCTCTCCCTCTCTTCTTGGATATGAGCATGTACCTATATATATATATATATATATATATATATATATATATATATATATATATATATATATATGAGTACTGATTTGTCATTACTTCAAGTATATTGAAGTATATACAGAAGTAATGTACATATAATTTAAAGAACTTTGCTATCTGAATCTTCTCTTTACTTCATGAAGTTGATCTTCAATCTTTCCTTCATCTCTTCACTTCTAGGCTTTATATAATCACCAATTGCTGATTGTATTGCTCCAACAGCTGCCCCACAATCATCAATTATGATTACCTACATCCTTTTTATTCCTGCCATATCTTTAAATCTTTGCAACTTTGGTCCATCCAAACTTTTGTCATCATATCTGCAAGTTGATCTTTTGTAGGAGTATGCATAACTTCTATTTCTTTATCAACAACCTTCTCTCTCAAAAAATGATACTGAATCTCAATGTGTTTAGTTCTAGCATGGAATATAGGATTTGCTGCCAAATATAAAGAACTCGTATTGTCTCCACAAATGATAGGAGTACTCTGAACAATATCAAAACTCTTCATAAGAGTCTTTAACCATATTACTTCCTTTGCAGCTTCTACCATGCCTTTGTATTCTGCTTCTGTAGATGATAGAGCAATTGTAGGTTGCTTCTTAGAGCACCATGAAATTAACTTATCTCCCACATAACACAAATATCCATGTGTTGATCTTTTATCATCAGAATTACCTGCCCAATCTGCATCACTATATATTTTGACTCTTCTATCTGAAGTAAATCCATAATACAAACCTTTTTTAAGTGTGCCCTTGATGTACCTAAGTACTCTTTGTCCTGTAATCCAATGTTCCTTTCTAGGACAATGCATGAATTGATATAGAACTCCAACTGCATATGATAAATCAGGCCTTGTTAATGTAGCATAAATCAAGCTACCCACCAAACTCTGATAGAGCTTCATATCTTTGAATTCCTCTCCTCCATATCTAGTCAATCTATGATTTACTTCCATTGGAGTGCGTGCTATCCTGCAATCTTCCATTTTAAATTTGGTTAGCAAATTTTTCAAATACCTTTCTTGATTTACATATACTCCATGTTGAGTATATGAAATCTCCATTCCCAAAAAGAATGACAAATTTCCCAAATCACTGATTTTGAATTCTCTTTCCATTTGTTTCTTAATCATGTGTATACCTTTATCATCTGTTCCTGTAAGTATTATGTCATCAACATAAATACAAACATAAATAAAGCCATCCTCACTTGCTTTGACTAGCAAGCTACTATCTGCCTTTGATGCTTGAAATCCAAGTTCCTTTAAGAACTTTACAAGCCTATAATTACATGCCCTTGGGGCCTGCTTCAACCCATACAAAGCTCTCTTGCGCTTACACACATAATTTGGATACACTTGATCTTTGAAACCATTTGGTTGTTCCATGTAGACTTCATCTAAGATAAAACCATTCAAAAATGCATTCTTCACATCTAATTCAAATAATTTCCAGCCTTTGCAAGCAGCATTTGCTATGAGTGTCCTTATAGTTGTCATCTTTGCAACAGGACTATAAGTTTCATAGTCCACACCATATGTCTGTGCATATACCTTCACAACAAGCCTGGCTTTGTATCTAGATATACTTCCATCTGCAAATCTTTTTGTTTTGTAAACCCACTTACATCCAATGATCTTCTAACTATTTGGTTTAGGAACCAAATCCCAAGTCTCATTTTCCATCAATGCATCATATTCCTCTTGCATAGCTTTTTCCCAATTCTTCTTCCCTTTGGCTTCATCATATGTGAATGGATCTTCATCTACTTTTAAAATGTAAGCATAATCTTTAGTAGTCAAGAATGAAGTATCATGGCTATACCTTGTAGGTTGCCATTTGTGCCTAGATGACCTTCTGACTTCTCCACTTCTTGAAGTTTCTAGTTCATCACATTGTGGATCAAATCTTGGCATTTCTTCAACTTCAACCTGTACTTCATTATTCTCATCTTCATCAAATATTTGAACCTTTGATTTACCTTTCTTTTGATTCACAACTTCTTCAACATCTGCATGCATATTAAGTTTACCTGCATACCAAGTGCCTTGCCCATCAAATGTAACATCCTTGGACACAAGGAATTGCTTTGTTGATGGATTCCACAACCTATAACCCATCTGCGTGTCATCATAACCAATAAATACATATTTCTCATCTTTAGGTTCCAATTTATGCCTCAATTGAGATGGCACATATGCATATGCCAAGCAACCAAATATTTTACAATGATCCAAGGTAGGTCTCTTACCCCACCAAGCTTCATATGGTGTCATACCCTGCAAAGCTTTACAAGGTAACCTATTGACCAAATATGTGGTTGTGTTTACAACCTCATCCCACAAATAATTTGGACAATTTTTCTCCTTCATCATGGATCTTGCAAACTCAACAAGAGTTCTATTTCTTCTCTCTGCTACCCCATTTTGTTGAGGAGAGTACCTGTAAGTAACCTCTCTCTTTATACCTGCGTTCCACAAGTAATCACTGAACTCATTAGAGAAATACTCTCCCCCTCCATCTGACCTTAGTCTCTTGCACTTATGACGTGTGATTCTTTCTGCATATCCATGATAGTGATTAAATGTATTAAACACTTTTGACTTATCTTTGATCACATAGATTGTGATCCACCTGGTAGCATCATCAAGATATATGACATAATATCTTGAAACATTTATACTGAAATCTTTTGAAGGACCCCACACATCTGTATGTACTAGTTCAAGTCTATCTGAATACATAAAACCATGCTTATTATATGATTGCTTATGAGCCTTACCTAACTGACATGCTTCACATCTGTAAGTCATGTGTCGACCTGCAACATTAGGCAATCCAAGCACTCAACCATTGTTTATCAATTCTTTGATACCTCTTTCATTAAAATGTCCAAGTCTTTTATGCCAAAGATCCAATTCAGACACCTTTTGCTCTCCATATGTAAACATAGCATGTCCAATATGACCCTGTATCTTGAATGTGAAGAGCCTTCCTTCCTTCTTTCTTGTAACAATTTGTTTGTACCCTTGACTACGGTCTTCAACATAAACTCTATCATTAGTGAACCTTACCTCATATCCTTTTTCCACAATTTGTCCTACACTAATCAAATTCTTTGGAATTGTAGGAACATATAGAACCTTACTCAAGAGACTGCTTCCATCTTTGGATTTAACTCAACCAATTGACTTTACTTTGTGCTTTGTATTATCACCTGTTTGAACTGTATGATTAGTTGCATTATGATCTAGATTAGTCATCAAGCAATATTTCCACTCAGATGGTTGCTACATCCTGAGTCAATATAAAATACTCTCATGTCTTCATGTGAGGCTTCACATGTTGAATTCATAATAAGAGTCAAATCTTCTTTCTGATCTGATGCATAATTGTAGTAGGTGTTATTATAGGATTGATTTTGGAAGCTTCTTCCTCCACCTCTTCCAAAAGAATTCCTACCACCTCTACCTCTGAAGTTTCCTCTCTGATATCTCCCACCTCTTCCTCTTTGATTTAAGTTTTGATTAAAATTACCATTGCTTTGATTATTATGCCAACAATCATGAGATAGATGATTGGTCTTACCACATATCCAACAAGCTCTGACATTATCTTTGTTATTTCTACCTCTTCCTCTACTTCTGCCACTTCCTCTACCTCTTAGGAAGTTTTCTTGACTTGGAGTACCTTCATCTTCAACTGATTGTTGCTTTCCTTTGCTAGCTTTCTTCTTGTCTTTAGAATACATTGCATGACCTGCACTCTTATCAACATCTCCTTTGATATCATTCTCAAAAGTTAGCATATGTCCTAACAATTGATTCAAATCACAAGTGAAATGATCTAATGAAAGTTCTGTAGATAAAATAAAAGGCTTCCACTTCTCATCTCCTCTAAGTCCTGTGAGAATTTGTCTTACCAACTTATCTTCTTCAATATCTTCATCAAGTGCACCTAAAGAATCAGCAATGTCTTTCATCTTTGTCACATAATCAGATATTGATTGTGAAGCCTTCTTCTTGAAGGTAAACTTTGCCCATAATGAAGCTTTCCTTGATTTGGTTGTATTCTGAAAATGCTCTTCCAAAGCATTCCAAATGTCACTTGCACTTTCAAGTCCTGTGATATGAGGAAGCAAATAATCATTTACTGCCATGTAGATTATGCTCCTTGCTTGAGCATACTTCTTCATCCAAATCTTTATATCTACAAGCTCCTCCCTAGTTGGAACACTCGGATCTTTAAACTCTGGCTTTTCTTCCTCTCCTGTTATGTTTCCCATCAGATCTTTGCTCATAAGATGAGCTTCCATTCTCATAGACCAAGCGGGATAGTTCTCTGTATCCAACTTTTCAATTTGAAGACTATCTCCCATCCTTGCTTCACCTATAGTCTCAAATCTTTAATCCTTATAAGGAATGAATGTACCTTGACTTCGAGTGTTGCTCCTTCTGATCCTTTTGATAACCTTTATGTGTCTTCCTTCAGTCTTCCTTTCACACTTTATTCTTTTGAACCTTCAAGATGTGAAATTTGTGTGTTTGCAGCAGTCGGAGTCTTCCTTTCCTTAATTTTGATACAACCTGCTCTGATACCACTGATGGAGAATGTTAATCTCCAAAAGAACAAGGTATCCTTGATGTTAGACCACCTCTATATCAAGAATAACTTTAAACTCCAACCAATTTTGGAAGACAAGCACCAAACTATCAAGAAATTAGCTAACTGTCACTACAAGAAAAAGGGGGGCATAGCGACGCCCCCTAATCGAGAAAAAAACGGGAACCGTCGCTTATGCGACGAGGTTGTCGCATAAGCGACGGTAGGAATTTCGAATTTTTTTTTTGCCCGATCCTCATCGCATAAGCGACGATAGCGTCGCTACTTAAAAAGCGTCGCTATCACCGTCGCTGCCTAGCGACGAATTTAACGACGTTGGCAAACTGCAGAGCGTCGCATATGCGATGCTCTAGAATGTAAAAAAAAAAATTGATTTCTCCTGGCACATTTGTGCCGGGACTTGGACGCGAGCAAGAAGAGAGAGACCGAGAGAGAGAGAGAGAGAGAGAGAGAGAGAGAAAGAAAGAGTGCACGTGAGAGGGAGAGAGAGAGAGAGAGAGAGAGAGCGAGACCATTGGCAGGTATGCGCACACACACACAGTTACACACACATACATATGTACACACACATATACACGCATAGACACACACACACATATGCATAGACACACACACACACACACATACACACAAATACACACACATATACACACATACACAATGCATAATGGATACACATACACACATGCACACATAATGCATACACATGCACACACATATACATGCATAATTCACATGTATACATACACATACATAATGCATATGCATACATAATGCACATGCATACATACACATACATAACGCATACACACACATATGCATACATCATGCATACACACACATACACACATATGCATACATACACACATAGACACATACACACACATAAACACATACACACTCATAGACACACACACATACACACACATATACACACACATACACACATAGACACATACACACATAATGATGCATTCACACACATACACATGCATACACACATAGAAACACATATACACACACACACATCCAAACATACACACTCATAGACACACATAATGATGCATTCACACACATACACATGCATACACACATAGACACACATATACACTTACACATCCAAACATACACACTCATAGACACACATTCATACGCACACACATCCAAACATACACACTCGTAGACACACACACATACACATAGATGCGCACACACATACACACACATAGACACGCACACACATACACACACATATACACACACAAACACATACACACATAATGATGCATCCACACACATACACATGCATACACACATAGACACACATACACACACACATACACATACATATATGCATACACACACACACATAGAGAGACATACACACACATACACATACATGCATACATATGCATACATACACATACATAATGCATACACACACATATGCATACATAATGCATACACACACATACACAAACCTATGCATACATACATGCATACACACACATAGACACATACACACATAGACACATACACAGACATAGACACATACACACACATAAACACATACACACTCATAGACGCGTAGCGACACATACACATAGACACACACACATACACACACAAATACACAAACACATACACACATAGAACATACACACATAGACACATACACACATAGACACATACACAGATAGACACATACACACATAATGATGCATACACACATATACACATGCATACACATACATATGCATACACATACATATGCATACATACATGCATACACATACACACATAAACACATACACACACATAGACACATACACACATAAACACATACACACTCATAGGTACACACACATACACATAGACACACACACATATAGTATATACACACGCATGCACACATAGACACATACACACATACACATGCATACACACACATACACATGCATACACACATACAGACACATATACACACACATACACACATACACACACATATATGCATACACACACACATAGAGAGACATACACACATAAACACATACATGCATACATATGCATACATAATGCATATGCATATGCATACAATGTACATACATACTTACATGCTTACATAATGCACATGCATAGATACATACACACACACAGATACATACACACATAGACACATACACACACATGAACACATACATACTCATAGATAAACACACTTACACATAGACACACACACATACACACATAATGATGCATACACACACATACACATGCATACACACATACAGACACATGTACACACACATTTACACACACATTCACACACAGATTCACACACATATATGCATACACACACATACACATACATGCATACATATTGCATATGCATATGCATACACACATACTTACATGCATATGCATACACACACACACATATGCATACATACATACTTACATGCATATGCATACACATTCACATATGCATACATAATGCATATGCATATGCATACATAATGCATATGCATATGCATACATAATGCATATGCATATGCATACATAATGCATATGCATATGCATACATACATACTTATATGCATACATAATGCACATGCTTACATACACTGTCATAATGTATACACACACACATACACAAATAGACACATACACACATAATGATGCATACACACACATACATATGCATACACACACATATGCATACATACATGCATACACATACACACACATAGATACATACAATATACACATAAACACATACACACTCATAGACACACACACATACACATAGACACACACACATACACACACACATACACACATAGACACATACACGTAATGATGCATACACACATACACATGCATACATAGACACACATAATTATGCATACACACACATACATATGCATACACACACATATGCATACATACATGCATACACATACACACATAGACACATACACACACATAGATACATACATACACATAAACACATACACACACATAAACACACACACACATACACATAGACACACACACACATACACACACATACACATATAGACACATGCACACGTAATGATGCATACACACATACACATGCAGACATAGACACACATAATGATGCATACACACACATACATATGCATACATACATGCATACACATACACACATAGACACATACACACACATAGATACATACATACACATAAAAACATACACACTCATAGACACACACACATACACATAGACACACACACACATATACACACACACAAATACACATAGACACTTACACACATAATGATGCATACACACACATACACATGCATACACACATACAAACATATATACATACACACATACACACATATATGCATACATACACACATATATGCATACACACACATAGAGAGACATACTCACACATACACATACATGCATATATATACATACATAATGCATATGCATATGCATACATACATACATACATGCATACATACACACAGACATATACACATACATACACACACACATATACACACACATACACACACACACATATACACACTCATAATGATGCATACACACATACACATGCATACACCCACATATGCATACATACATGCATACACATACACACATAGACACATACACACACATGGATACATACATACACATAAACACATACACACTGATAGACACACACACATACACATAGACACACACACACATATACACACACACAAACACACATAGACACTAACACACATAATGATGCATACACACACATACACATGCATACACACATACAAACACATATACACACACACATACACACATACACACATATATGCATACATACACACATATATGCATACACACACAAAGAGAGATATACTCACACATTCACATACATGCATATATATACATACATAATGCATATGCATATGCATACATACATACATACATACATACATGCATACATACACACACACATATATACATACATACACACACACATTGATTTCTAACCATTTTGTTTTATATGTTAGGTATTATGGATCCCAGTAGAGAGAGAAAGGCGAAACTCACTCTCATAAAAAGTCTTATGAGAGCAAGAGTTCCGTCTGATACTCTAGGGGCCATAATGCGTGATTACGCAGAGATGTCTGATGAGGAGCTGGATTGTACGATCCGGATGCTTAATGAGCGATCAGAAGAGGGCACCTTTGCGGCTCCACATGCAGGAAGAGAGCTATCTGCGCATAGGTATGTTTGTTTTCATAAACTTTTTTAATGATATTGTAACACATATTTTTATTTATTTCTATCTATCTATTTTCAGCACACCTATACCACCTCCAGCACGTGATAGCCGAGCAAAGTTGCCTATGAGGACATGCATAGGAACCTTAGGACTAGAGTGCGACATAGAGCCAGAGGGGAACATTGTCTACATAGGGAATGGATTGGAGCTCAAAAGACGAATGCGGTCACTATGCGACTCTTACCTGCGCTTTATCCACTCAACGTGGAAGTAAGTAAAAGTTTTGCATATAAATTGAAATATATATCTTATGTTTTATTTACATTATGTTTTTTATTTTTGTAGTGAGGATGATGAGAGGGATAAAAAATACGCACTTAGTTCACTTGAGACCGAGTTTGGGACAGGATGTTCACTGAAGTGGTGTATAAAAGAGATGTGGACACTTATGGCTCATCGTCGTGACAATGCACCGTATGCACTGCTTTTATGTATATATATATGGATATGAGTATGTGTGTTTATGCATGTATGTATGTATATAAGAGAGAGAGAGAGTGAGACTAGAGGTATAAATACACGCATATATAGAGAGAGAGAGAGAGTGAGGCTAGAGGTATAAATACACGCATACACACACATATACATCATACATGCACATACACATACATACACAACACATGCATACACATAAATAAATAAATAAATAAATAAATCCTATTTCAAAAATCCTAAATTGAAAACACTAATCTCGATATTAGGGTTTTGAAATCCCTAATTTAAAAACTCTAATTCAACCTTTTAGCCATATTAGCCATATGTTTGAATCACCTCCGACGTCCTACTAGAGAGATGTCACTCCTCCCAACCTTAAGCCTCTATATATAGCTACTCGAATCAACGAGGATCATAATATATATAAAGATATATACACATCATGTAGATAGGATACATAAACATAAAATGGAGTAGATATATTATGCATCACACATACATGCCTAAATGCACACATAAATATATATATACATACTAACATATTTACATGTACACATTTACACATAGACATATATACATACATACATGTACACATCACATATACATGCCTACATGCACACATAAACATATATATACATGCATACATATTTACATGTACATATTTACACATATACATATATACATGTACACAACTATAAACACTTGCATATATTACATGAATACATGAATATTTTACATAAATGCATATGCATATATACACATATTCATATTTAACACATGGATACATATATCACACACATGCAAACACATACATATACATGAAATACATATATATGCATACTAACATATGTATACATATAATACACATGAATACACACACATATGCATACATACATGATAAAAACTTGCTCCTCGAAGATAAAGCTATATATAAAATAATTAGGCATACCCCCGAGCTTCATGTTCTAACTTAGAAGAACATGATTTCATCTCTCTAGTAGGATTCATCGTTATTCAAGTTAATAATAAAATCTATTATCTGATATCCATTTAGAAGCTTCAAGTTATTGAGCGATAACTAGAGTAGAATTTACTATCTAATCTGCTCATATGTTTTCATTATTTCCATCATTTTAGTATGACATCAATATAGTCTCATCTTCATTATCCTTATTGATTTCATTTATTTCTTCTATTGTTAAATCTATGTTCTCATGAATCACATCATCTATTGATGGATTAATATCTATTTCTGGTAATTCCTCTTCCTCATCAGTAGAATCAGCATGTAGAGAATTATCCTCTTCATAAAAAAAATTAGTATCATTATCACGTATAATGATTCTAATTTCTATTCCAGATGTTGATGTATCAGTATTTGATGCTGAATCATCAAGAGGACTTTCTTCGATCTCTCTAACAATAAAATGTTCAAACAAT
The DNA here is from genome assembly GCA_020310875.1 of Ceratopteris richardii. Taxonomy (NCBI): domain Eukaryota; kingdom Viridiplantae; phylum Streptophyta; class Polypodiopsida; order Polypodiales; family Pteridaceae; genus Ceratopteris; species Ceratopteris richardii. The sequence goes on along the minus strand of CM035443.1, from coordinate 40,993,877 downwards.
GACCTACCTCTAGGTTGCACATGAATGACTTGTCACCAAGGATGAGCATCTGGGTTTTTATAAAAAAATGCTTGTTCAATATGCCTAGGAAGAATATATGGTTCTTTAGTAGATCGCATTACGTTGGAAGAATCAATTGCCCAAAACCCAGATAATTCCTTTCTTATTGTAGAATTACTACCCTTATACTCCGCTCGATACCAGTCAACTATCAAAATGACCTATCAAAATATATAACAACAAAAACCCATTATTAGGTGCTTTAAAAAATAACTAACTCTAAAAAAAAATATAAACTTTTTTCTACGTGTTTGAATGTACGAAATGAAATTTCGTAGATATCAACAATAGTTCCTACGTAACCAAGTTCACTATCTATAAGGTTCGTGTCTTTTGAGCTAGCATGTGATAGTTGCTTGAAACAAGCAACAATACTAGAATCTTCTGTTTTACGTAAAGAATCAATAGCTTTGATTCTAATATGCTGTCCAAAAGCCCACATATTAGTGAACATTCGAGCCTGCAAAATAAATTCAATTAGTAAATAGAAACTAACATACATAATGAAAAAAATAAAATATTATTTTCATAAAATTACCTTTCGTTCACAACCTATCATTAACTCTCTTTGCTCATCTGAGATTTCTTCATTATTTGCGTTGGCGCGTTGCAAACGACTATATAGCCAATCCGTGAAAGAAGGTATATCTGTAATCTCATTATTAACGAGATTACGTCTAGATCTTTTATTTTTTCGCCTTTTACTTTGAAGACTTTGAAGTTCCTCGTACTTGCTAAGGAATGCTTGCATGCATTCACTATTATATGCTACAAAAGTAGAAACATCATTTTTTTCTTGAAATGTAAATAAGAATGGAACCCCCTTACCTAATAATACCTCATCTGTTATTTTTGAAGAAGACTCGTTGGTCCTTGCATGTGGAGCTTCTTCATGAACTCTTTCAAAGTACTCACTAACGTAATACATGCACTCTTCAAGCATCCAACCCTTTGCCATGGATCCTTTTGGTTTTGCTCTTTGTCACATGTAACCTTTTAGTATTCCCATAAATCGCTCGACCCAAAACATCCATCGAGTGTTGACAACACCAGCAATCTCTATCTCATCTACAAGATGGATTAATAAATGAACCTAAATATCAAAAAATGAAGTAGGAAGTTCTTTTTCCATCAAACATAGTAGCTCTTTGCATTCACGTTTTTTTGTGGGATCGAATTTTTATCGATCTCTTTGGATGTAATCCACCTATACATATCATAAAAACAATTATAAAGAAGTTAATTAAAAAATAAAAAGATATCCAATATTCATACATAATAAATATAAAAGTATCATAATTACCTTATAAGTGATCCAAGACGATAGATCACATCTCGTACTCCTTTCGTTGTACATCTATTGATAACCAAAGGTAAAATATGTTTCAAAAAGTTATGCCAGTCATGGGTCTTTAACCCAGATAAGCTCTTATCATCCATAGTAAACATGTTTTGAAACGATGCTCCATATCCTCTAGGAGTCTTAATCAATTGAATTCTATTGTTGATAGTCTGTATCTCTTTTGTTGTAAGTACCCAAGGAGCAGATGCATAAGTCGGTTCTTGTCGATGTCTATCAAAAATTGGCCATAACTTTGGTTTGGATTTTTGATCTTTCAAATCATTCCTTGATGATGTGGTATCTTTTAGTCCAAGAAGATGCTGCCATAGTGAATAACCAATATTTTTGAATATATGCATAGGATCAAGAAGATGACATACTTTTAACTCTTTCCAATACTCCAAAGAATACCATATTGATATGTTCTCTGTGAGTGCCAATTTCCCTTTACCTCTGTTCACATACTCATTATTTGAATCATCACTGAAGATTTCTGCTTCTAGATCTATCAGAGGTCCATCTGTCCATTTTTTATACCAATCCATAGGCGTCATAGGTTTTGGATACTGGCCTGTTTCAAGCTTTCCATTAAAATGTATCGCTTCTCTTTTAGATCTTAATGGATGATCATCAAGCAAGAATCATCGATGTCGAAGATAAATATTTTTGTTGAGATTCTTACTATAGATTGATCTCAACCAATCACCACAATATGGACAAGCTTTATAACCCTTAGTAGATATTCCTGCATCATGGAAAATGATAAAAATATAATTAGATTAAATCATATTTATTTACATGCATATTGAATAAAAAAATTACATCAATACCTGAACAAACGCCATATCCTGGAAAATCGTGAATAGTCCAAGCCACAATACCACGAATCATAATATGTCTTTCGTTGATACTTTTCGATACATCAATGACATTAATACCTCTCCATAACTCTTGAAGATCTTCAATGAGAGGAGCAAGATATACATTCATATCTTTAACTTGTCTTTTGCCTGGGATTAAAAGTGAAAGCATTAAATGTTCCTTTTTAATGCTAAGATATGGTGGAAGATTGTAGTTTATGACTACCACTGGCCATGTTGACCATTTACTGGATTTCATGGAGAATGGATTAACCCCATCTAATGCAACTCCTAACTTTAGATTCTATGGATTTTGTGCAAATTCAGGCCCTGTAGAATCAATATGCTGAAAAGCAACACTATCATGAGGAATTTTTGATTATTCCATCAGTACTTTTGTAATCATGTCCCCAAGTCAAAAGCTTTGATAATTCGGGGCTTTGAAACATATGTCTAATCCGTGGAGCCAATGGAAAATGTCTCAATACCTTTTTCGGGATTTTACCTTCTTCACCCTTATATCGAGGAGATTGACATTTGGGACATGTCAAAGAGTCTGCATATTCACCTCTATATAAAATACAATCGTTAGGACATGCATTTATACATTGATAATATATACCAAGATTGTTGATTATCTTCTTCATTTCATCATGTGAGGTAGGAAGAATATTCTGACTTGGTAAAAAATTTTCAGATAATAACCTCTAAGTTTATCAAAAAAAGATATATTAAAAAAGGTAAATAAATATATATACATATATACATGTAGGTTTTTATTCTTACTTTAGATAAGGTAAGAACAAGAACTTGAATTGAATAGATACTTTTTGTCCGCGCATCTTTTAAAACTATTAATGCATCTTTCAAAATATTTACGCAAAATTTGGATGGCAGGATAAGATTGTTTGTTTTGGATGATATGAAGTATGTACCTTCATTGAATGATTTGTCGATTCACACTTTCAAATTGATCATATGTGTGAATCGACAAATCATTCATATCCTCCAAAACAAACAATCGTATCCCGCCATCCAAACAATCGTATCCTGCCATCCAAACAATCGTATCCTATCAATTCACACATATGTTCATATAATGGTGACCTGGATGAATCGCATGCACAGAGGTTACTCAAGATAGAGCAGGATTTCTCGGGACTACTCCATTATAATCAGATTGTTGTCTCTTGAGTAACCTCTGTGCATGCGATTCATCCAGGTCACCATTGCGAATATTTGGAAAGATGCATTAATAGTTTTAAAAGATGCGCGGACAAAAATTTTCCATTCAATTCAAGTTCTTTTTCTTACCTTATCTAAAGTAAGAATAAAAACTTGCATGTATTTATATATATATATATTTATGCATATATATATATATATATAAATAGATAGAAAATTGAAATTTATACCTTAATAGTGTCGAAACAGATACATTACTCCATCCAAAAACGATTTTGAAGGTTGAGAATAAGTAAGCTCGCACTTAGTCGTGTCAAACGACTTTCTTCATATACATGCTTTAGACATTCCTCTCGAAGATATTTCTCATTTTTAGAAATATCCATGCTCTCACTGTCATTTTGATACCAATCCTCAATAAAATCTGCCATGCCATCATCTTCATCATTGTCACACAAATCTTGTACTTTATCGTCTTTTGAATATAGATCTTTCAACTTTGCATATTGCACAGGATTAGTTTTGCGTAGCCTCCTCATGGAAGCTTCTGATAAATGAGGTCTTACTGGTAATTGTGAATGTTGTGGACGAATATCATCAACATCATACGTTGGAATCTACACATATAAATAAAACTCATTAGTATTCCATAAATGAATAAAAATTAAACTTCAAATATAAAATTACGTATATAACTTATTAAATATGGATCAAAAATTTTTATTCTCTCTAGCTAAAAGGTGCTCTTGGAGGTCTACGCCATCCATAATTCACTAATAGTTCATCACCAGCATGTAATGTAGTAATAGCATTGACAACTATGTATCTTGATACATCTCTACTCATGTATGGTGATTCATGACTATTTTCACGCTCCTCAAATGTGCAATTAGTCCTTGAACAATTATGTAACCCTCGACTACTATTTATTTAACCTGCTATATTTCCATGTGTGTAAGGTCTTCCATCAATATATAATCTTTCATTTTTTGCATGTAAAATCCTTCTACTAGTAAGGGATGCTGCGTTCAAGCATATTCCATAAGTACTCATGCTTTGAACATAACGTGAAAGTCGATGCCAATCTCCCCATCCATATATAGGACCACAAAATGACATAAGAGTGACTTCAGAGTTCGGAGGCACATACAAATCCTCTACAATAAAGAGACCACGACCAGCATTAGTAATAGTGGATGGAGCAATCATATAGCGATTACCCCAAAAGTTGAAAACCTCTCCATCTAAAGGAAGTGGTCCTCTATTCCATCCTCCATATCTTCTTCTATCATATGTTTGTACTAAAGAACGATCACGAGCTGGCAATGGATAATCTCCAGCCGTTTCATTCTCTAAACCAGGAAGTAGAGGATTTCTAGAAACCTTTGCTTGTAATTGATGAATAGCAAGTCCATGATGTGTACGAGGTATATTAACATTATGAGAAAAATCATCATCATCATCATCATCGAGCAAGTATTCCTGTATATCAATAATAATTTCATTTTATACATGGTTTTTAAATAAAATAATGACCTTAATATATATAGAACATACATACCCAAGCATTATCACGTTGACTAGGTGATGGTGCACACTCAAAAGTACCATACTCTGCCTCATGTTGAATACATTCCAATCGTGGTCTTCGATACGTGCCATAACAAGAGTTACACCAACATATAATATGCTCTTCATAGTAAAATTCATCATAATTCCTATCGGAGGACACATGTGAAGTGGTTGCATGGGTAGGAGGTGGTGGAGTACCCTCTGATTGATCAGAATCTGCACATCATAAGAAACATAAAAAAATATAAGTTATGTATCCATCAAATATAGTTAAAATTAAATATTTCATATACTTATAGTATAAAGTCGTTGCACGATGAGGAGACGGTGGTGGAGTTCCATCTGATTGATCAGAATCTACAAATAATGGTATTTGATATTAATAATTTGATTATCTACATAAATAAAAAATTCACATATACATATTTACACATACACACATATTCACATATACACATTTACACATACACACATATTCACATATACACAACTACATATTATTGTGGGATAAATGCATGTATTTTGTATGAATGAGTGTATGTGCATGCATGTGTGTGTACGTATATATGTGGATATGTATATGTGTGTTTATGTTACATGTATGTATATGTGTATATGTATACATATATGCATGCGTATATGTTTGCATGTATATGTGTATGTGGGTATGTGTATGTGTATGTGTGTGTATATATGTGTATGTATTCTGACTTTTTTTTCTGTTTGAGATTAAATTAACAAGAGATATTGTATGGTCAAAAAAATAAGAGGCGAGCTAACATACCACCTGCGTCGTGGCAGTTTTTTCGTAGATAGCTACGTCTTCAGGAGTCATTTCCCCAGCAGAAGGTACACAAATTAATAGTTTATATTTATAATTTTTATATATTTTAGTAATTTGTTACATTTAATTTATGTATTTTTTTTCTTGAATAACAGGCTGCTGCAAAAAGAAGAGAATGGAGTCGGGCCACACATCACACTTAGGCCAAATGGGCCATAATGGTTTTGTAACTACGTTTGTAAGTATATGTGTTATTGTGAGTATATTTTTTATTTTAGTTAAAATGCAAGCAACTAATTTTTTTTATTTGTTTCATTGGAGCGAAAGGATTATGGATGATATCCTACGAAACACGAGATCGAGTATGGTACACATTTTGGATATCGACGTTTGGGCGAGTATATACAAGATCATCCTGATGCCTTTGTGAGTATTTTTAAATTTTATATAATTATTTTGTTGTTATGAATGTTTTAATTATTTTATTGATTTATGTTTGTTATATGTAATACAAAAGTATTATGGGGAGACAAATATGGATGAGGTGGAGAGACAAACACAAGAGGGACGATCTCGATCGTCATAGGGTGATCATGACGATGAGGATGAGGAAGATCAGGATGATCATGATATTGCTGATGATGATGATGATTAGGATTTTAGTTGATTATGACATTGGATTATATGTATTTACATTGATATATATATATTTTTTTTATCTATATATTTTCCATTTCAGTTATGTTTTGAATTGTGTGTATGGTATTAAGTAATGAAGAGTTTTGTTCTATTGATTGTTATTATTGTTTATATTAAGCATGTGTTTTAATACTTTAATTATATAATTCATTCATATGTGTGTACCTAAGTGTATATGTATGTGTGTGTATATGTATGTATGTGCATCTGTATGTGTGTGTATATGTATGTATGTGCATGTGCATGTATAAGTGTATATGTATGTATCAATATGTGCATGTTCTTGTGTATGTGTGTGTATATGTATATGCACGTATATGTATAACTCTATGTGTATGTGTGTGTATGTGCATGTATATGTGTATATGTAGGTATATGCATGTGTGTGTGCATCTTCATCATGTATAAGGTATGAGTGCATATCAATAAGTGTATGGTATGTAATGAAAATAACACAATTCAAATGATCTACAAATAATAGAAATTGTACTTACAATTGTTAGCCATAGTTTTTGCTTGGTTAGCTTCTTGAATAACTTGCAATAAAGAGAGAAAGAAAAGAGAGAGAGAGAGAGAGAGAGAGAGAGAGAGAGAGATCTAGAGAGAGAGAGATCTAGAGAGAGAGAGATCTAGAGAGAGAGATCTAGAGAGAGAGAGATCTAGAGAGAGAGAGAATTCAAAGAGAGGAAGATGTAGAAAGAGAGAAACAAAGATAGAGGGAGACAATAACAGAGAGCTTAGGAAAAACAACAATTATGCATATACTTGCTTCAGCTCGTAAGCGTAGCGCAATTGCGAACGTTGGAGAGCTCTTCGATCGGATGCGTGAAAATGCCGATTGCAGACCCTCCAACCTTTTAATTTTTGTCCGTCAACAGATCGTCGTGTAAGCGATGCTATTCGTCGTCATATAAGAGACATTTTTTAGCGTTGCTTATGCGACGGCTACTGACGTCGCTTATGCGATGCAAAAAAGCGTCGCTTATGCGATGGCTACTGACGTCGCTTATGCGACGCAAAAAAGCGTCGCTTAAGTGACGCGTTTAAATAGCGTCGTTTTAGCGATGTTGTACGGGAGCGTTGCAATCCAAGTCGCAAATACCATCGTTTTTTGCGTTGTCTAATCGAGGGTCCACGCCCGACGCTAATTACGATGCAAGTTGCAATTTTATAGCGACGAAATTATGTCGCCTTAATCGTCGCTATACGCCCGTATTCCTTGTAGTGTGTGAAGAAAGTCAGTTCTCAAAAAAGTCTGCTACACATTAATCATTCATTGATTAATCATTTGTATAAAGTTTCTAATAAAACTTTGTAGAATCTATCAACTAGAGGTTACGCACCTTCTCCAAGTTAAAAAACTTCAAAAGCTTGAGTAGATTATGAGAAATTATTCAAAAAATCTACCTATGTCTAAAACTGTCTCCTTGTAGAGTCGACTTTGACACCTGCAACTTTTAAGACATGGTTCTCCCAAAGTAGAACCCGTTTAAGAAAATTCTTTTAGCCATAGATGGCTTATCCTCCAACTTAAATTTTGGCTCCTCATTTGTGTAAAACTTTACACTATGCACTGAGCACTGTCCATTTCTTGACCCTCAAATCTGCACCTGTTTCAGAAGACACTCAACACTTTCTCACATATAGATGTTCCTATCCAAAATTCTCTTAGCCTGTTTGCAATTGAACTATCAAGCTTTAACCATAGATAGATTAACTATGGACTTAGATGTGTACAAAAGGATTTCTCATAAGATTAAACATAGAAAGAGAACTAGAGAAAAGATCAACGCGGAATTCTCTGAAAACTTTCTCTTATCTTAACTCTCCATGCATCTGATGGATGATACATACAATGTTCATCATCTACTCATCTATATTTCATCTCTCCCTCTCTTCTTGAATATGAGCACGTACCTATATATATATATATATGAGTACTAATTCGTCATTACTTCAAGTATAGTGAAGTATATACAAAACTAATGTACATATAATTTAAAGAACTTTGCTATTTGAATCTTCTCTTTACTTCATGAAGTTGATCTTCAATCTTTCCTTCATCTCTACACTTCTAGGCTTTATATAATCACCAATTGTTGATTGTATTGCTCCAACAGATTGGGCAAGAGCTAAGGATGATAGAAGAAGTACCTCTAGTTACTTAGCATTTGTAGGTTCAAAGCTAGTGTCATGGAGTTCCAAGAAGCAAGCAATAGTTGCTTTATCCTCAACTAAAGGAGAGTATAGAGGTTTGACCATAGCAACTTAAGAAGCAATAGGGACTCAGCATTGTATATGGATTTGGGACTTATAAGTTCCAATCCTCACATATTTGGAGATAATTTAAGTTCCATGCATCTAATAGAAAACCCTATTTTCCATGCAAGAACCAAACACATAGAGGTTGAGTACCATTTCATCAGGAAGAAGCTCATGGCAAAGGAGATTGACATTTCTTTTGTTCCAATTGGAAAGCAAGTAGTAGATATGATGATGAAGGCACTTGATGGAATAAAGCTTTGTAGATTTAAATCAAGTGTAGGTATTCAATCTATCGGAGAATCAGGAGTCAAGCACACTTTAGCTTGAGGGGGAGCTATTGGAACATCAGGCTTACACTATGTTGCTATCGTTTTGATTACATCCAAAAATATCCATTGAAGAATTCTTTTACTTATGCTCATTTATTGTATTTTAAAAAAATATTTTTTATGGATCATTTAGTAATGTTAAAAGCTAGATCTTTACACATGTAAAATGAGAAAAAGAGAGCTCAAACTCCACAAATTTGAGGTGGTTGAGCTTCAAAATCAATGAATCAATCAATCACTTTAAAGTAGGTCAAATTAGATATTAACTTTTCCTAGATTGTAGGAAAGAGAATGGACTCTCTTAAACAACTAATCCCACCTTCATTTGAATTCAGAATCCACTTGTAAAATTTTTGGAAAACTTGGTGAGTCTATATAAAGATTTCAATTCACTTATGCATTAGATGGAAGCCATATGCATACACTTTTCGCCATCATTGTCTTGCTCCTTCATTTCTCTCCATCATCTTCTTCAACAACAATGAATGTTTAGAGGCTTTTGCTCTATCTACATAGCTCCAAATTGGATGAGAGGCATTCACTGCAAAGCCTTTGGTTTAGTACATCTAGAGAAAACTCAATTTCTCTATCTTGTGGTCTATCTCTATGCAACCCTGAAAAATAGGAGGTACCACTATTGACTACCAAGTTCATTCCAGAAGCATATTTGGATTATTATTTGTACTCTTGTGCATTTAATACACTCAATCCTATGTGTATATTTCCTCCGAAGTATTTTTTTTCAATTGTGATCCTGCTAGCAACTATGAGCATTTGAAGTTGATTGTTTTATCCAAAGATAACAAGTTTTTTGAGCTAGTCAATGCGCAAACCTATCTATTTTGTATCCACTCTTTCTCCTTGATGCTCCAAAGTACATAGTGGATAATATTGCACTTTTCTCATGCCTTGTCATCAAGTTTGTGATGTTGTTGTGATGGCACAAGAGCATATTCCAAACAACAAAATATGCATTGTCATGAAGGCTCACAATTGGGTGAATCAATTCCAAATATCGATTCTTAATGATGGCACATGCAGGGTGCTTCAGGCAAAGTCAGGTGAATCAATTTTATGCTTGGTTGGCAAAACTTTAACACTTGGAAGTAGAACATTAGCAATAAAATCCTTATTTACATCAGCTTCACATGGTGAGAGGATAGGAAAATTGGGTTGCATAAGGGTGAATAGAATGACTTTACATTTAGAATTATCACTTCAAACCATCACATATCCATCTTTTCAATTTTCTACAAAAAATGATTAGCTTAAGTAATATAAAATGTTGAGCACCTATACCAAAAAAGTTTGTTTCTACCTCTAGATGCAACAGAACACCTGATGTCTTCCATACATGTCAAGACATACTCAATTGTTTTGAAATAGCACATTTTGCAAACTCTTATAGAAAGATCAACCATACAACATTCAAAATTAAAGGAGGCATTAGAATTGAGAGTGTAGTTCCTGATTGTTGGGTCCTTAGATGTATCAAGAGAGATGCATGTTGAATGAGGAAATTTCGTGAATGTTGCGGTGGAGATTCAAAATCCAAGCTTGAAAATCAAATGAGTATCAATATGAAGCTAAAGTAAAGTCTAATTTATTGATGGACATCATGATCCATTGATATCTTTGTTGAAGCAACTACCAAGCCTTCACATTTCACTAAGCATTGGAAGTACTATGAGCAAATGATTGAAGGACTACATGACCCATTGCTTGTAAAATTTGGTCATTTACTTCTTGTAAAAGATAAATTCTAGAGAATATTGGAATCCCATCTTCTTCGTGGAGTTTGGAGAACTAAAAGATACGAATCTCACTTAGAATAATCATTCCTAACTTAGAGGAACCTTTTTAGGTGGAGCTCTATTTGAATTTCGAAATTCAAACTTGGAGAAAAGTCACTATATACGATAGTTGAAAACTTGCGGCTTTTAGAGCCCCCATTACTAAGCATATTGTTGATCGTTTGATATAGTTGAGAGGCTTAAACTATAGCCTACTCCTATTAGCATCATTGGGCATCATTCATGCCAATGATCATGTACAACATTGTCATATAATACATTATATCATTGATCGTCTCTGTTTGTCTCTCTGTCATTGTCACTTAGAATAGTGTACTTGTCTTGCTCATATCTCCGTGATCCCTCCATCATTTTCAATGTTCTATAGCTCAATGGAACCAGCTCAAATCTTACTACAAGCTACCTAATTTCAAACAAGTTGCATTTAGCCAATGGGGAGAAAATTGTCACGAAGTGGTCACTCGTCATTCTGTACAGAGTTCCTAAAATATTGGGGGTAAGCTTCTTCTTGCTAAAGACATTGCTCAGTGGGTAGTCTATCATTATATGTGATTCTACTTGGAATCATTAGCTCTTTAAGCTAATTAGATACCCTCAAAGGGAAGTTTTCTAATTGCTATTGTACTATGAGTACTGAGCAAAACGTCCAACAAGTATCAAGACCAAAATAGCATTTCTTTGGTCACTAGTTAGTTGCAAACTTATCTGTTTTAATTAAATGGTTTGAAGCATCATCTCCAAAGTACATACGCACTTATTTAGTGTCATTGGGAATCTAAGAGGGCTTGCAGCACAAATCTCAAGTAAAGTAGGATAGGTATTAAGGAGGGATTAGCAATACCAACTCATTTCTTAAGGTGTCCATCCATCTTTCCCAACAGTGGTATTAGAGAAATTTGAGGTGAAATGGGAGATGGTTTCCCTTCTTATATTGATAAATTAGACAGCAACAACTATCAAGCATGGTCTTTGAGGATGAAGAAATACCTACAAGGAAGGAGTCTCTATAGGTACATATCAAGAGAAGAGGAGATGCCCATTTTGAGAAGCAACAGACAACCTACAAGAGAGGAGCTTGAAAGACTCAACTCATGGTGTGCCAAAGATGCATTAGCAAGGTCATATCTTCTTAAATCTATCTCTGACTTCCTTCTTCCACATATTGGCAACTATAAAACATCTCAAGAGACTTGGGATACATTCTCATCATAATTTTCCTCCAATACAAGAACAAGAAAGAACCAATTCTGGATTGAGTTTACCACTCAAAGGAAGCAACCCAAGCAAAGCATTTTAGACTATGTGAACAAAGTCAAAGATGTGGCTGACCAATTGGCAAGCATAGGAGAGGAGATTGAAGAAGAGCAAATAGTGAGACAAGTGATCAATGGCATCAAGGTAGATGACAAATGGGAAAGCTTCACAACTACCATGGATTTATACATGGACATGCAGATTCAAGATCTTACCACACTCATGGGGCAAATCTTTACCCATGAAGCCAAGCTCAACAAAAATGGAAACGCATCTAGAGGTAATAGCTGTTCTACGCTATACACAGACAAAGGTGAGTCTAAAGAGAAAGGGAAAAGTAAAAAGATTGAAGATGAAGGTACTACGTCTCAAGCTAATTATGCAGAGAGAGGTAGGAACTTAAGAGGTAGGGGCAAAGGAGGTAATTAAGGCAGGGGGAGACCTTCCAACTCTTCCCCGTGCAACATATATGAATTGTCTAATCACACTACAGATGAGTGCTATAGGAACTACAAGAATCAGAGAGGAAGATGATATCTGCAAAGAGGTGGCTATTCACAATCAAGAGGAAGATTCAATCATACTCAAAGCTACCAAAACAAATACAACAATAACTACCAACGAGGCTACAAATAAAGGAAAGACTGCAACAATTACACAAAGGATCAAGAGGATTCACTTCTGATTATGAACATGACTTCAAAGCAATGTATGAATGATGAACACCTCTTCTATATTGACTTATGTTGTTCAAACCATGTGGTAGCCAATGTAGCTCTTCTCTCTGACCTTGAGGAACCTAAGGGAAAGCACCAAGTGCAAACATGTGATGAAACCAAGCATAGAGTAGTCAAGGTAGGAAATTTTAGAACCTCTTATGGGAATAGAAATCTATTGCGCAAGGTTCTTTATGTACATACAATCACCAAGAATTTGATGATTGTTGGATAGATTGTGGAAAAGAGGTTAGGTTCAACAAATTTGGAGCATTTGTGGAAGATCCCCAACATGGATTCACGAGAATTACCAAAGGCGAAAAGACAGGTAGATTATTTACATTTGAACTTGAATATATAAATTATATTGCACTTTATAATTACAAAGATCAAACATTGTGAGAGCTTGAGATTTGACATAAACGACTAGGGCATATTGGTGAGAGAACCTTAAAGAAAATATGTAGAAATCAATTTGTGCTTGGGATACCTAATGTATCCAAGCAACACATGATCTATAAATGTGGTGCATGTGAGTTTGGTAAATCACACAGGTTACCCTTCTCAACGAAAGGCTACATGCATGAGGATTACTTGGAACTTGTCCACAAAAATGTGTGGGGACCAAGCAATGACTCATCAATTTCTGGCTCAAGGTACTATGTGTCTTTCATTGATGATTTTAGTAGATGGGCTATCTTGTACTTTATGAAACACAAATATGAAGTGTTCAATTGCTTTAAGAAGTATATTGCACTTGTGGAAAACCAAACAGGAAGAAGCCTAAAGACACTAAGGTTAGATGGAGGAGGTGAGTACTTCTCAAATGGATTTGATGCATTCTTGTAGGATAGAGGAATCAAAAGAGAAATTACAACAAGGTATACCCCTGAGCGAAATGGGGTGGTAGAGAGGAGAAATAGGTTGATTCTTGAAACAACTAGGTCAATGATAAATGAGAAAAGATTACCTAATTATTTGTGGGTAGAGAGTGTATCTACTACCACTTGGCTTGTTAATAGGTTTCCATCCAAATCACTTGATGGGATGATCCCATATGAAGCATGACATGGTAGAAGGCCATCGCTTGATCATTGCAGGATCTTTGGATGTGTTGCTTATGTACATATCCCATCTCCAATCAGAGGTAAGCTAGACCCTAAGGTAGAGAAGTGCATCTTCATAGGGTATGATTTAAATGAGAAAGGGTACATGCTCTATAATCCATACAACATAGGATTTATGGTCAATAGAGATGGTGTGTTTGATGAGAATGATTCTTGGTCGAAAAGTGAATGTAGGAAGGTCAATTTGCCATATGACTTGGAAGAGGAGTTTCCAAGCCTCACCAAGGAGGAACTAAATCAAATTGAAGACATAAAATCAGATGATGAGGACACCATCAACCTAGAAGAATTCAAGGCATGGAAATCAAAGGGCAAAATGAAGAGGTTGGAAGATATGCCTGAATCATCCAACCAAGCAATTAGAAGATCACAAAGAGAGAGTAAGAAGCCAATAAGATATTGGTATGACACTCCTTTAGTAACTAAGCATTATCTTTATCTTGCTAAGGATTTATCATGTGAGGAACCTACCTCATATGAAGAGGCAAAGACCAAGGGAGAATGGAAGGAAGCTATGGATGAAGAAATAGAAGCATTCAAGGAGAATGATACTTGGGATCTAGTGCCAAAGAAGGAATCAATGAAGATAATTGGTTCTAGATGGATTTACAAAATCAAGAGAAACTCACATGGATCCATAAATAGGTATAAAGCTAGACTTGTGGCTAAGGGTTTTGCACAAACCCAAGGACTTGGTTATGAAGAGACTTTCTCACCTCTAGCCAAAATGCCAAACATCAGGGTATTGGTAAGTGTGGCGACATCAAGGAATTGGAATATGTACCAATGGGATGTAAAAAATGCTTTTCTTAATGGCTAGATTTCAGAGGAGGTTTACATGGCTCAACCTCCTGGCTATGAAGATCCAAGCAAGTTAAATTATGTGTGCAAACTGAACAAAGCTCTTCATGGAGTGAAGAAGGCACCTAGGGCATGGAACCATAGGTTGACTATATACCTTCAAGATCAAGGATTCATCATAAGCAAGGTAGATACTTCTCTGTTTGTCAAGAGAACTAATTCAGACGTGATATACCTATGTGTTTTTGTTGATGATATCATACTTATAGGTAGTGATGCCAATGGCATCAAACACTTCAAGAATCCAATGATGTAGAAGTTCAAAATCACTGATCTAGAATTACTAAAGTATTTTCTTGGACTTGAATTAGTCTATACAAATTCTCGAATTTATATTACTCAAAGAAAGTATGTGCAGGACATGTTGAAGAAGTTCCACTTGGAGAATGCCAAAGTAGCTAGTATTCCTATGGAGGTAAATCAGAAATTAAGTGCTCATGAAGATGATTTGCTTGAAGACATTGAAGGATATCAAAGCATAGTAGGAAGCCTAAACTATTCAACATTGACAAGGATTGATATTGCTTACGGAGTAAGTGTACTAAGTCAATTTATGCACAAACTAGAGCACCTCACTTGGAAGCTGCCAAGAGGATTTTGAAGTATCTAAAGGGTACTCAAAATCAAGGTTTATACTTTCCATATACTTCATATTTGGATATGAAACTTTATTCACATGCAGATTGGGCAGGTTGTAAGGATGATAGGAGGAGTACCTCAGGTTATCTTCCCTTTGCAAGTGATAAGCCCATTTCATGGTCTTCTGAGAAGCAACCTACTATTGCTTTATCTCCCATAGAGGCTGAATACAGAGGACTAGCACAAGAAGCCATATGGATTAGATTGTTATATTTAGATTTGGGACTTCACACTAACTCACCAATGATTTTGGGTGACAATACTAGTTCTTTACATCTTGCAGCAAATCCTATCTATCATGCAAGAACCAAGCATATAGAGGTTCACTATCATTATGTGAGAGAGAAACTATTGAGAAAGGAAATTCAACTTGCATATGTATCAACTAATATGCAATGAGTAGACTTATTGACCAAAGCACTTGATGGTACTAAACTTTGGAGGTTTAAACCTATGATTGGATTGCAAGACATTCAAGAGGATTCATGAAGAAGAGAAGGCCAAGATGTTTGGCTTGAGGGCAAGCTGTTGGAGCAAATACTAAGCCTTCATACTTGGCTAAGCATTGGAAGTACTATGAGCAAATGATTGAAGGACTACATGACCCATTTCTTGTAAAGTTTGATCACTTACTTCTTGTAAAAGATAAATCCTATAGAGAATATTGGACCTTTGTTTAATGATGAAAGGCAATCCAAATGCCTTGTTATTAGAGGAGTTAGTTTCTATTCTCTTGCAGGAAGATCACTCTAGGTAGAACTTAGGTCTATTATGTGCGTTGTAGATCAAGCTTTCCTGGCTAGTTAGAAGGGCAAACGTAAATGGAGCTCATCTACTAGTAAGTAGACTTCAAATGTTCCACAATCAAAGAAGGAAGACAAAGATGAGAAGAAATTAGAAAAGAAAAAATTGTTTTGCAAATATTGTAAGTAGATGATCATGTCATTAAGAACCGTTCAAAACGCGCTGCTAAAGATGCAAAAAAGAAAGAGCTATAAATGGTTGTTGTAGAGGCCTATGCACCAAAAACAGAGTCTACTAATCTTGTGCAAGAAGAAGAGTGGGCGTTTATGACTATCTGTAGTTTTGATGCATCTTCTCTTGAATAGTGTATGTCTATAGTAGACTTTGATGTTTGGTACTTTGATAGTGGGGCAACCAAACATATTACCTTGCAGCACAGTTTCTTCACTTCAGTCGAGCCTGCCCCTATACGGAATACTATCACATGTGCAAACAACTCCTCTTATCTTGTCATGGGACTTGGTAAGATCATTTTGACTACTCCTGATGGTAGTTCTTTAACTTTGTTAGATGCTCTATTATTGTTAGGGATCAAGAAGAATCTATTGTTAGTTTCGGCTTTAGCCAAGATTTTCTTGGTTGTGAAATTTGTTGATGACAGAGTACGGTTCATGATCTATCAAATGGCAACGTGATTATTGCTTCTGGAATTTTATGTCGTGGATTGTATAAGCTCATAGACTATGAAAGATCTAGGAAGGATTCAACATGTGTAGTACATGATTCTTAGGTTATGTTAGATGCAAAGCTTTGGCATGCATGCTTTGGTCATCTGAATTTTGCTAGTTTGCTATGCCTACAAAAATCTAAAATGGTGTCCTCTTTGCGCAAACTTCAGGCACCCAGTAAACATGTATCTGAACACTGTATTTTGGGAAAAATGCAGTGTTTCTCATTTCCAAAAGATGGTTCTATTCAAGCTACAGTTTGAAGTGTTTATGTGCTTCAAATAGTTTTTGGTTTTGGTTGAGAATTTGTGAGCATGTAAAATGGGCACCCTCTATTCTCATCGAGGGGGGAGGGATATATTTCTTCTAACTTTAATGCATTTCTGGTTGAACATGGGAAAAAAATCAATGTACACTGTTGTATACACCTCAATAGAATGGAGTTGCTGAATGAAAGAACAGATCACTCATGGAAATAGCGAGGTGTATGGTCAAGATTCTGGTTTTACCACATAGTTTCTAGCTTGAGGCTGTCATGTGTGTAGCATTTGTACTTAACGGGTGTCCCACTAAAGCACTACAATCTATAACTCCATATGAGGCTTGGCATGGTTGCAAGCCATCTGTTGCTCATCTGTGTGTTTTTTGTTGCCTGGCTTATGCATTAGTGCCTGAACAACATCGCAGGAAACTAGATGATAAAGCAATCAAATTTATTTTTGTTGGATATAGTTTTAAAAGCAAACGCTATTGTGTGTATCATCCATAGACTAAACACATTTTGGTTAGCCATGATGTTGTTTTTGTGGAAAATGCTATTCAGCCTTTACTTCCGTGGACGAAGGGGACTTGTGTTAGCTCCAAAGTCATGTATGATACTTTGCTAGCTCTTTTCACAACTCGACACTCTACTGCTGGTCCTAATGAGGCAACTTCTCATCCATTGTAGGTTTCATGTGATGATGCAAATCATTCTATTTGTGATGCAGATTTACATGATGCACTTGTTGATGAGAGAGCTAATATATAGGAGATAAAAACTATGCCAAAATGGCTGCTGCAAACTTTTTGTGACAGCAAATTAGATGCACCTCTATCATATCATACTCGTTCAGGCTCTCATAGTACCTCTTTTGCATCAAATTTCTATGCTATGGCTGCATCTAGTCGTTGTGATGAGACAAAGCCTCTTTTGTTTAATGAAGCATAAAATTCTAAACGTTGGATGGCTGCAATGCAATCTGAATATGATGCTATCATGAAATATGGTATCTGGTCTTTATGTGACTTGCCTCCTGGAAAGAAGGCCATTGGCACTAAGTGGGTATACAAGATGAAGCATAAACGTGATGGAAGAGTTGACATGTATAAGGCTAGGCTTGTTGGAAATGGCTATGCTCAAGAAAGAGGCATTGATTTTGATGAGACCTTTGCTCCTACTTGTTGAATGACTATTATTCATAGCATCTGTGCACTTGTAGCTCATCCTGGTTGGAATGTACATCAATTGGACATTAAA
Organism: Ceratopteris richardii; assembly: GCA_020310875.1. Classification (NCBI taxonomy): domain Eukaryota; kingdom Viridiplantae; phylum Streptophyta; class Polypodiopsida; order Polypodiales; family Pteridaceae; genus Ceratopteris; species Ceratopteris richardii. The sequence goes on along the minus strand of CM035443.1, from coordinate 40,975,379 downwards.
ACAACATTTTTGAATGTTGAGCTGCATGAAGAACTGTATGTTTTCAACCCCGTGGCTTTGTGTAGAAAGGGCATGAAAAGCAAGTGTGCAGGTTGAAGAAGGCATTATATGGTTTAAAACAAGCACCATGTGCTTGGTATGAAAAGATACATGCCTGTATGATTGCACATGGTTTTGAGAATAGTCCAATTGAAAGCACCTTATATGTTAAGTGTGCTAATGGCATGCTTCTGATCATTGTGGTGTATGTTGATGACATGTTGCTCACTGGTCCTCATGAGAAGCATATTGCTAATTTCAAGGCTGATTTACATCCCTCATTTGAGATGTTTGATTTGGGGCATTCACATCATTATTTGGGCATTCAGTTTATGCACATTGATGGTGGAATGGCTTTGTGTCAAATGAAATATATAGACACATTATTGCAGCATTTTGGCCTTGAAGACTATAAACCTATTGCCGCTCCTATGGAGACAGGTTTATGATTGAGTCTTCATGATGCTGGAGATGCATTTGATGTTGTTCTCTATGAGGAGGCTGTTGGATGCTTGATTTACTTATGCATTACGCAACCAAATATTAAGTTTGATGTCTCATAGATGAGCAGGTTTATGCATTGCCTAGGTGTCAAACATTGGCAGGCGGTTAAGCACATCCTTCGCTACTTGAGTGATACCTCGTATCCCAAGGAGGGATCACTACCACTAGATTTGCATGCTTTTTCTGACTCTGACCGGGTTGATTGCTATGAAACTCCTTTGTCCACTAGTGGCTTTTGCTTCATGCCTGGTAGCTCATGTATATCTTGGTTGAGTTAGAAGTAGCCTACTGTGGCCACTGGCAGATGTGAGGCTGAGTATAGGGCAGATTTCACAATGACTCTTGAGTGTGTGTGGCTCAGATGCTATCGGAAGGTTCAAGCACACTCGGTTGGTGGATCAAGTCAACCACCAAATATAACGGTACATGCCGGGTGCTCGAAGAAATCTCAGGTACAGTGGAGACTCAAAAGATTATTAGTCAAGCAATTGTAAGATCATATTCTCTTATGAAGAAGTGTAGAAATAATGCATCATAATCATTCACTCATCATGCTTATCATTTGCAGACTCAGGTGAAATTCAAGTGTCGGGAGCCCTATCCCCTTATGTAACGTAGGTTGCAAACTAAAGAAAACTCAACTATTGGAGTTTTTGGTGTCATGTGTGATATTAGAAAACCATTACATTCACTCATATTTTGCGCTTCTGAAGCCCAATCATTATAAACCTCATTACTTATTGAAAAAGACAACAAAATCTCTCTGCTTTGGCATGAAAAGTTCCCTATCCCACTAAAATGCAGCTCAGGGCATGATGAAAATCGTGGGAACATAGCTCGCATATACAAGCTTCAAAGCTGACTCAAAAATATTGTTAATCCTTGCTAGCTGAACGCTCCATCCACCTTTATCAGCATCTACTTCTCTATCTATAGGTCTACTGTTATTGCACAATGTTTCGCCAGCTTTGTTGTTTATACTTTTGTTGATTGCATCACTATTATCAAAAATTGACATATCATACAGGCTCCTTGCAAGACCTCGCCTCTAAAACGCTGATAAATATTGTCGGCTTGAACTGATCGGGATATTTTCTCAAGCTATGCATTGATTTACTGCACTACTCATATCCAAACCAAAGAAACTGTATGCTTTTATTCATGCTAATATTAGAAACTCAACATAATCTGTGTATGCAAATTGCACGTATTGCACCATGGGAGGTACAATGAGAATTTAGAATGCAGATATTACAGGACTTGAATGTGACGAAAAGTCAAAGAATACAAATAGAATGTGAATTACTGTACGAATTAGAATTGAAAACAATTCTTACAGTCTAATGTCTTCACATCACAATAACCATGGTTGCGCAACTGCCTTCCATGATATATGTTATGGATTTCTTCCTCCTTCAGATCGTCCGTTGCTTCCAAGTAGATGCGCTTAGAAAGGGGTTGATCAAAATTTATTAGGAATAAGTTTTAGGATGATAGCACATGACTTCTGTGCTTGGTGCCAAAAACAACGAAATGATTAGAATGTATTGCAAGTAGCTTCATAACCCTTTCTATCTTCAGCACCAGCCTCCCAAGTTGATGCGCAAAGCATGGAAATGATAAGAACATTAGTGCGAGGATCTTCTCTCGTCTGAGAGAGAGACTTCTCCTCATTAGCATGTTATTCGGCTGTAGTGCTTTGATGGATAATCGCCATAAGAGGAAGCAAGATCAGCCAAAGTATTAATGTTTTAAGTGTTGTTGTCGTTGTCTCCCTTATCATCGTCTTCATCTTTATCTTCAGTATCACTACCCCTCGTTGGTATCTTGTCTTCTCTGTTTTAGAAGAAAACGCCCACTTTCTTATCACATTCAATGTCAGAATATTGGTTCCTTTTTCCCAGATCATTCGCATCCTCCTGCTCTTCTCCTCCTCCTGCCGCCCCTTTAGCGCTCCCATATGCCACTAAGAAAAAGCGGGTATTGTCCTCCGTTGTCCAATCCTTTTCTTAAAGTAGAAAAATATGCGCACTTGCGGACATGCATGCACACGTGTTGTCAGAGCCAATATCATGACAGATATTAAGAAAACAACGTTCACTGCCGAATAACCATATCAATCACAGTTTTCTAGTATTATTCTATCTCCTTATTGCAACAAACCCTGTTTGTTGCATTACCTCTTTTCCCATCGGCCTTCATCCATCCTTGCCCTAAAGCGCTAAAATGTTAAGATTCACGTTATCATTTCTCTTGAATGTGTCAAGGTATCCCATTCTTGCGCGATTCTCGTCTTGAGGATGGTTATAAGGTCTCCATATTAGCTCTCCAACGAACAATCTCATAGCCTTGATGTAGTTACTTGTATCAAGCATGAACCTCTGGTAGATACCAGCATCAACCTTGGGTCAATCCCTATTTGTGCAAGGCAGATCACAATTAATGATCAATTATTCTACCATTCTTTATGTGAATGATCTTGTTTTATTGCTTTGTCTTTCAAGTGGGGTGAGTATTTCTCTCCGGCAATGCCTTATGGCTGATTTGGGTGTTGATCACTCTTCTACCACAACCATCTTCACTCATAGTTAGAGCGCATTGGCAGTTGCGAGGAACCCTGTGTTCCATGCTCGCACTAAGCACATTGAGGTGCATTATCATTATGTCAGGGAGAGGTTCTCTGCTAGAGAGATCAACTTGGCATATGTGCACATGCAAGAGAACATTGCAGACCTTTTCACAAAGGCTCTGCGTAGGGAGAAGTTTGAAGCTTTTGGCAAAGCTTTGGCTTAGTTCCTTTTGTGGAGTGATTTCCTTATAGCTTGGCATTTCCTTATACATGAGTGCCAGCTCCTTGTTCACTGCATCACTCCGAGGGGGGATTTGTTGATATATTTATGTAGTGATGTATGCGCACACTCTAGGATTGCCAGGGCACTTTTTTCCCTCTCTAGGAGGTTTTTTTCCCTTGGCTCATATATACGACTATAGCCCTAATGGGTTACTTATCTTTGTACATTCTAGTGGTAATGCATTCAGTATTGTGTGCTGTGCTCCAAGCTTCTTCTTCTTCCTTGTCCTATTCGCATGCTTCCACAGACGTCTAACTCCAACAAGCACCACATCAGCCTACCCCAAATGCTTAGGTTAATCCACCAACTAAAAAGGATGTTGTGCCTTCCAACACCATGGAAGAAATGTTTAAAAGTTTTAGTGATCTCACGATCCAAAGTGTTAAGCAGATGATGGAATCCCAATCCCTGCAAGCAACTAACAATAAAGCCCTAAAAGCTCTTGAAATTAAAAGGTGCATTTGGTATGACTCCTTGGAGCACAATAGATAATCGTGTGAGAGCTTTAAAACAGCAATGGCCAAGAACCTAGTTTTCATAAAGAAGAGCATGATTTATGACTCAGAAACTAGAGAAATGGTTAACATTAACTTTGGTCGAGGAGGCATGAGAGTGCTTTTCCCTAGCACTTCTAGTAATGTTGCTTCAACATCCCATACATCTACATACACATGTCAAATAAATCATGAAAAATAGTGACAAAGAATCATGTTCTAAAGTGATAAAATGCCTAGACCAAGGAAAAATACATCTTAAGATCTTAAAGTCAGCAAGCAATGAGATTCGTGGTGTAACCAAATGGGAAGATCCTGTAGATACTCCTTTGGTTATTACTGATTTATGCTCTTTAGTGGAGCATGAGGCGATAGTGGAAGAAAAAAAGGAGGAGAACTAATGAAGGTGAACAAGAAAAAAAAGAAGAACCAAGCGACAACTAGAGGCTTTACAAGCTTTACAAGATCAAACTCAAGCACCAAATCAAAATCAACCAATACAAAAAGATCATCCCACTCAAGTAGTTCCACCATTCCAACCAACAATAACCCAACCAAATCAAATCCTGACTCAAGTTCAAAACCCTACTTCTGTTGAGATGCTAGTTCCTACTCAAGTTAATAATCCTCCTCAAGATCAAGAGATGAAACCCGCAAGGAGAGGTCAAGGAAATTTCACCCCATCATATATGCTACAATTGCACATTGACCAAACCACATATTTGAAACAAGTTATTGGGAAAAGAGTGCTCGATACTATAATCAAATTTACACTAGGTGAGTTGCTAGTAATAGCTAAACGAGAATTTCTAGAAGTGGTAATCGACTTCTTAAGGAGAAAATGGCAGCCAATAGCTAACACAAGAAGCTGAGAGGATGGATGAAGAGACACTTGTTCAATTCGTGCAAGCATAAGTACAAGAATTGAATAATGAACTCGAACAAACTGAAACTAATGTGTAGCCATGCATGCATGGGGAAATGTTCTTAGAGTGGAATTCTCCAGATATAACTCCTTCAAGTCATTATACTAAAGATCATTGGGCTCGAGCCACAACAGAGACATTGGTACGATTAAGTAAATTAGTACAACAGTCATCGCCCTTATCAATGATGGATCTAACATTAATTTAATGTCTAAAGATTTGTATATGAAAGCGAAATGGCCAATAGACATGAAACTAGGTTGGAGAATGCTAATATGATGCTAGTTGAGCTATTTGGCGCATGCCCATAGGTAAGATGTTAGTGATTATCAAAACTTATTCATCCAAGATCATTCCAGCTATTCATTGATCTTAGGGCAGCCATACATTACTACCTTGAGGATGGAGACAAGAGTCTTGGAGGATGGTTCGGCCTATGTATGGATTCAACGCAAGGATGGGAAGAAAGGAGTGCAATTTATGATAGTTTGTGTGGACCATGTCAAGAATAGGACTTCTATTCGGTCAAGACCTATTCTTGAAGAAATCAAAGATCAAAGCTTTTAAACAAAGCTTTCATAAATCGGGACTATGGAAGTTTTGATAGTGAAAAGTTCTCGAATGTAAATATTTTTATATCGAGTTTCATAGCACTTTCTTCAACAAGTTCTTTTCAGTTTGCGTCTTTTTTTAGTTAAAAAAGTGGGAAAAACAATACGTACGAGATCTTTTGAGAAACTTTTATGGATGTAGAGTGCTCAACTTTGATGAGGAAATGTCCAGAGTTTTTGATGAGATATCTTTTGCAGATATGTTGTTTGATTTGCAAGAATTGATTGAAGGAAGAAGGAGTGACTACATGATTCAAACACACTCTATTTCCATGTAAAAGAAAATAGCAAAGTTTGAGCAAGATGAAAAAGGAAAAGAAGCTTTCGTTGAAACAAAATACAAAACCGTGGATAGATAGATTAAACCAATTGTAGTTATGCTTCCTAAAAATAGTAATCAACTTCTAGATGGTGCAAAAACCTAGCCACCTCTTGAAGCCAATGGGAAAACTGAGGGTGGACATCCTCGGATTATCAAAGCTTTGGCTAAGACTTGTTAGGGAAAAATAAAGAATTGGCCAGAATATCTTCCCATTGCCCTATGGGAGACAGGATGACCTACACTAGGACTACTGGATACATGCTGGCAGAACTAATGTACCTTAAAAAAGCTATATTATCGAGAGCCCATGGCAGATGGATTTCCTTCATTAATTGACAAATTAGACAGAGGTAACTACTCAGCTTGGTCATTAAGAATGGAAGCCTATCTCCAAGGTAGAAGTTTATATGGTTATGTGGCTGGAGATGAAGTTATGCCAAGTTTGAGGAACAAAAATCAACCAACACAAGAAGAGCAAGAAAGATTGAGCACATGGTGCTCCAAGGATGCACTTGCAAGGTCTTATCTCCTCAACTCTATCTCAGATTTTTTGTTGCCTCACATTAGAAATTGTAAGACATCTCAGGAAGTGTGGGATGCACTTGAAGCTTTCTTTCCTTCAAGTACTAAAGCTAGGAAGCATCAACTATGGCTGGATTTCACAACTCTCAAGAAGGCTCCCAAACAAAATGTGACTGATTTTGTCACAAAGCTCAAGGACATAGCGGATCAGTTGGGAAGCATTGGAGAGGTAATAGATGAAGAGCAAATTGTAAGGCAGGTCATCAATGGCTTGAAGGCAGATGACAAGTGGGAAGCATTCACCACAGCTATGGATTTGTACATGGACATGCATGTAACTGATTTCAACACACTCATTGGACAACTACTTACTCAAGAGGCAAAGCTTATAAAAAATGGAGAAAGCTCTAAAGGTAATCAATCTTCAGCTTTATACACGGATAAAATCAAGTCTAAAGATAACAAAGGAAAGGAAAAGAAAGTGGATGATGAAGCAGGTACATATCAAGCTAACTATGCAGGTAGAGGAAGACATGGCAGAGGTAGAGGAAGAGGAGGTAGACAAGGCAGGGGGAGATCCCAAGTTTCCAACTCATGTTCTATTTGTGGATTAACTAATCATACAACTGAAAATTGCTTTAGGAATTCTAGGAATCAAAGAGGCAGAGGATACAATAGAGGAAGTTATGGCTACTCAAGAGGAAGGTTCAACAACTACCATGGCAACTACAACAAATACAATCATTCAAACTATCAAGGAGGCTACAAAGGAAGGAGAGACTACAATAACTACACAGAAGACTCAAACAAAGAGGATTCATTATTGATCATGAACATGGCTATGCCACAAGGTAAATCTGATGAGCATGTTTTCTACATAGATTCAGGTTGTTCAAATCATGTGGTAGGAAATGTGGCACTCCTATCAGATTTAGAAGATCCAAGGAATAAGCATGAGGTACAAACATGAGATGATACAAAACATCCTATGGAGAAAATAGGCAATGTCAAAGCACCTGATGGAAACATCAACCTACTCAGTAAGGTACTCTATGTCCCTACCATTACAAAGAATTTGATAAGTGTTGGGCAGATAGTGAGAAAGGGTTGCAAGTCAGGTTCACAAAAGCAGGAGCATTTGTTGAAGATCCAAGTCAAGGATTCAGAAGAATTACAAAAGGTGAAAAGACAGGTAGATTGTTCACATTTGAATTACAGGACACTAGAAACATTGCTCTCTTTGATTATGGTAGTCAGACACTCACAGAATTGGAAGTATGGCACAAAAGGTTAGCACATATTGGTGAAAGGTCATTAAAGCAAATCTGCAGGGACCAAAGTGTACTTGGACTCCCTAACTTGTCAAAACAACATATGATTGGTTCATACAGATGTATGGGGACCTAGCAAGGAAGCTTCAATATCTGGATCAAGGTATTATGTTTCCTTTATTGATGATTGCAACATGGACTATCCTATTCTTTATGAAACACAAAGATGAAGTTTTTTCATGTTTCAAAAGATATTTGGCTCTTGTGGAGAATCAAACAGGTAAATCACTAAAAAGGCTAAGGTCAGATGGAGGAGGAGAATACTTCTCCCATGAGTTTGATTCTTTTCTTCAAGAAAGAGGAATCAAAAGAGAGGTAACTACAAGGTACACTCCTGAGAAAAATGGAGTGGCAGAAAGGAGGAATAGGACAATTGTTGAAGCTGCAAGGTCTATGTTAAATGAAAAGCATTTACCTAATTACTTATGGGCTGAGGCTGTATCTACAGCCACTTACTTGATTAACAGGTTGCCTTCAAAATCCCTTGATGGGATGACTCCATATGAAGCTTGGAATGGAAGAAGACCAAGCTTAGATCATTGTAAAATTTTTGGATGTATTGCTTTTGCTCATGTTCCTTCAGAGGTTAGAGGCAAGATGGATCCAAAGGCAGAAAGGTGTGTATTTATTGGATATGACAACAATCAAAAGGGCTATAGGTTATACAACCCTACCAACAAAGGATTCTTGGTAAGCAGAGATGTAGTTTTTGATGAGAACAATTCATGGTATGAAGATTCATGCAGGAAGGTCAATTTGCCATATAATCTTGAAGAAGATTTTCCAAAGCTTGGTAGAGAACAACCAAAGATTGAAGAACAAGACACCTCAGAGGATGATGAAGAATCTCAGATGGAAAAGATCAAAGCATGGAAGTCTAAAGGTAAAGCAAAATTGCAGGAACTTGGACATGAGGCAGAATCATCACATCATGGCCTAAGAAGATCTATGAGGGAAAAGAAAAAGCCAGAAAGGTATGGGTTTGACACCTCATTAGTAACTAAACACTCTATCTACATAGCACAGGATATAAACCAAGAGGAGCCATCATCATTTGAAGAGGCCAAAGAAAAATCAGAATGGAAGCATGCAATGAATGAAGAGATTGAAGCATTGGAGGAAAACAACACTTGGGATTTGGTGCCCAAGACTTCATCCATGAAGGTAATAGGCTCAAGATGGGTCTATAAACTCAAGAAGAATTCTCATGGTTCCATTAACAGGTATAAGGCAAGGCTTGTAGCAAAAGGCTTTGCACAAAATCAGGGAATTGATTATGAGGAGACTTTCTCTCCTGTGGCAAAGATGCCTACTATTAGAGTTTTGCTTAGTATTGCCTCTTCCAAGAATTGGAAGATACTTCAACTAGATGTAAAGAATGCATTCTTGAATGGTTGGATAACAGAAGAGGTATATATGGCACAACCACCTGGTTTTGAGAATCAAGTTTATCCTAATTATGTGTGTAAACTTAACAAAGCATTGTATGGTCTCAAGCAAGCTCCAAGAGCTTGGAATTTCAGGCTTGTTTCATTCTTGCAGGACAAAGGCTTTCAACCAAGCAAGGCAGATCCTTCACCCTTTATTAAAAAGAGTAATTCTGAGATCATCTATCTATGTGTATATGTAGATGATATTATATTGACAGGAAATGATGCAGATGGTATGAAGAAGATCAAAGATCAGATGAGAGAAGAGTTCAAGATAAGTGATTTGGGTTCACTTACCTACTTCCTAGGTTTGGAAGTTGTCTACAAAGATCATGGTTTGTTTCTTACTCAAAGAAAGTATATTAAGGACATGTTGGCAAAATCCAAGATGCAAGATTGTAAGATTGCAGGTACTCCAATGGAGGTCAATCACAAATTGAGCTCACATGAAGGTGAACTCATAGAGGACATCACATCATATCAAAGTCTAGTGGGTAGTCTCAACTATGCCACATTGACAAGAGTAGATATATGTTATAGTGTGAGTGTGCTAAGCCAATTTATGCACACACCAAGGAAACCACATATGGATGCTGCCAAAAGGATTCTCAAGTATCTCAAAGGAACCATAAATGAAGGACTTTATTATCCTTATGTATCTGATTTAGGTTTGAAGCTATTTTCTGATGCAGATTGGGCTGGCTCCAAAGAAGATAGAAGGAGCACTTCAGGTTATCTTACCTTTGCAGGTTCAAAGCTTATTTCATGGTCATCCAAGAAGCAACCCACAGTTGCTCTCTCTTCTACTGAAGCTGAATATAGAGGTCTCGCCATAGCTACTCAGGAAGCTATGTGGATGAAGACATTATTCAAAGATCTTGGATTCGAGTTTGGAACTCCAACTATTCTTGGTGACAATATGAGTTCTATTCACTTAGATGCTAATCCTATTTTTCATGCAAGGACTAAACATATTGAAGTTCATTATCACTATGTACGAGAAAAGGTTCTAAGCAAAGAGATTCAAATATCATATGTGTCCACTCATCAACAATGTGCAGATATCTAACCAAAGCATTGGATGGTACAAAGCTTTGCAAATTCAAGGCTATGATTGGTTTCCAGGTAATCTTGGAAGATTGAAGACCTCAAGCATACTTGGCTTAAGGGGGAGCTGTTGGAGCAAGTCTATGACAAGCCTAAGTATTGGCTTGAGTCTCACAAAGTCTTAAAAGAAGCTTCAAAATGAAGACTATGTAAAGTTCACTTGTGAGCTACCTCTTGTAACTTTTGAAGAGTTTACTTAATGTAAAAGTGAAAGAATCTTAAGTGGTTCAGTCCACTTGATCAAGAATTGAAAGAGGAGCCACAAATTTGTGATTTGTGGTAGGTAGAGAATCAAATCAATCATTGATTGATTGGAGAGTGATTGAGGGAAGTTAGCCTCCCAAACTCAACTATAAATAGATGGCAGTTTTAGTCATGGTTAGAGAGACCTATGTGAAGACCTCCAAGAGCTGAGCTTTATGCCATATCAAGGTGTGATTACAAGGCACACATATGTATCAGTAAGTTATTGTATTGTACAAGCAATATACTTTCATTTTCATGATTATTTGAGTTCATCTTTCCATGTTCTTGTGAAGTGTACTACTCACTGCCATTACTCTCAGTTTTCTCAGTCAACTTGCAGAGATGTTTTCTCTGAGCTTGGTGCATCATTTTCAGTGATTTAATTTGGTAAAGTTAGCTCTATAAGTCTACTATATGCTCACAAATTTTCATGTCATTTGGATGTTGCAATCTTCAGTTATGTTCAGTTGAAGTCAACAGTGTATGTGCATTTTCACTTCTCTGTCAGGTACCCGATTTTTTCACTGATCTTGTCAGAGCCATTTCTCAGTGGTTACTTATTCAAGTTCCATGATTTAAAGCTTTTTGGATTTCACTTATTGTCTAGTATAACCATACAAATTTTCATAATCATTGAATTCCTATAATTGGAGTTATGCTGATTTTTCTGCTCATTGGTCTCAAACTGTAGCAGCCCGTGAAAATCGGGATGATGTCATCAGTTGTTAAAACTCATTCTCAGTGTGTGGTTCATTATTTTTTATGCGATTACTCTTGAAAGTTAGCTCTTTAAGTTACCTAGACTTCCCCAAGAGGAATTAAGCTAATTGCTGTTGTGCTCAGAGAATTATCTAAAACACTGGACAGGTGTATGAACCAAGAATAACAAGTTTTCACCTCTGAGCTAACTCCAACTTATCTGTTTTGATTTATCTTTTTGAGAGTGATCTTCCAAGGTACATAGGGTGTCTAATACATCCATTGGAAATCAAAAAGGGCCCACCATATACTTCTGGAGTTCATTTGGTTGGTGTAGATCAAGGATTTTGCACCACCTCTTCATCTTCAAGCACATACCTATCCATCTCTTCACAACATAGAACAAGGGAATTTGGGAAGAGAGCCAAGAACCCCAAGAGGTAAATCGGTCTTAACTAGGATACTCACACCAAAATGGGCTCCCCAAGACAACAAAAACATAGAACTATTCTTGAATAGAGAAATAGAGGAAGTGTGTTGGAGATTCAAACCCTTGGTAACAAAGCATGGCAAGCATGCATACACATGAAAGGGCGTTTTAATTTTTCCTCCTCCAAAATCTAATGTTTCCCATGGCCTCCAAGGAGCAAGGTCATCCCAATCTCATAAAAATCCAAAGGGACGTGCTAGAGAGAGAACCGAGGTAAGTTATTCACACACTTTGGGGAGAGATAAATCAGGACTTGAAAGTGAAAGACCTCAAAGAGAGATACATAGAGCACCTAGGCATCAAAGAGATGAACATGATTTTCCATTGCCTGGACTCTGAGAGCACATAATGACCCTTAGGCCCTCTCAAGTGGTCAAGACAATGAAAAACTATTTGATGGGTTAGGAGATCCTTATAATCAGGTAGCCGAGTTCAAACAAGTGCTAAGAGTTGAATAGGTTGAGGGCATGCTCATCCAATTCGAGGCATTTGGTTTGACCCTCAAGGGTACTGCCTTAGCCTTGTTTCAAGCCCTACATAGTCACAATTACTGAAATATAGGTCAACTGCTAGAAGCATTTGTCGTAGAATTTTCCAAGAGTGGCATTAGGCATAACACATCATCCTTGATCCATAGATTCAAGCAAACACCTCAAGAAACACTTCAGCTAGCGGGATGGAGATTTAAACAGTACATAAAAGCATATCCCACACCTAAATTATTTACACAAGCAAAACAAGTTCTAGATGGTCTTCTAAGCCAGAAACTTAGATCATATGTATATCTCAAGCAGCTAACCACACTAGATGAGTGCATGAGAATGTGTAGTGACATAGAATACAACTTGGATGAGGAGTTACAATTGTCCAAACTCTATAAGGATTCTGACAATTCTAGTAGTCATACTTCGAGATCCTCCACTAAGGTAGATGAGTTAACTAAGCAAGTTTCCAAGAAACTAGGAGTTCAAAATAGAGAAACACCACGGGTCACCTTGTTGAAGTGATGTTATACTTGCTTAGGGAACCACATGGATATTGTATGCCCAATGTAAAACCAGAATATAAGAGAACAGAATGCTCCATGTTGTAGTATTGAGAGAAAGTACACAAACCACATGGCTCATGATTGTCCATACAATAGGCATGCTGTGAAACAAACTTAAAAACAACCATGCCAAGCGGGTAGGCATCATAACCCATACCAACAACCCTATTGTAGGCCACAACAACAATATCAACCTCAATATCAATAGCAATATCAAGCACCATATAGGCCACTAGTTCCAAGAAACCAATTGTCACCTCCTGCCAATGTAATTCCAGTCAAGTATGAATGGTAGAGGAGAACCCTAAGAGATTATTGGTGTCGATGACCCCTTTGGTCTCAAAAAATGATCCTCATGCTAAGAGTCCTGACTACACCAATCAAGATAGTTTACAAGCTTATTACACGGAGTCACCCAAGCATAGTGAAAATTATCTATATCAATATGAGATACTACATATGGAACTAAATTTAGAGCGAAAATACTCGAATGTCATGTATACGAATCCAAAGCCCATCCCTCAACCTAGAGAGACAATAACCCCAACACCTAGAGGACCATGCCATAGATGCCAAGAAGATCGCTTCATTCGTGATTGCCCTATGCCTACACTGATGCAACCTTAAACCGTGATAATTCAAGGTTTTTGTCCAGAGTGTGGGAAGGAGCACCTCAAAGGAGATTTTCCTAAGAACCCAAACAATGTGCCGAAGATCACTCCTATTAATTTCATTGGGTTAGTACTAGATTATAATGGAAGTGTGACTTCCACTACCCTAGTGCAAGTAGTCACTAGAGCTCAAGCATTATAGTAGAACCAAGGCTTAGGTCCAAAAAAGAGTTCAAAGGGTAGCAAGATTCAAAGTCTTATCAAGAAAAAAAGACAAGAGCTTGGAAAGATAGTTGTGAACGAATGAAAAGACAATGGAATAGGAAGATGAATGAACTTGAAGAAAGCTTAAGTGAGACCAAAGCTAAACTTACAAAAACTACATCTCAGACACACTATCATACATCACCCTCACCACCACCATCACCATCACCATCACCATCACCACCTAATCAAAATCATGTAATGCTATCTCCACCCAGAGGTAGGTCTATCTCGTAGATCCAACTCTAGAAGGCTTGGATATGATGTTCAAGTCCTAACAATCTCAACTTCAAGAAGGCACAATAGCTACAAACCTAGCCAAGAGTTATGCTAGAGAAGATTTAGAGATTGAACGGAAAACAATGTGCATGAAAATGGTAGACATAGCTCAACCTATGATTGATGCCAATCAATTGTTCAATCAAATGAATTCTATCAAACCGGGTTTGCACTTTCAGGGCTTACTAGAACGATTATAGAAGTTGCTATAAACAAGCCACATGTTTTGTTACCCTCATAGGCTCAACCAATGGTTCAAACAAAAATCACACCACTAACAAGAGTTTATGTTTGTTGACGTTGTAGCAAGGAACAACCAAAAACCCTCAGCACCTTGCATGGAAGCAAGAAGGAAGGCTCAAGAGTGACTCTCCTCTCATCCACTCCTACCTCCCACATGTTCAAGCCCTTGGCATCAGCCCCAAGTTATGCCACATGCTTGAAAACAACGAGAATAGGGAGTCAAGGATCCTAGTCCATGAGGAGAATACAAGCAAATGCAACTACTCTACTCACACAAAGGAGAGACATGCATAGGCACACACACTCCACTCTCACACACTCACAAAGACACAAACACATGTAAATGTGACAAGTCTTGGAGTAAATGAGAGCCTTCTTCCATTGATAAGAGATATTACATGAGAGCACATCGACCAAAAGCTCCCCTCTTTACAAAAATGAGCTTCTATATATAGGCTAAGCTCTATACCCCATGTGCTCCTTTGAAAAGTCAAAAAGTGGATCTCTCTCTAACTAACATATCTTGGCAAATATTCCTTTTCTAACAAACAAATCCCAAGAATTGAAGGGGTGAGATTTTCATGTGTGTTGTCTCATATGTGTGCAAGAGAGGTAGCTATTTACAAGGCTTCACTACCTTAGTATAAGGGAAATATCAAAAAGTGTCCTAAGAGGGTTTTTTTATGTGAAATTCTAAGTAGATACAAAAAGAGTTATTCTTATGGTCTATCGAGGGTTCCCATGCATAGTTGAGGGCGTGTGCATACCCTAAAACCCAACACTCTCCCCCCCCCGAGACTTTGTCATCCTCGACAAAGTTAGAAAGGAAGAACATACACAACTGAACTGTTCCAAGTGGAAGTCTTCAAGTCTGAAAATCTTCAGGTCTTCAAAATCTGCAATTCTTTAGACTACAAGGCTTTAGGCTGCAAGTCTTCAATCTTTACTTCAATCTGAAATTCTTTAGTCTTCAAAGCTGGACGACACAATCCCCTTGGGGGGCAGTCAGCCCAACACATACCTCACTGCGTAGTCCCATGTAGGACTAATAGAGCCTCGCCCAAGAACCTGAAATTGAACATACAAAACACGAGTAGACTATTTTTGAAAAGAGGTAGAATATAAAGTTTAGTTCAATTGGTAATTTCCACTTCAGGGGACATCAAGTCCTATAGGACTGGCTCTTCTGAAGACAAGTTCACATGGAGAGCTAGCTATTCTTGCAATATGCAAATTAAAGCACCAAAGGCCAAGAACTCAAGTAGCGATCCATATGACTTATATTTTTGCCATGTCACAAGCACTTGAATCACAATCGCTTAGTTATATGACAACCAATGAGTAGAAGGTGAGCATGGATGAGAGCTAAACACAACATTCAGTGAATAAAGCCGTGTGTATTCTTTGCTAAGTAGAGATGTTTGGGCAAGGGTTAGAAAACTTTCAAGTCATCAAGAGCAATTTCTGTAAATCATAGTGTCACATCATCTCATAGGGGTAAGAATGATTAATGCAGAAGTTCAATAGGTGCAGGCCTGTAATGAAAAAACTTATTTGATTAATCCATCAATTACTAGTCACAAGACTAATGATGACTGTATCAAACACACCGATGTTTTTAGTGCCTAGAATGTTAGTTATATGCAAGCCATTTCATGTGAAAAGAGATGCAATGAGAAATCAAGATTAGACTGTAAGATCAAGTGAGCGAATCACAAAGTGAATCATTTTCGGATTGATAAAACATGTAGGCAATTTATCAATAGAAGAAGCAATGTCAGTCATATGCCCCTAATCATACCAAGATTCTCCCAAAACTAGTATAGAGGGTAACTACACACCAATCCCACAAGGGTCAGTCACAAGATTTGAAAATTATCATCAAAGCTGTGAGTATTAAAGAAACACATCATTCACAAGAGAGCATCTATAGGAGTCAAGAGGGATCAATGCTAAATTCTATATGTGTTGGCCTACAATGCATTAAGTGAGCATTGTAAAACTAGAAAATTACTTCCCTGGCAAAAGACAATCATTCAGGTCTTTGTGACTTTCACACTTAATGAATATTTAACTTCCTGCTTCATGCCACCTATTAATCTCAATGGCATTGATCCTCTCAGTTTAAAACATCCTAGATCATGGTAGTGGCAAAAGCCACAATCATTCCACTCTTTGGCCTGTAGCACTCAAAGATTCGAGCACCATCCGAGCACCTGAAGAATCCTTTTCTATTTGTGAAATTATGGACATAAATATCCTAGTCAAGTCAATCATGAAACCAATTCACTATGGACATTGTATCATCAGAGTGATGTAGAAGTGCACTACCCACCAGGTTTCTTGGATGCGGTCCAAACCTATGGACCTAAACATCCTCAAAAGCATAGTCAATAATTACTTTTACTTTGCTAGAAATGAGCTTACATCACGCTCTCACATTGCTAGCCCCAGCCCCAAACAACAGGCAATGAAAAGTGCCTTGAAAATGTGTTTCAAAAGTGAGGAATTATGAAACATATGGAAAGAACTTAATAATTCTGAACCTCCAATCCTTGAGTCAACACCAAGCCTTGCAACCTGTATACAACCAAGCAACAACACCTAGAAAAGTCAATTATATTCTCCAAGTGACAACAAGGGCCATGGACACAATCAGCCTCACGTGGGACACTCACATAACTCCAAACATCATGCTTATCATGTTTCCAAAACCTGCAAAACATATGTCGACAAACAAACAATCATACATTATGAGGATGCCTACAAATCAGAAGGTGCGTTCTGCATGAGAAGGATTAAGCATCATTATCAGCATTCTCCAGTTCAGAGGACATCCAGTCCTATAGGTCTTGCACATCTAGAAAGAAGCTCCCAAAAAAAGCTTCCTGTTCTAGTGACTTGATGTAATTGGGAGTCGTCGACCAATACCACCTAGGTTAGTCTTTAGGATCACTGCATCTTAAACAAATTCTAGGAACAACCAATGACAAACTCTTCCATAGTGACCTTGCCATCCCCTAATCTGAACTTAATACTATTTAGCATTGTTACATTTGAAGATTCATCCTTAACAAAACCATTTAGGTAGCAAAAGTGTATATAGATGAAAACAGAATAGGAAAGTGCTTTGACTATATTACAACATGTTGGTACAAGTCAAGCCTTCACATTTGGCTTGGACATCTACTTTGAAGACTCTACATGAAGCAAAGAGCATAGGAACACTAGCTTATGAGTTATTACCTTTTTTACCCATTGTAAAAGTCTATATGACTTGGCGCATTATGCAATCACGCCTAATTGATTGAAAGTCGCGGAAAAGGTTGTTGATTGATTGAGAGAATATCTCAATCAACTTTTTTAGGTGAAAGATTTTAGGAAGATTGATTTGAATTCTAATTCAAGCTCTCACTCAACTCCTATAAAAACTACAAGTCAAAAGTCGCAGTTCTTCTTCACTCATCCCGAGGCATTACTGTATCAATCATTGAGTGTGTGAGGCCTACTCTATAGCCTACACCTCTGAGTACCATTGAGCTATGTTTATCATGCCAATGGGAATGTACATTTACATGATCTAATACAAATATTTACATTCATCATCTCTGTTATTCTCTGAGTGTACCACTTCAACTACTGTCAACTCCAAAGAGACATATCTCAGTGCCTACTGAACCAAATCAAGTGATTCAAAGCTTGATAGATTCAGCTCAAAGCATACCACAAGCATACAAAGTTTGAAGCAACTTGGTTCAGCCAATTTCAAGAAATCGTGGTCGAAGTGCTCACTGATGCAGTTCTTACAGTAAACGAGTAATTTCCGGTAGAAGAACGAAGTAGATCTCGCAGAGTAATGCGAAGCTTTGTATGAGAGATAGCTCACTCTATAGCTAGACATCTCTACTTTTAGTTGATCAATCTTTCCGATGAAAAAGATATCTACACACAGTACAAAGTCTGACCGGAAAGAGGCTGTCTGAACTAGAGGAGTTTTTTCTTAAACTCCAGAAAGAGTTCAGTAAGTTAAGAAAGTTCACGCTGTTGTGAAGATTTTTATCCCCACTATTTTGCTCTCAAGTTTATAAGAAGATTATGTAGTGCCGATCATCATCGTCTTTTGCAAACATTACGGTTGTGATTTTTCATATGATCTCCATTGTTCATAATCCATGTTTGAGAAAGAGATCGGAAACATGCAAATAAAGTGTAAATGCTGGAAGCTATATTTTTTTCTATCGAAGGAGTATCTTTCAAGAATAGGAACATAACTACAGAGACGAGGGAGCTGACGCACTGCTGAAAAAAAAAAAGGGAAAACATATACAATAAGGTCAGGTAGCAGGGGATATAGGGCGACAGAGGATGTTTCTAAGGAGGGAAGAGGTCTCTCGCTGAAGGAAGCAGGTATGTTGGGCATTTGATACGGACATGGCGAAGGGCACCCAAGGGAAAAGGTCGGCGGCATGGACTTCGAGCATGCGGAAGAAGTCATATAGAAATCATTATGGTTTGAAGCCAAGAGGAAAGGAAAAGGCAGGCACGACTCACCTCGAAGTGAAGTAGCAGTAATGTTCTTGATGCAATGTAATCCGTCAATGTTGTTATATGCGACTGGATTGAAGTGATCCACTGCTGACAAGCGAAACTGCAGATGGAAGATCTGAGGAGAGTTTTCGTGGAAATCCGATCGCTTATAATGGAGGACAACAAATGATATGGAAAAATGTAGAAATGGAAGCACATGGCGGCTTCAACAGAGAAAAGAGGATTTTCCTGCTTATGACAGAGAAGAGAACGTTGTTGCGCTGAACTCAGAGGGAAAGAATTGTAACTTCATGATTCATGAGCATGGATTATGGAAAATATTGTAAGTATTATTGAGGATGCATAGCAAATGACGGATGCCTTCTTCAAGAGAAGAGGTGACTTGATGAAAGGGAATTTTGTGTGCTTTTGAACAGACAGGTTTCCAAGGGAAGAGAAAGAAGAAAAAAGCCTGACGGGAAGGTGCTGAAGTCTTTTGTCGTGGATTGTTCATTAGGATTTCATCAGACAGATTATCTATGGAGCGGGAATGCCATAGGAGAGAAGAAAGATTATGCAGATAGCATCAAGTTGGGCTAGCACGTTTTCATCTCCGTAGGTTGACTCTGAGGTGCAAGCCAGGGAGTTTTGCATAGCAGGCGGGATGAGGCATTACAAAGCTCGTAGAACTTTCCAATATCTACAGTTGAGCACTCATTTACCATGCAAAGGTACTCATGAAGAATGGAGGATGTAACAATCAAACTAAGCAGATCGAAGACGTACATCACTGAATTCCACGCATCTGGAAATATAAAAAATAACAAGAGTACTACAGTGGGAAATCTGATAGACTTGAGAATCCACTTGTTTTTATCAAAATAGATGCCCAGGTTCAAGTTTCTGTGGGAGGACTTCTAGCAAGTCGTTCGCGTGAATAATTAACTCCAGATTTCACATGCATACTTTGGAAGATGTTCCGTGTGTTCTGATGGGTTCTGAAGCTTAAATTCAGCTTTGAAGTTTTTGGAAAGGTTGCAACCGTTGTTTCATATTCATGTTAGTTTGGAAAGTTATGCCATGAGAACCGGTCTAATGCTTTGCAAGTGAATAGAGGAGTGAGCTCTTGTCCCAAAGATGAAGCTATTTTCCTCTCTCGATTCAACTATTGAAAGGAGAGTTGTTGCAGAAAAGGGAGAACTGCAGTGGAAACCTTGTGCAAGAAGAGGTCCTATGGTATCTTCTGTCAATTGAAATAGGATGTTTAACGGTCGAGAAACCATCGGAATTGTTGACGGTGAAGCACTATTTATGAGAAAGAGATAGCCAAGTGATAGCGCTGCACTAAATAGCTTGGAAGAAGCCTTCGGAGAAAGAAAGATGGTAAATACCGAATGGAGAAGGTGTGGCCTTCGACCTCTACTCTGATTTAGATGCTGCGATATGTTGGTGTGTATGTTTTGGTCGAACCTGAAGATCACGAGCGAAGAATAATATATTAAGGACTGCCAAACTTTACGCCAGATTCACAGGGAAATGTTCATTTCCTACATAAGTGTATTCTCTGGTATGTACCACGAGCTTACGCGTTTTTTTTGTTGGTATTAAAAATGCTCCATATGTTTGCATTCATGGTTGTATAGCATTAGATGTATATATACTTAAGTACTTTTTTTTTTTGGTTATTCCACGATCAGAGTTTACAACAGTTTATTCATGTAAAAACAAACTCACGGCATTATTCTTGATGCAAAAAACAATTTGTAGGAGGTTGTTGAAATGTTTTGCATATTTACCTGAAATTTGGGTTTAATAATAGGTTCATCATGTAATGACATAGGGAAGAACTCTTTAAACATTGAACTTTTGTTACCTTTTTAGTAGTGATATTGAATGGCTGTATCATGTAAGTGTTAATTGTTCTTATACCTAACTTGTTATATGGATTCTCACGTTTCAAAATTGAAACTCAGATCCGGTACAATAGTGCAACTCTGACTTCTGTATTAGTAAGCGACCATATCAGTTTTGACATACTAAAGTGATTATGCTCTGAAGGTGTTGCATCTCCTTAAGGATATACGTTCTAATGTCGTTACAGATTCTTGTCAAAGGATATAAATTCTTTTCTTTCATATAATGGATGTTCAAAGAATTTGTTTCCTGTGGAGTTAGTCGGAGGTTATGAATTAATCTGGCTTCAAAAATTGCAGTCACATTCTATTCAGATGCTTTCGTCAGTAAGAGCTTTTGCGTTATCACACATGTGCTTGTTGAAAGTTGAAGAAATTCTGTTTAGATTTGTTTGCAACGGATTCTATGAAGAATAGTAACTGTGCGATATTTTGTGTTTCATAATAAACAAAAAAGGATACTTAGCGTCAATTAAGTTAAAACGCAACACATCTTTTCTTCATGCACGAAAATTTAAAGTTCACGTACAAAGCTTCAAAGTTCGACAGAGAATTGCTTCAATGACATACGTTCTTATTGGATTCGAATCATAGATTTTGTTGAATTCCATATTCTCACATAACTATTCGAAGTTCGAGATAAAAATAATGGAATGGCTTCCCATGGCAAAGAATAGGTGGATAACGCAAAACCATTTCATTCACAATGTACGTTTCAAACCCATGCCTAGAATTGCATAGGATGGACTGATAGTATTCATCCTATAAATGTTTCCTGCTTGATATAATTGGAAGTATTGTGAATTTCAGCACATTAAAAAACTTACCTTGTTTGTGGCATTTTGAATACCTAAAATAATTGTTGAAGGGGAAGATTACTTAGAGAAACCACGTGAATAGCTGAGATCCCATCATTATACTGCACCCTCCTTTCTCTGAAACCCCAACTCGATGACATACCTGGTGAACCCGACGTGAAAGGAGGGGGTGAGTGAGTTATAGAGCCACAAAGATTAGCATAATCAAAATGGAAGATATCCTAGCTCAATTCCTACGCTTTCAAGAAGAAGATCGACGTCAAAAAGCCATCCAGTCGCTTCATGACCGTTTAATCAAGCGATGTGGGTTTTTCGATGGCAAAAATATATCCAGGTTCTGCAAAGAATATGAACTCGAGGCCAAATACCTAGGTGTCGGATTAAGTCCGATGACGGAAAAAGAACTATGCGAAAACTTTATCTATGTGTCGGATTACGACGTGCGAGACCAAATAATGCAAATAAATCAAACAACATGGTCTCGATACAAAGCGACACTCCTCAAGCAGTTTATGCTAGAGGATCTTGATAAAGTAACTCGTAGATCTTTCCTGAGGTGGGTTCATATACCCAAAGACCAGCCGATTCTCGAGATCAAAGAAGAGTTTGAGCGACAATATGATGATCTTTCTGAGCACGATAAGAGGTGCATAAGTCATGAAAGGGTGTCGTTGTTTCTTCGAACAATCGACGTTAAGGCCAGAGAGGAGTTAATTCCACTTCTACAAGATACAGACTCCGACTCAGGGCTCACAGAGGATTGGACGCTTGTCCATGAAGCTGTGATGAGATATGTGAAGAAACAACAAACAATAGAAAAATTTTTAAACGATTGGCAAGCTGACATTTATGCAAATGAAGAAGATACACAAATTCCATGCATTTTAGAGACTAGAAATAATTTGCAAATCTATAGAATAATAGAAAACCCAGTTGGACATAAAGAATATATGCATGGAATACACGTACATGCTTATGAAGGGGATCACTATAAAGAACCTATAAACATAAGTGATGCAATCTCTGAGGATTTAAGGTACCAAGAGCCTGTAGATACTTTGATTACATCTACAAATACTGTATATGCAAAAACCCCAATGATGGGAGGAGCAAAGGAATATACGGAAGCTAAACAAAACAAAATCAAACCAATATCAAACATAGAACAAAACAAAAATAAACAAAACGCACCAAGAAAACAACGTGAGGCTTCCTATAATCTGATAGACTCCTCACTTCTAAGGGATGATAATCAAACAAACAAAGAGACAAGATATGATAATAACCAAGATTTAAAGATATCTACCGGAAGTCAAGGTAATCAGAAAGAGATTGCAAATGAAATAACTCAAAATAATCCAGTGAATCCATGTGATGATCAAGTACAAGATGGTTCCTTAAAAGACGAAATCAAGCAATACTTGAACTATTTGATACCATCTAAGAGTGAAACATCTCTCAAAGCATATGATTCAAATATGAATCATGGCCAAATGACTAATTTGTCTGAAGAGAATGCAAGGGAGCATGATGCTAATCAGGAGGGCATGCAAATTATGAGTCCTCTAAAGAATGGTATGTATGCCGATGGTGAAAAGCATGATGCTAAGCCTACTGATTGTTTAGATCAAGATCAAGAATGTGAAAAACTCTTGAGTGATGCCACATTAAATGAGTCGTTAGAGGTACAAGAGAGTGATCTGGATTATAGGTGTAAGAATGAGTTGTTGATTGAGCTTCAATATAATGATATGTATGTGAACGATATTGTACTCCATGAAGAAGGACATATGAATGATCATGAGCACGATGAGGATACTCCACTGATTACTCCTCTTTACATTGATATGTATGTTAAGAATGATCATGTTGAGTTGAGTTCA
The DNA here is from genome assembly GCA_020310875.1 of Ceratopteris richardii. NCBI lineage: Eukaryota > Viridiplantae > Streptophyta > Polypodiopsida > Polypodiales > Pteridaceae > Ceratopteris > Ceratopteris richardii. The sequence continues at coordinate 40,952,220 of CM035443.1, read as the reverse complement.
TGTATCAAAGAAATCAAGCATGAAGTGGAAGATACAACGTTTAATGAGATGTATGATAAATATGATGTGTGCATAGCATCAAAGAATATTGAATGTGAAACCGTTGAGTCGAATATTTGCATTGATGAAGCTAGATATAAATGTTACCAGATGGATGAAGTTTCAATTGACTCAAGCGTCTATGATGAGATATTCAGGTATGAAGTATTTGAGCAAGATTCAATGATAAAAGAAATGTATGAGGAGTGTGGCAAAAACACATCCTCTAAAGATAATAAACAAGAAATAATTGAGATAGATAAAGAATCTGATGATGGCATCTTGAATAGGAAAACTGATTTGACATCAAATTACATGTATATCTTTGAAAGGGATCAGGAGAATATAGATGAATGTAGATTTTCCAATGAATCTTACTTGGAGAAGCAAGAATTTAGTGATTTAGATGATCAAGATTTTTTTGATTGTGATGATATTGAGTTTCTTCATGATAATGGGCAAATGAATCTGGAAAAAGAAGAAGATGAGGGGTTCTTGGAGAGATTAGAGATAGAAGCAGATTCTATAATTTGTAGCACTCAAGTAAGGAGGGATTATGATAGACTGAATCACAAAAATGAACATAATTTGCAGTCAAAGAATGATGAACCTTCCTATTCAGAGTATAAATCTTATGAATGTATTCAAAACCTTAATTGCAATGAAGAAGAAAGTTTGGATAATCATAATGGAAATGATGAAATCCTTTCAAATGATTTCAACCCTAAAATGAATCAAAACATATGCATGATTGATTTGTTTGATGATGTTCTAAATACTCAAAATTTTAAGAATCTATATACATGTGCTCATTTATCATGTGCATCTTCATATGATGCATTAGAGAGAAATGTAAATAAAGGCAACTATGCTCAAATGATTAAATCATGGATTTTCAAATTCTCCAAGAGCAATGTATGCCGAACAATCTTACAAGAAATGGACAAGAAAATGAAGTGGCTTGTCCACATGTGTACCTTGTTTAAGAATACTACCTTGATTAATGCAGTCCAGAGATGGCTTTTATTCAAGCATAGCTTCTTTGGAGAGCATTTATCTGTGAAAAAGTATTGAAAGGGAATTTCTTGAATTCACAAGAAATTTAAAAGTGACTTTTGTAAATATAAGTATGTAAATACTTAATAATTATGTTTTGATTTTTTGAGATGGATAAAAGTAAATATAAAAATAAATAAATAAATAAATAAACAAATAAATGCATAAATAAATAGAGCAAGAAAATGCATCTAGCTCTCAAGAAAATGAAAATTTTTCAAAATAATCTTTTTGAATATGATGCTACTAATGTGTTTTCTGAGTTTATAAGAACAGGTGTTGATATGGAGCTAATTGGAGATCTACGAGTTTGATGGATTATGCAGGAGGCAACCACTTTCAAATTACATCTTTATGGTTTACTGCAAATGGTTTCCCGAAGTTCTTTCATGGATTGCATGTACATATTGTGTCATATGATTTGATGTTTCTCATGATTTGTTTAGTTTCTATGAGTGCAGGAATGATCAAGCAAAGCCAACGGAGATGATGACTCAAGGACAAAGTCGTGAAAATCTTTTTTTTCATTAGCTATCGTGCTTTAACCCTGATCTTTTCTTTGCACCATCTTTGAGATGCATTGCATGCCAAATATGCATGTAAAAATATATAGAAACACGTCTTTGAAATTCCGTAGAAGCACGTCCATCTGCACAATTAGATAGGTAAATATCATTGAAAAATAATAAAGCAAGTTTTGAGTGATAAGAGAGGATAATTCTGAGTAAGGGAGAGTGATTGCATCTGTAAGAGAGTGGAGTTGTGAGTGATGTGAGCGTTGCTTAGATACCATAAAACCTTGATTTTTTGCACCATTATTGTTTCCTTCATGCACCTAACACATGCATAAATGAAATGTAAAGAGCACGAGTAATATTTTGGTTAAAACCCATAGTTGCACGAGTGATTGCACTTATATTGAATTGTATATCCATGATAAAAATTGAGTGTAAATCCTCAACACCGAATGCCTGATACCTCCCCTATTTGCACCATGCTGTTTTTTATGCACTTAGAGTATGCATATGTAGGGCTCATTACATGGCCGTGCATAGGCACATTTGTTTTAACCCGTGCACTTGATTTCACTCACATTTGGATTCTTGAAGACTTGCAGATACCGAGATCGATGCTGGTGCATCCGGAGGATGCACAGGTTCAGAGGGGGTGGATGTTGTGAAGATTTTTATCCCCACTATTTTGCTCTCAAGTTTATAAGAAGATTATGTAGTGCCGATCATCATCGTCTTTTGCAAACATTACGGTTGTGATTTTTCATATGATCTCCATTGTTCATAATCCATGTTTGAGAAAGAGATCGGAAACATGCAAATAAAGTGTAAATGCTGGAAGCTATATTTTTTTCTATCGAAGGAGTATCTTTCAAGAATAGGAACATAACTACAGAGACGAGGGAGCTGACGCACTGCTGAAAAAAAAAAAGGGAAAACATATACAATAAGGTCAGGTAGCAGGGGATATAGGGCGACAGAGGATGTTTCTAAGGAGGGAAGAGGTCTCTCGCTGAAGGAAGCAGGTATGTTGGGCATTTGATACGGACATGGCGAAGGGCACCCAAGGGAAAAGGTCGGCGGCATGGACTTCGAGCATGCGGAAGAAGTCATATAGAAATCATTATGGTTTGAAGCCAAGAGGAAAGGAAAAGGCAGGCACGACTCACCTCGAAGTGAAGTAGCAGTAATGTTCTTGATGCAATGTAATCCGTCAATGTTGTTATATGCGACTGGATTGAAGTGATCCACTGCTGACAAGCGAAACTGCAGATGGAAGATCTGAGGAGAGTTTTCGTGGAAATCCGATCGCTTATAATGGAGGACAACAAATGATATGGAAAAATGTAGAAATGGAAGCACATGGCGGCTTCAACAGAGAAAAGAGGATTTTCCTGCTTATGACAGAGAAGAGAACGTTGTTGCGCTGAACTCAGAGGGAAAGAATTGTAACTTCATGATTCATGAGCATGGATTATGGAAAATATTGTAAGTATTATTGAGGATGCATAGCAAATGACGGATGCCTTCTTCAAGAGAAGAGGTGACTTGATGAAAGGGAATTTTGTGTGCTTTTGAACAGACAGGTTTCCAAGGGAAGAGAAAGAAGAAAAAAGCCTGACGGGAAGGTGCTGAAGTCTTTTGTCGTGGATTGTTCATTAGGATTTCATCAGACAGATTATCTATGGAGCGGGAATGCCATAGGAGAGAAGAAAGATTATGCAGATAGCATCAAGTTGGGCTAGCACGTTTTCATCTCCATAGGTTGACTCTGAGGTGCAAGCCAGGGAGTTTTGCATAGCAGGCGGGATGAGGCATTACAAAGCTCGTAGAACTTTCCAATATCTACAGTTGAGCACTCATTTACCATGCAAAGGTACTCATGAAGAATGGAGGATGTAACAATCAAACTAAGCAGATCGAAGACGTACATCACTGAATTCCACGCATCTGGAAATATAAAAAATAACAAGAGTACTACAGTGGGAAATCTGATAGACTTGAGAATCCACTTGTTTTTATCAAAATAGATGCCCAGGTTCAAGTTTCTGTGGGAGGACTTCTAGCAAGTCGTTCGCATGAATAATTAACTCCAGATTTCACATGCATACTTTGGAAGATGTTCCGTGTGTTCTGATGGGTTCTGAAGCTTAAATTCAGCTTTGAAGTTTTTGGAAAGGTTGCAACCGTTGTTTCATATTCATGTTAGTTTGGAAAGCTATGCCATGAGAACCGGTCTAATGCTTTGCAAGTGAATAGAGGAGTGAGCTCTTGTCCCAAAGATGAAGCTATTTTCCTCTCTCGATTCAACTATTCAAAGGAGAGTTGTTGCAGAAAAGGGAGAACTGCAGTGGAAACCTTGTGCAAGAAGAGGTCCTATGGTATCTTCTGTCAATTGAAATAGGATGTTTAACGGTCGAGAAACCATCGGAATTGTTGACGGTGAAGCACTATTTATGAGAAAGAGATAGCCAAGTGATAGCGCTGCACTAAATAGCTTGGAAGAAGCCTTCGGAGAAAGAAAGATGGTAAATACCGAATGGAGAAGGTGTGGCCTTCGACCTCTACTCTGATTTAGATGCTGCGATATGTTGGTGTGTATGTTTTGGTCGAACCTGAAGATCACGAGCGAAGAATAATATATTAAGGACTGCCAAACTTTACGCCAGATTCACAGGGAAATGTTCATTTCCTACATAAGTGTATTCTCTGGTATGTACCACGAGCTTACGCTTTTTTTTTGTTGGTATTAAAAATGCTCCATATGTTTGCATTCATGGTTGTATAGCATTAGATGTATATATACTTAAGTACTTTTTTTTTTGGTTATTCCACGATCAGAGTTTACAACAGTTTATTCATGTAAAAACAAACTCACGGCATTATTCTCAATGCAAAAAACAATTTGTAGGAGGTTGTTGAAATGTTTTGCATATTTACCTGAAATTTGGGTTTAATAATAGGTTCATCATGTAATGACATAGGGAAGAACTCTTTAAACATTGAACTTTTGTTACCTTTTTAGTAGTGATATTGAATGGCTGTATCATGTAAGTGTTAATTGTTCTTATACCTAACTTGTTATATGGATTCTCACGTTTCAAATTGAAACTCAGATCCGGTACAATAGTGCAACTCTGACTTCTGTATTAGTAAGCGACCATATCAGTTTTGACATACTAAAGTGATTATGCTCTGAAGGTGTTGCATCTCCTTAAGGATATACGTTCTGATGTCGTTACAGATTCTTGTCAAAGGATATAAATTCTTTTCTTTCATATAATGGATGTTCAAAGAATTTGTTTCTTGTGGAGTTAGTCGGAGGTTATGAATTAATCTGGCTTCAAAAATTGCAGTCACATTCTGTTCAGATGCTTTCGTCAGTAAGAGCTTTTGCGTTATCACACATGTGCTTGTTGAAAGTTGAAGAAATTCTGTTTAGATTTGTTTGCAACGGATTCTATGAAGAATAGTAACTGTGCGATATTTTGTGTTTCATAATAAACAAAAAAGGATACTTAGCGTCAATTAAGTTAAAATGCAACACATCTTTTCTTCATGCACGAAAATTTAAAGTTCACGTACAAAGCTTCAAAGTTCGACAGAGAATTGCTTCAATGACATACGTTCTTATTGGATTCGAATCATAGATTTTGTTGAATTCCATATTCTCACATAACTATTCGAAGTTCGAGATAAAAATAATGGAATGGCTTCCCATGGCAAAGAATAGGTGGATAACGCAAAACCATTTCATTCACAATGTACGTTTCAAACCCATGCCTAGAATTGCATAGGATGGACTGATAGTATTCATCCTATAAATGTTTCCTGCTTGATATAATTGGAAGTATTGTGAATTTCAGCACATTAAAAAACTTACCTTGTTTGTGGCATTGAATACCTAAAATAATTGTTGAAGGGGAAGATTACTTAGAGAAACCACGTGAATAGCTGAGATCCCATCATTATACTGCACCCTCCTTTCTCTGAAACCCCAACTCGACGACAACGCGTCACTTCCTTACTTCATGTATGTTCACTTGAAGTAATTATAAACAGAATTGAAGTTCATTCCGGTACAATTCCGGTACGATTACGGTGTCAGTCCAGTGGAAGTCCGGTGAAATTTCGGTGAAATTTTTCCAGTAAAGTTAGAGAATATGTTGAGCGATAGACTTTGCTAAGCTATTGATTGATTACAGAGAATTTCTGAATCACTCTAACTTAGTTATTCTTGGCATGGCGGTTTCCGCAAGGCTCAGTCTTTGTCGCGTTATCAAGGAGTAGAATCGAAGAAAAGGATCAAAGAGGGCTGGTGCAAAGCAGGATTAGCTGTACCAACTCACTCTTCTGAGTGCATCCAACCATCTCTCCCAACAGTGGTATCAGAGCAAATAAGGTAACATGGGAGATGGTTTTCCTTCATTCATTGACAAATTGGAGAGGAACAATTACCAAGCTTGGTCTCTAAGGATGAAGACCTATCTACAAGGAAGAAGCTTATTTGGATTCATATCAGGAGATGAGGAATTGCCCTCATTCAAAGCTAGAGGCCTACCCACCAAAGATGAACAAGAAAGGCTCAACACATGGTGTGCAAAAGATGCTTTGGCAAGGTCTTATCTTCTTAACTCTATATCTGATTTCCTTTTACCTCACATAAGGAATTGCAAGACTTCCCAAGAGACTTGGGAAACCTTGTCAACATATTTTTCATCAAGTACAAGGGCCAGAAAGAATCAACTATGGATTGAATTCACTACTCTTAGGAAGCAATCAAAGCAATCAGTATCAGATTTTGTCACTAGGGTCAAAGACATTGCAGACCAACTGGCAAGTATTGGAGAGGAGATTGAAGAGGAACAAATAGTAAGGCAGGTAATCAATGGACTAAAGGCTGATGACAAATGGGAGAGCTTTACCACAGCAATGGACCTATACATGGACATACATGCTCCTGATCTAACAACCCTGATTGGTCAACTCTTCACACATGAAGCAAAGCTTACAAAGAATGGAGAACAATCAAAAGGTAACAACCCCTCTGCTCTATACACTGATAAGAAGGTTAAAGATAAAGGTAAAAGTAAGAAGGTTGATGAAGAAGGCTCTACCTCCCAAGCAAACTATGCAGGGAGAGGTAGATCTTCAAGAGGTAGAGGCAGAGGAAGTAAGCAAGGTAGGGGGAGACCCTACAACTCATCACCATGCAACATTTGTGGATTGTCTAACCATACCACAGATGAGTGCTACAAAAATTATAAGAATCAGAGAGGAAGAGGCTATCAAAGAGGTGGATACTCTCAAGGTAGAGGCAGATTCAACCAACACCAAGGCTACAATGGATACAACAATCAGTACAACAACAATTATACCCAGAACCACAATAGTAACTACCAAGGTGGATTCAGAAATAGAAGGGATTACAACAACTACACAGAGGAGCAAGATGACTCCCTATTGATCATGAATATGACCTCCAAGGAAGGTACAAATGATGATCATTTATTTTATATTGATTCAGGGTGTTCTAACCATGTAGCTGGTAATGTGGCACTACTCTCTAATTTGGAAGAACCCAAGGGCAAACATCAGGTACAGACAGGTGATGATACTAAACATTCTGTTGTAAAGATTGGAAATGTGAAAACTTGTGATGGGAACCAGAACCTATTGAGCAGGGTACTTTATGTACCAACCATTACCAAGAACCTAATGAGTGTTGGTCAGATTGTGGAGAAAGGTTTGCAGGTCAGGTTCAATCAACATGGAGCATATGTAGAGGACCCAAGACATGGATTCAGAAGGATAGCCAAGGGAGAGAAATCAGGTAGATTATTTACTTTTGAACTAGAAGACACCAAAAACATTGCTTTATACAATTACAAGGATCAAACACTTTCAGAATTAGAAATATGGCACAAGAGGTTAGGTCACATAGGTGAAAGAACCCTAAAGCAAATGTGCAGGGATCAATGTGTGCTTGGGATACCTAATGTGTCCAAGCAACACATGGTTTACAAGTGTGGTGCTTGTCAGTTTGGTAAGTCTCACAGGTTGCCCTACTCAAGGAAAGGTTTCATGCATGAAGACTACCTAGACTTGGTACACACAAATGTTTGGGGACCTAGCAAGGATCCCTCCATTTCAGGATCAAGGTACTATGTGTCCTTCATTGATGATTATAGCAGATGGACTGTCTTGTACTTTATGAAGCATAAAGATGAAGCGCTTAATTGTTTCAAGAGGTATCTTGCACTTGTTGAAAACCAAACAGGAAGGAACTTGAAGAGGCTAAGGTCAGATGGAGGAGGAGAATACTTCTCCAATGAGTTTGAAGATTTCTTGCAGGAAAGAGGCATCAAAAGGGAGATAGCTACAAGGTACTCACCTAAACAAAATGGGGTAGCTGAAAGAAGGAATAGACTCATTGTAGAAACAGCTAGGTCTATGCTTAATGAGAAGAAGTTGCCAAATTATCTTTGGGCAGAAAGTGTATCTACTGCCACCTATCTTATTAACAGGTTGCCATCAAAGACACTTGATGGAATGACACCTTATGAAGCTTGGCATGGTAAGAGACCATCATTAGATCATTGCAAAATCTTTGGTTGTATTGCATATGTGCATATTCCCTCACAGGTAAGGGGAAAGCTAGACCCTAAAGCTGAAAAATGTATCTTCATTGGTTATGATTTGAACCAAAAAGGGTACAGATTCTACAACCCAACAAACAAAGGCTTCAAGGTAAGCAGAGATGTCATCTTTGATGAGAATGACTCATGGTATGAGAATGGATGCAGGAAGGTTAGTCTACCTTATGATTTGCAAGAGGAGTTTCCAAAGCTAATCAAAGAAGAACCAAGCAAGGAAGAAGATCCAAGTTCAGAGGATGATGACACAATCAACCTTGAGGAATTCAAAGCATGGAAGTCCAAAGGAAAGATGAAGATGAAGAAGCTAGAGGATATACCAGAATCCTCAACTCAAGCAAAGAGGAGATCTCAGAGAGAAAGTAAGAAGCCTATGAGATATGGGTATGACACTTCTCTTGTAACTAAGCATTCTGTATATCTTGCAAAGGACTTGTTAAATGAAGAACCAGGTTCATATGAGGAGGCAATCACCAAAGCAGAATGGAAAGAAGCTATGGATGAAGAAATAGAAGCTCTCAAGGAGAGTGACACTTGGGACTTGGTACCCAAGAAGGATTCTATGAAGGTGATAGGATCCAGATGGATCTACAAACTAAAGAGAAACTCTGATGGAACAATCAACAGGTACAAAGCTAGGTTGGTAGCCAAGGGTTTTGCACAAACCCAAGGCATTGATTATGAGGAGACATTTTCTCCTGTGGCTAAAATGCCAACAATCAGAGTATTGGTGAGTGTAGCTGCATCCAAGAATTGGAACATGTATCAATTAGATGTCAAGAATGCTTTCTTGAATGGATGGATATCTGAAGAAGTCTACATGTCACAACCACCTGGCTATGAAGATCCCAAGAAGGTAAATTATGTTTGTAAATTGAAGAAGGCTCTATATGGATTGAAGCAGGCACCTAGAGCATGGAATTACAGGTTGACAACATATCTCCAAGACGAAGGATTTGTGATGAGTAAAGCAGACACTTCTCTATTTATAAAGAGGAGTAGTACAGAAGTAATCTACTTGTGTGTTTATGTTGACGACATCATCATTACAGGCAATGATGTCAGTGGGGTTAGACACATCAAAGGACAGATGATGAAGGAATTCAAGATCAATGACCTTGGATTATTGAAGTACTTCTTAGGTCTTGAGTTAGTCTACACTAATTCAGGTATATATATCACTCAAAAGAAGTATGTACAAGATATGGTCAAGAAATTTAATTTGCAGGAAGCTAAAATCTCAATCACTCCAATGGAGGTTAATCTAAAGCTAAGTGCTCATGAAGGGGATGAAGTCCAAGACATTACAGGATATCAAAGTATGGTAGGTAGTCTGAATTATGCTACCTTGACTAGAATTGACATAGCATATGGTGTAAGTGTGCTTAGCCAATTCATGCACAAACCAAGGGTAGCTCACCTAGAAGCAGCAAAGAAGATCTTGAAGTATCTAAAGGGAACTCAGAACCATGGTTTGTATTTTCCTTATACATCAGATATTAATATTAAAGTATATTCAGATGCAGATTGGGCAAGATGCAAGGATGATAGGAGAAGCACATCAGGATACATATGTTTTGCAGGTGATAAACCAATTTCTTGGTCAGCCAAGAAGCAACCTATAGTAGCATTGTCATCTACTGAAGCAGAGTATAGAGGGCTAGCAAATGCCACTCAAGAAGCTATCTGGTTGAAGCTTTTGTATACAGAGTTAGGCTTATATACAAGACCACCAATTATCGTTGGAGATAATACAAGTTCTCTTCACCTTGCAGCGAATCCAATATATCATGCTAGGACAAAACACATAGAGGTTCATTACCACTATGTGAGAGAGAAGTTGCTTAGTAAAGACATTCAGTTGACTTATGTGTCCACTAATATGCAATCTGCAGATTTACTCACTAAAGCTTTGGATGGAACTAAGTTATGCATATTCAAATCCATGATTGGATTGCAGGATGTGATTGAAGAATGAAGCTGAAGACTTGAGCCAAAATGTTTGCTTGAGGGGGAGCTGTTGGTACAAGTCAAGCCTTCACATTTGGCTTGGACATCTACTTTGAAGACTCTACATGAAGCAAAGAGCATAGGAACACTAGCTTATGAGTTATTACCTTTTTTACCCATTGTAAAAGTCTCTATGACTTGGCGCATTATGCAATCACGCCTAATTGATTGAAAGTCGCGGAAAAGGTTGTTGATTGATTGAGAGAATATCTCAATCAACTTTTTTAGGTGAAAGATTTTAGGAAGATTGATTTGAATTCTAATTCAAGCTCTCACTCAACTCCTATAAAAACTACAAGTCAAAAGTCGCAGTTCTTCTTCACTCATCCCGAGGCATTACTGTATCAATCATTGAGTGTGTGAGGTCTACTCTATAGCCTACACCTCTGAGTACCATTGAGCTATGTTTATCATGCCAATGGGAATGTACATTTACATGATCTAATACAAATATTTACATTCATCATCTCTGTTATTCTCTGAGTGTACCACTTCAACTACTGTCAACTCCAAAGAGACATATCTCAGTGCCTACTGAACCAAATCAAGTGATTCAAAGCTTGATAGATTCAGCTCAAAGCATATCACAAGCATACAAAGTTTGAAGCAACTTGGTTCAGCCAATTTCAAGAAATCGTGGTCGAAGTGCTCACTGTTGCAGTTCTTACAGTAAACGAGTAATTTCCGATAGAAGAACGAAGTAGATCTCGCAGAGTAATGCGAAGCTTTGTATGAGAGATAGCTCACTCTATAGCTAGACATCTCTACTTTTAGTTGATCAATCTTTCCGGTGAAAAAGATATCTACACACAGTACAAAGTCTGACCGGAAAGAGGCTGTCTGAACTAGAGGAGTTTTTTCTTAAACTTCAGAAAGAGTTCAGTAAGTTAAGAAAGTTCACGCGTCACTTCCTTACTTCATGTATGTTCACTTGAAGTAATTATAAACAGAATTGAAGTTCATTCCAGTACAATTCCGGTACGATTACGGTGTCAGTCCAGTGGCAGTCCGGTGAAGTTTCGGTGAAATTTTTCTAGTAAAGTTAGAGCATATGTTGAGCGCTAGACTTTGCTAAGCTATTGATTGATTACTAAAAATTTCTGAATCACTCTAACTTAGTTCTTCTTGGCGTGGCGGTTTCCGCAAGGCTCAGTCTTTGTCGCGTTATCAAGGAGTAGAATCGAAGAAAAGGATCAAAGAGGGCTGGTGCAAAGCAGGATTAGCTGTACCAACTCAATCTTCTGAGTGCATCCAACCATCTCTCCCAACACAACAGCCTGTTTGGTCAACACCAACAATGAAGCATAGGAGAAATGAGTGGCATATTGAATACCACTATGTTTATTGAGGCATTTAGTCAAAACATTCCTACCAGGTGCCTTAAAAAATTTCTCAAAATTGAAAATCCTTGGGAGAACATGAGTTTGCCTACCACAAAGATTGTGCCCATTGATTTTTTGTGAATAAACTTAAAAAGGATAGCCTTGCTTCGATTGATCAGGTAGAGGCCAAGAACATATGATAGAAATCTTAATGTCTGCTGCAAACATTGCTCCACGATATCATGCAGAATAGCAAGTGGTGATCGTATCCATCTCTAGAATAATGCCATTGGGAATTGGACACTAAGCCATCCCAACACCACTATTATATGTCATATGGTAGGTTGTAAATAGAGTTCTAACTATGCAGGTAACTATGTAGTAAGATGTAATGTCCCCATCCATCATACTTTTCTAGAGGGATGGCATAAAGATGCTCATCAGGAATCTAGAGCCTTAAGGGTTTCGAACCATTCATACCATATAGTATAGCTATCATTCTAGTGCAATGTTTCCCAAAAAATGCACTTAATTCATATGCATGTGCGACAAAACACTAGATCATGAGATTCCTACAAACGTCATGGAGTTTATTCAATTCATCTTAGAAGGTGTGGTATTTGATTGGTAAAAGCAACACATTCATCCCATAGGTGAGCAAAAACACCGTAAAAGCCATAAGTGGGGAGGGAATGTGAAGAACCCTAAAAAGCTCTTGTCCGAAGCAAAATAGAATCTTCATATTCACATCTTTACACATTGTATTTGCAAACCTACCAAAGAACACACATTCCCTCCTTCAACCTGTGGTCAACATTCTGTGGTTGGGTGGATCGATGTAGCACCCTTGAGGACCATCAATTAGGATACCATACCAATATGACCACTAGGGTTCTGAGGTGGTTTGGAATGAACATGTAATTCTTCAGGGTAACAAAAAATCATCTTCTATCAATAGGCTTAGTTCATCTAATCAACAAATGATTATTACACTTCAAAACTTGTCCAAGTGTAGAATGAAAACTTCATTGATTTTATTTCAGTTACAAGCCTGGAACTAATACATCCTTCATGCACAGAGATTCAGTCGAATATTTAAAGACACATTGTCATTTCTTTCTCAAATCGTGGCTATCAACTTAGGAACACATTCAAGAGTAAATCTCGAAGTTTTTGTATATCTAAGAAATGCAGGTGCAACATAGCCCATTCATTACTTAATACACACATCACATCAATAATTTTCTCAAGGCAAGGTATAAAAACAGAATACTCTAGTGAATTCATTACATGCTTAAGTTCATATAGCTACAGCATCAAGTCATTAGATGCACAATACAGTAAAGGTATGGGGCTCTTAAGCTTACAGGCACAAATGGGATAGATTCTCCACATAACAAGGGAAGTCCAAGTATTCCCTTTACAGGGTAGGTCACCTGCTAACTCGACAAAAAATTGATCAGACATAACCGAGAGGAGGGAACCGGAACAGCTACAACAATCATGACTATTAGCATTGAATATACAAGCATAAGTCCACATTGAGCATGTACAAGTAGAAGCACAGAAAACATATGACTACAATCTCTAATGTCCTACCTTTTAACACATTAGCCTGCAACACTAATATTGTCCAATCTTGGAAGCCCATTCTAGTCTCTGCCAAATATCGATAGCATTTCACGAATGAGTGGAAGGTGAAACTACTTAGGATAGCGGGAGTCTTTCTCTAGATTTGCAATGGACCAGCCATGCAAGATAGCTCAAACTAGTTCTGACGTGATACATCATATTTCAAATGGAGTCTCGTCAACGAAAGTTTTTAAGATAGCAAAAACTTATCACAGCATGACATGGGAAATGCAGACCAAAGTGATGCAAAAATCACAACCGTCGACCAAATAACAAAGATCAGAGGCAAGACCAATCATGTGGAGGCTTTACACAGATAAATCTATTATCGCATCTAGTCAATAGGCATAAATCATAACCCTTAAGAATGATTGCAAGTAGTTATACAAGCACGAGAGATCATATGCCTTGTGTACCAAGACCTTGAAGCCCAAAAAAATGCAGTAAATAGGTTCTAACCTGGCAGATTCAAAGGACACGTCCGAAACCTCAACAACACAAGCAAAAATGGCCCTAGGGCTGACATCCTTCACCCAAATAGAGTGAGACCTTTTTCAAAGTAAATTTCTTCAGATGTCAACTGTAACAAGTATCCACAAGCTATGGTTCCCACCTGTAGCAGCTGATTCCATAGAAGTCACAGATGTACACAAAAGGGAGATCTCAGAAAGCATATCTTGCCAAAAGAGTAGGAAAATCACAGAGCTAGCCAAGAAACACAATCATGTGCTCAAGCCAAGAGGACAAGGAGCCCAAACTCAAAGAGATAATGCGGAATAAAGGTTACAGAAAAGCACCATTCAACTATGTAGAGAAGGGCAGCCAGGGAATTTGTGAGCACATCCATGCCCAAGTTTGATGGAGATGATGGAAAGGGTAGCCCAAATCTGGAGTTCATCAAGTCAGTAGATTCCTCTTGCAAAAGTCCCAAGAGGGTTTGAGCAGTCAATGGAGACCATCTGTCAAACACAATGGAGCCCAAAAAAAATGGTTTCTTGCATGAGAGGGGAGCATTTCGAAAGCTTGAACATTCTCGCAATAGTGATTTATCTTGAGTAGAGATAGAAGAGGAAACTCCCATGGAGCTCGACCCACCAGTGCATCGTAGAGCTCCTTCAGCACCGCAAACGCAAGAGAGAACTCGGTAAAACCCTGTATAGTAATAGGTGATCCTAGATGGTAAGATAAAGAACAAGTATACATAGCGATAGGCGATCAGACAAATACGCCACCAAAAGCACCAAGGAGCACTAGTAGTAAGAAGAATAGGGAGCATGAAGACTCAACCATAGAGAAATGACCAATAATAGCATGGATCAAGCCATCGATATGCGAGGAGCCTCATATGGGAGCCTCGAAACTCAGCCGTGCCATAGCCGAGCAGAAGAACAGTGTGGAGCAGATGCTCCAGCCCCAAATGGGGAAACAACTTCATGGACTAGGGGAGCCCCAAAAGAAAATCAACCCTATAGAGTCATTACTTACATGCTTGGTGAGGAGAAGTAACTCTCCCACCTAATTCAGTGTACAAAGACCTGACAACGAGAACGTGGGATGGATTCATAACCTTATGCGAATTGATAACCCACCAACCTTCTTTAGACAAGTGAAAGGGAAATATGAGGTTGGGGGAAGTCTAATGTATTTTTTTTTTCATGAATTCATGGGGGATTTTTTTATTATTTATTATTTTTTTCGAAAATGGAAAGAGGGAGGGAGATTTAGAGGATGCCTATCCATCCCTCAACCCAGGGTCAACACTAATCTTAAGAAATGGCAGAGGTGGAAGATACTGCTAGAGTGGGTGTGTAGAAGAGAAGGGGGTTAGGGGGTGTTTCTGTGCCACATTCAAATTGAACTAAAATTACCCTACAAAAGCAAAAAAATTGGGAGAAAATGATCCAATGGAAGGGTGAAAGTGCCAAGCAAGAACCCATATCCTATGCAAATGAGCAAACAAATTGCAACACAATACTTTACCACATATTCTTGAGCTCTCCAAGTGATGAAATGCCGACCATCCCCGGCAATGGCGCCAAAAAGTGTTGAGGTTGTAGCAAGGAATGACCAAAAACCCTCACCACCTTGCATGGAAGCAAGAAGGAAGGCTCAAGAGTGACTCTCCTCTCATCCACCCCTACCTCCCACATGTTCAAGCCCTTGGCATCAGCCCCAGGCTATGCCACATGCTTGAAAACAAGGAGAATATGGAGTCAAGGATCCTAGTTGGCATGAGGAAAATACAAGCAAATGTGACTACTCTACTCACACAAAGGAGAGACATGCATAGGCACACACACTCCACTCTCACACACTCACAAAGACACAAATACATGTAAATGTAACAAGTCTTGGAGTAAATGAGAGCCTTCTTCCATTGATAAGAGATATTACATGAGAGCATGTTGACCAAAAGCTCCCCCCTTTACAAAAAAGAGCTTCTATATATAGGCTAAGCTCTATTCCCCATGTGCTCCTTTCAAAAGTAAAAAAGTGGATCTCTCTCTAACAGTTAACATATGGTGGCAAATATTCCTTTTCTAACAAACAAATCCCAAGAATTGAAAGCATGGGATTTTCACGTGTGTTCTCTCATATGTGTGCAAGAGAGGTGGCTATTTATAAGGCTTCACTACCTTAGTATAAGGGAAATATCAAAAAGTTTCCTAAGAGGGTGTTTTTATGTGAAATTCTAAGTAGATACAAAAGGAGCTATTCTCATGGTCTAGGGAGGGTTCCCATGCACAGTTGAGGGTGTGTGCATACCCTACAACCCAACAATGTTCTAAATTCCAAGGATGATGGAGGACCTCTTTCATTTAACTAGTACTCTCAAGAGTTCTTCTAGGAAACACAAGAAGAGAAATGGGCCAAGGAGAGGGTTGATCCCCCTCCTATTCCTGAAATTGATAATCTTCATGATCAATTTAACCAAAAATTTCATCTATTTACAAAGACCAAGAAGAGTAATAAGAAGAAGAAAGAGTAGATTGTGAATCTACTTCCTCACAAGAGTTTCCACAATCCATAGGCCCATGGTAGTCTAAATCTCCTCAAATTAGAGCTCCCACAATATTGATGAGAAATGAAGACTTAGTGGTTCCAAGAAACATTGAAGTCGTGAAGGACACTAAGGTATAGTGTCATCTCACGCTAGAAGAGCTACTCAAAGTAAACCTTGAGTTGTGGAAACATGTGGTTATCAAATTCCAAAACTTGATTCTAATGTTTCAAAAGTAGCCTCTAAGTAAAACATCCTAAAGATACCTCTAGACAAAATAGGAGACATGAGTGAAGGTGATGAAGGTAATACATATCTTCCAATCACCTACCAAGGTTACAGAACCAAAGCTATCTTGGATTTAGGTGATGGTGTTGTGATTGTGAATGCCTCCTTGTGGAAGCAATGGGGCAAACCCGTATTAGAACAACTAGGATGAAGCTTCGAATGTTATGTTCTAGATATATACATGCTTGGAGGAATGACAAGTTCCTTGCTCGGGGATAGCCAAGGACAAAAGCCAGAGAGTTCATATGAGGTACCTACTCATGATGGCCAGATGAATAGAGGGACCTTAGAGAGAACTTTGGATGGTGACTAGGAAAGGGCTATAAATAGGCTGGGAGGTGAGTCCTAGGCATGTCATTCTCCACTTCTCACACTTGGTATTAGAGCAAGAGGAACAGAGAAACCTTGGGGGAGATCTTGATGGAGATGGAGAACAATCTTTTTCTTGCAAGAAGGGAAGGACTCGATTGTAATTTGGGGGGCATCTCCATCGTTTGCAAAAAAGGATGAGCATTGAGCACTGACATAGGGAGGACCATTGGAGGCTTTCATGAAGCACGAACTTCGAGCATCCTTGGACAGTGCAAAATAAGATTCCATAAATTGGATTCAAGATTCTTGGTGGGATCATAGAATCTTGAGAAGAGAAGATTGGCACAAGTGGGATGTGAACCCTCATTTGCAGATTGGCAACAATATGGCCTATCCAACTATGCCCATGACTTCTTGTGTACATAGAAGCTTGCATAACTATGATATGGTATCGTTAATGCTTCCATTTTACTTTTTTTTCTCTAAAATCTTAACGCAATAAAGAGATAGAGAGAGGGGAAGGAGGAAAGAGAGAAGAAGAAAGAGAATAAGGAAAGATAGAAGAGAAAGAGAGGAAGGAAAGAGAGAAGGATAAAGAGAAGAAGGAAAGAAAGAGAAGAAGGAGAAAGAAAGAAAGAGAAAGAGAAGAAGGAAAGAGAGAAAGAGAAAGAAAGAAATAGAAGGAGAAAGGTAAAGAAAGACAAAGAGAAGAAGGAGAAAAGAGAGAGATAGAAAGAGAGAAAGCCAAGAGAGATAGAGAAAAAGAAAGAGATAGAGAGAGAAAGAGATGAAAAAAAGAGAGGTACAGAGAAAGAGATAGATAAAGAGAGGTGGAGAGAAAGAGCTAAAAGAATATGAAAATGGATGAACAAATAGGAAGAGAGAAGAGGAAAGTGAGGATTAGAGCGAGAAATAAAATATTAGAAAGAGAGAGAAGAGTAAAGAAAGAGAAAAAGAAAGATAGAAAGTAAGAGAAAGAGCAAGGTTAGCATGCCTACCTTTACTTAAATGGACATAACTCTCCCATATGGTATCGAAATTGGATGATTCCACTTGGGTATAGATATTAGACTCCAAGGTTGAAAGCTAACATTGAATAATTACAAAAGACCTGTGGAGAGTATTTCATTCTCTACATACTTCTTCAAAGAGGTATGGTGTCGACTCCCCTAGCTTCATTGTTTTGGCCATAACTTCCTCATAGAATATAGAAATCAAGAAATTCAAATTGGTATAGATTCTACACTTTAAGGGTGTTCTTTTGACTATTTAGATGTCATATTTTGACCATTGCAAGCCATCTCTGTACAAGTGTTTGTATGGCTTTTGACTAGTGAGTAACTCTTTTTGAATTATGCAAGTGTTCAATTATGATAATGAGGAGTTCCTAATCATTTTTTTAACCATTTTGGATAGGTTTATGTGACTTGCCTTTTGGCAAGAAGGGCATTTGCACTAAGTGGGTATACAAGTTGAAGCGTAAACTTGATGGAACAGTTGACAGGTATAAGGCTTAGCTTGTTGCAAAGGGGTATGCTCAGAAAAGAGGCAGTGATTTTGATGAGACATTTGCTCCTACATGCCCAATGACTATTGTAAAGCATCTCTACACTTGCAGCTCATCATGGCTCAAATGTACATCACTTGGACATTAAAAATTCTTTTTTGAATGGTGACTTGCATGAAGAAGTATATGTTTTTTAGCCCCGTGGCTTTGTGCAGAAAGGACTTGAAAACCAAGAGTGTAGGTTGAAAAGGGCTTTATATGTTTTGAAACAAGCACCACATGCTTGGTATGAAAAGATACATGCCTATCTTATTGCACATAGTTTTGAGAAGAGTCCAATTGAGAGCACCTTATATGTTAAGTGTGCCAATGATGTGGTTCTGATCATTGTTGTCTATGTTTATGACATGCTACTCATTGTTCATATTGAGAAACATATTGCTGATTTTGAGGCTGATTTGCATGCATCATTTGAGATGTCAGATTTGGGGCAATTGCATCATTATTTGGGCATTCAGTTTATGCAACTTGATGTCAGAATAGCTTTGTGTCAAACAAATTATATTGACACATTATTGTAGTGATTTGGCCTTTAGGATTTACCTATTGCCACTCCTATGTAGATAGGTTTATGGTTGAGTCTTCATGATTTTGGAGATGCATTTGATGGTGTTAGCTATCAGCATGGTGTTGGATGCTTGATTTATTTATGCATTACTCAACCAGATATTTAGTTTGCTGTCTCAAAGATGAGCACGTTTATGCATTCCCTAGGTATCAAGCAATGGCAAGCAGTTAAGCGCATCTTTCGCTACTTGAGTGGTACCCGAGAAATTGGATTATTTTATCCCAAGGAGCGATCACTATCGCCATATTTAGATGCTTTTGTTGACTCTGATTGTGTTGGTTGCTATGACACTTGTGTGTCCACTAGTAGCTTTTGCTTCATGCATGGTAGCTCATGTATATCTTGGTTGAGCAAGAACCAACCTACTATGGCCACTTCTAGTTGTGAGGCTAAGTATAGGGTTGCTTTCACATGGATTGTTGAGTGTGTGTGTGTGTCTTAGACACCTTATGGTTGATTTGGGTGTTGGTCACTCTTTTGCCACCAACATCTTCACTAACACTCATAGCACATTGACACTTGCGAGACACCCTATGTTCCATGCTCGCACTAAGCTCATTGAGGTGCACTATCATTATGTCACTCAGAGGTTATCTACTCGAGAGATCAGTTTGGCATATGTGCCCACAAAGTAGAACATTGTAGTTCTTTTCACAAAGGCTCTACCTAGGTAGATGTTTGAAGCTTTCTTCAAAGCTTTGGGCTTACTTCCTTTTCTGGATTGATTCGACATAGCTTGGCACTTCATTATACATGAGTGCCAGCTCCTTGTTTACTGCATCACTCCCAGGGGGGATTTGTTGATATATTTTGAAAGTGATGTGTGTGAACACACTATGACCGTTGGGCCACTTTTTTCCTTCTTTAGGAGGTATTTTCCCCTAGGCTTGTATATACACGTATTACCCTAATGGGTCACATATCTTTGTACATTCTAGTGGCAATACATTCAATATTGTGTGTTGTGCTCCAAGCTTCTTCTTCCTCTTCTTCCTTGTGCTATTCACGTGCTCTTGGAGACCTCAAACTCCAACAGATTCTTCTTTATGCTAGAGATGCATTAGATGTTGTTCTCTATGAGCAGACCATTGGATGCTTGATTTACTTATGCATTACTCGACCAAATATTCAGTTTATAGCCTCACAGATGAGCATGTTTATGCATTGCCTAGGTGTCAAGCATTGGGAGGTAGTAAAGTGCATCTTTTGCTACTTGAGTGGTATCGAGCCACTTGGATTATCTTATCTGAAGGGGAGATTGCTATCGCTAGATTTACATGCCTTTTTTTTTATTTTTTCAGGGCTAGTTCCTACGACACTCATGTGTCCACTACAGGTTTTTGCTTCATGCCTGGTAGCTCATGCATATCTTGGTTGAGCAAGAAATAGCCTACTATGCCCTATTCTAGTTGTGAGGTTGAGTATAGGTGTGTGTGGTTCAAATGCCTTATGGCCAATTTGGGTGTTGGTCACTCTCTCCCACCACCAACTTCACTGATAGTTAGAGTGCATTGGCAATTGCGAGGAACTTTGTGTTGCATGATCACACTAAGCATATTGAGGTGCACTATCATTATGTCAAGGAGAGGTTCTCTACTAGAAAGATCCATTTGGCATATGTGTCCATACAAGAGAATATTGCTTTCACAAAGGCTCTGCCTAGGAAGAAGTTTGACACTTCTTGCAAAGCTTTGGGCTTACTTCCTTTTGTGGATTGATTCCACATAGCTTGGAACTTCCTTATACATGAGTGCCAGATCCTTCTTCACTACATCACTCCTAGGGGGGACTTGTTGATATATTCAGGTAGTGATGTGTGTGAACACACTAGGACCATCGAGGCACTTTTTTCCCTCTCTAGGAGATTTTTTCTCCTCGGCTTGCATATACACCTATAACCATAATGACTCACGAATCTTTGTACATTCTATTGGTAATACATTCAGTATTCTATTTTGTGCTCCAAGCTTCTTCCTCTTCCTTATGCTCTTTGCGTGCTTTTGTAGATCTCAAATTTGATGGAGAGTTTTAATCTCCAAAAGAACAACCTACTCTTGAATTTAGAACACCTCTATATCAAGAGTAAGTCAAAACCTTCACCACTTAGAAAGTGATACTGTATCTCAATGTGTTTAGTCCTGGCATGAAAAACAGGATTAGCAGCTAGATATAATGAACTCATGTTATCACCATAAATGATAGGTATGCCCTGTATAGTATCAAAACTCTTCATGAGAGTTTTAAGCCAAATCACTTCTTTTGCAGCTTCAACCATGCCTTCGTACTCTGCTTCTGTAGATGACAAAGCAACTATATGTTGCTTCTTTGAGCACCAAGAGATTAACTTATCTCCCACATAACACATGTATCCATAGGTTGACCTTCTATCATCTAGATTACCTGCCCAATCTGCATCACTATAGATCTTGATATTTGTATCTGATGTAAAACCATAATACAAACCTTCTTTGAGTGTACCCTTAATGTACCTCAACACTCTTTGACCTGCAATCCAATGCTCTTTCCTAGGACAATGCATAAATTGAGACAAAACCCCTACTGCATATGATAAATCAGGTCTAGTTAAAGTAGCATAGATAAGACTACCAACCAAACTCTGATATTGCTTCATGTCCTTGAATTCTTCACCTCCAAATCTGCTTAATTTGTGATTCTCTTCCATTGGAGTAGGTGCTACCTTGCAATCATCCATTTTAAACTTGATTAACAAGTTCCTCAAATACCTTTCTTGAGTCACATACACTCCATGTTGAGTGTATGAAATCTCCATGCCCAAGAAGTATGACAAGTCTCCCAAATCACTGATTTTGAACTCTTTCTCCATTTGCTTCTTTAAGCATTGAATGCCTTTCTCATGTACCTGTAAGTATGATATCATCAACATATATGCACATGTAAATAAACCAATCATCACTTGCTTTGACAAGCAAGCTACTATCTGCTTTAGACACCTGAAATCCAAGTTCTTTCAAGAACTTTACAAGTCTATAGTTCCATGCCCTTGGGGCCTCCTTCAAGCCATATAAAGCTCTCTTGAGCTTGCACACATGATCTGGATACCTTTTATCTCTGAACCCTTGAGGTTGCTCCATGAACACATCATCTGAAATATAACCATTCAAAAAAGCATTTTTCACATCTAATTGACACAATTTCCAACCTTTACATGCAGCAATTGCTATAAGTGTCCTGATGGTTGTCATCTTTGCCACAGGACTATAAGTCTCATCATAGTCAACACCATATGTCTGAGCAAACCCGTTGACAACAAGTCTAGCTTTGTACCTAGACACACTTCCATCTGCAAATCTTTTTGTCTTATAAACCCACTTACATCCAATGATCTTCTGGCTATTTGGTTTTGGAACCAAATCCCATGTTTGATTCTCCAACAATGCATCATATTCTTCCTGCATAGCTTTCTCCCAATTTTCTTTACCTTTTGCCTCTTCATATGTAGAAGGGTCTTCATCTGCTTTAATCATGTAAGCATAATCTTTGGTAGCCAAAAATGAAGTATCATAGCTATACCTTATAGGTTGCCATTTGTTCCTTGTAGACCTCTTAAGTTCTCCACTTCTTGAGGTTTCTGGTTCTTCATTTTCAGGATCAAATCTTGGTGTTTCTTCCACTTCAACCTGCACTTCATTATTCTCTTCTTCATCAATTATTTGAACCTTTGATTTACCTTTCCTTTGGCTCACAATTTCTTCATCATCTGTATTAATATTGATAGTACCTGCATACCAAGTACCTTGCTCATCAAATGTAACATCTTTTGATACAAGAAAATGTTTTGTGGATGGATTCCACAACCTGTATCCCATTTGCTTATCATCATAACCAATAAACACATATTTTTCAGCTTTAGGTTCCAATTTGTGCCTTAATTGTGATGGCACATATGCATAGGCCAAACATCCAAATACTTTGCAATGGTCTAGTGTAGGTCTCTTACCCCACCATGCCTCATAAGGTGTCATTCCCTGTAAAGCTTTACAAGGTAGCCTATTGACCAAATAAGTAGCTGTATTTACAGCCTCAGCCCACAAATAATTTGGGCAATTTTTCTCCTTCGTCATGGACCTTGCAAACTCAACAAGAGTTCTCTTTCTCCTTTCTGCTACACCATTTTGTTGAGGAGAGTACCTGCAAGTAACTTCCCTTTTTATACCTGCATCCCACAAGTAATCACTGAATTCATTAGAGAAATACTCTCCCCCTCCATCTGACCTTAATCTCTTCATCTTATGACCTGTAATTCTTTGTGCATATGCATGATAGTGTTTAAATGTATCAAACACTTCTGACTTATCTTTGATCACATAATAGTGATCCATCTAGTAGCATCATCAACATAAATCACATAATACCTTGAACCATTGATACTGAAGTCCTTTGATGGTCCCCACACATCTGTGTGTACCAACTCAAGTTTCTCTGAATACATAAAACCATGCTTGGAATAGGAATGCTTATGAGCCTTACCTAATTGACATGCCTCACATCTGTATGTCATATGTTGACCTGCAACATTAGGCAAACCAAGCACTGAACCATTGTTAATCATGTCTTTAATACCTCTTTCATTGAAATGTCCAAGCCTCTTGTGCCAAAGATCTAACTCAGAGATCTTATGTCCTCCATATGTGAACATGGCATGACCAATATAACCTTGAATTTTCAATGTGAACAATCTTCCTTCTTTCTTCCCTGAAACAATTTGTTTATACCCATTGCTAGGGTCTTCCACAAACACTCCTTCATTAGTAAACCTTACTTCATAACCTTTTTCCACAATTTGTCCTACACTTATTAAATTCTTAGGAATTGTAGGAACATACAAGACCTTACTCAATAAGGTGCTACCATCCTTGGCCTTCACTGATCCAATTGACTTCACATTGTGCTTTGTGTTGTCACCTGTTTGAACAACATGATTAGATACCTTATTCTCCAAATCAGTCATCAAGGTTATATTACCACTCAGGTGATTGCTACATCCTGAGTCAATGTAAAAGACTCTTTGATCTTCATTCTGCCTTTCACAAGTTGCATTCATTATCAATGTTGAATCTTCCTTTTGATCTGAAGCATAATTGTAGTAGGTGTTGTTATATTGTTGACTTTGGAAACCTCTACCTGCATTTCTTCCAAAGTAACCCCTACTACCTCTGCCTCTGAAATTACCTCTTTGATTTCTGCCTCCTCTTCCTCTTGAATTATAGTTCTGATTATATCCACCATTACTCTGATTATTATGCCAACAATCATTAGCTAAATGATTTGTCTTACCACAAATCCAGCATGCTTTGGCTCCATCTTTGTTGTTTCTGCCTCTTCCTCTACCTTTGCCACCTCCTCTTCCTCTTAGGAAGTTGGCTTGACTAGTTGTTCCTTCATCTTCATTTGCTTGTTGCTTTCCTTTGCTATTCTTCTTCTTGTCCTTTGAGTACATTGCATGACCTGCACTCTTGTCACCATCTCCTTTAACATCCTGCTCAAATGTTAGCATATGACCTAACAACTGATTTAAATCAGGAGTGAAATGATCAAGTGATAATTATGTAGAAAAAATGAATGGCTTCCATTTGTCATCACCTCTTAAACCTGTAAGGATTTGCCTTACCAATTTATCCTCCTCAATGTCTTCATCAACAGCTCCTAAAGCATCTGCAATATCTTTCATTCTTTTCACATAGTCTCAAATGGATTGAGAAGCCTTCTTCTTAAAGGTGGTAAACTCTGCCCATAAGGATGCCTTTCTTGACTTAGTAGTATTCTGGAAATGCTCCTCCAAAGCATTCCAAATATCAATTGCACTTTCAAGACCTCGAATATGAGGTAACAAGTAATCATTGACTGCCATATAGATAATGCTCCTAGCTTGAGCATCTTTCTTCATCCAATTTTTCAAATCTGCTAACTCTTCCCTAGTTGGAACACTAGGATCTCTGAACCGTGGCTTCTCTTCTTCTCCTGTGATGTAAGCTATTAAATCTTTGCTCATAAGATGAGCTTCCATCCTCATTGA
Organism: Ceratopteris richardii; assembly: GCA_020310875.1. Lineage (NCBI taxonomy): Eukaryota > Viridiplantae > Streptophyta > Polypodiopsida > Polypodiales > Pteridaceae > Ceratopteris > Ceratopteris richardii. The sequence continues at coordinate 40,927,202 of CM035443.1, read as the reverse complement.
CCATACAGGATAGTTTTCCCTATCCAATTTCTCTATCTATAGAGAATCTCCCATCTTATGTCCACCTGTGTATTGAAATCTTCAAGCTTTATGAATAATATATGTACCTTTACTTCAAATTAGAGTCCTTTTGTCTTTCTTGATGTCGTATCGTCTCCTCCTCAAGCTTTGTCTTCAAGCTTTCACCTTTTAGTTCTTCAGTTGTTGAATTTCTTGAATCTGCAGCAGTCGGGATTCTCCTTTCCTTGATTTTGATGTTTCCTGCTCTGATACCACTGATGGAGAGTGTTAATCTCCAAAAGAACAACCTACTCTTGAATTTGGAACACCTCTATATCAAGAGTAAGTCAAAACCTTCACCAATTTAAGAGATCAATGACCAAATATCAATTTCTTGACTAAACTGTGAAGAAGAAAATTTCTCAGAAAGTCTGCTGCATAGATCTTGCTCATTGACTGAGTAAATGTGTAAAGTTTTTAATGAAACTTTGCACAAGGTGTCGCCTAAAGATTGCGCACCTTCTCCAAGTCAAATTACTTCAAAAGGTTTAGTAGATCTTGAGAAATCTACTTACCAAGTCAGCTATGTCTAAATCTGCACTTCTGAGAAGTCGATTTGGACACCCCTAACTTCTTAACTTTAATTCTCTCAGTATAGAACCCGTTTAAGCAAATGTTTCTAGCCACGAGTAGCTTACCTTCCAACTTAAAGATTAAGTGCTTACTTGCACAAAACTTTAAACTGTGGAGTGAGAAATGATCAAATCATTAAGATCGAAATTTGTGCCTGTTTCAGGAACCAGTGAGTACTTTCTCACATGTAAATGTTCCTACACACAATTCTCTTAGCCTGATCACAATTAGATTCTCAAACTCTAGCCATAGATTGATTAACTATGGACTTAGATATCTCCAAAAGGAATTCACAAAAGATCTATCACTTAGGGAGAAAACACAGAAATATCGGGCACAATTTTTCCTTCTATTTCTCAGAAGTTTACAACTGAGTGACAGAAAGATTTCAACTTACTTCTCATGTGTCTAATGACACTTACAACTTATCAATACACTATTCTCATGATCTCCTATTGTCTCCCCTATTGCCCCGACATTTTTTCCAAGTATTTATAGGCAAATATGTACAAGTTTATGACTATTCAAAACTCTAAGTGATCTATGTCTTCACTAATGTACATATGTGTACAAATCATTCATCCTGTGAATGTGTCCATCTTCTTTGCTTCAAGAATTGTTCTTATCTCCATTCTTTGTCCTTCAAATCTTCAATTGGTGATTGGTCTGCACCAACAAAATTCCAGCAATGTATTTATAGGTTTCCCCAAGGTTTCCTTTCTAGAAGTATTTGAAACAATCATTAAATCCATTTGAATTTTCAAATTGAGCAAGTATCTCTTCTTTGGATATTTTCTAGATTTTCCATTCTTTCTATTCTACACTTTTTAGAACTTTCCCAATTTCCATTCTAACTTCAGAAGATCTTCTTTTTCTTCCTTTCCATATTTGAAAAATACCATTATTTCTTTCCTATTTTAGTTTTTTTATTGTTATCTTTCCCTTTTTATTTTTCTCTTTCTATTAGTTTATTTTTTGCTTTTTCTTTTTATTTAAAGTCTAAGGTTTCACTCATTTTAATTACACATTAGTATATACAAAATTTTTGTTTTACATGGCTTTAGTGGTCCAAATAAAGTGCATTGTAGACAACATTCTTAGCGTTTCCTTATGGCAAAAGCCATTAATACATAGTCATTTGTCAAATACATACATTAAGAGTCAAATTCTTGGGCTCCGAACGGTTCAGTGTTAGTTTCCGAGGTTAAAACTTGAGTTTTATAGTGTTGGAAACTAGTTTTACACGGCTACTTTAATGATTTTATAGGCGTTTGAGGTTTCTTAAGGTGATGTTTTATGTTTTTTCAAGAGTTCCCAATGTACATGGGTTTCTAATTTCTTTTATTAGACCCATGGGGTTTTTAATGGGTTTTGGTTTAAAATATAAATAGGATTTGAGGCTTTAAAGAGTTATTGGACTTTATAGAACTAAATATACAAGTTTAATGTACAAATAAAATTTTCCTCATCATAAAAATAATCAACCCAATACTTGAACAATTTACAACTCTATTCATCTTCTTGTATAAAATATTAGATCATAGTTAGTTGAAAGATAAGATTTCTGAAAAAATCGTGCTCACAATCCAAGAGGGATTTCACCCTGAGAACATGTGTATGTATGCATGTGTGTATGTGCATGCACGTGTGTATGTATGTATGCATGTGTGTGTATGTGTATGTGTATGTGCATGTATGTGTATCTTTGTGTGTGTGTGTATATGTGTATGTTTGTATATGCGTATGTGTGTATGCATGTATGTGTTCATGAATGTGTATGTCTTTATGTATGTGTATGTGTGTATGTGTATGTATATGTGTATGTGTATGTGCATGTGCATGCACATGTGTATGTATATGTGTGTATGTCTATGTATTTGTGTGTATGTGTATATGTTCATGAATGTGTATGTCTTTGCATGTACATGTGCATGTGTATGTATATGTGTGTATTGTGCATTAGTATATGATCAATTTCTACCCCTCATGATTGTATGCACCTTTTGTAAGGACCCCATTATGAGGAGAAGCCAAGCGTGCATTACCCAATTGATGGGAATCCCAACTTGCATGTTGGATGAAGGTCATATTGGACCATGTAAGGTATTGTAAGGAAAGGGAGCTACCAGGTCCCCAATAGTGGGTTCCTGGTAGGGATGAGCAATGGTAAAGGGAATATTCCATGGAATATTCCCTATTGGAGTAAAAAATCATTTATATTTGTTAGGTTAGTTCAACCGGCCTAAGCTGTGTATGGCAATTATGCGGGCAGTGGCTGCCCATGCTCTACCGCCCATGTATAGCCATCCACGGAAGGCCACCCATTATCTTATATATACATGACTTCTGCACTACTTGAGACATCCAATTGAGCCAACATACCTCTACCTTGTATCTCCCTATCTAGAGTTGTCTAGATCACCATTTAAGCTCTACCTTGAGAGCACACGGGTGGACAATGCCATCATCTTTGTACTTGCTATTAGTAGAAAATTGTTGAGATTCTCGTATACCTAATATTCTTCTCTGCTACTACTCTTGTTTTATATAGCGTAACTATTTTCTTAAATGGTATCAGAGTTGTAAGGTTTGAATAGCTTGAAAAGTATCACTATTTTAGCCTACTAGCATACTAGAATATCAGTAGATTATTGGAGTGGTTACATGATGGTTTCATCGTCAAAAACTAGTATTCGTGGTTCAACTAATGTTAATGGTGGACCTATTCCGCCTGCATTCACTAAAGGGAAGCTTGATGGAACCGACTATACAATCGAGAAGTTCAAAATTTTCTGCAATTTTTGACTCCTATGAATTACTTGAGACTATCATGGGACCGATGGGATAGGATCTAGAGCCTATACCAGTTGAAAATCCAGAAAATTCAAGATTGATGATTCAGCGAGATCCAGATCTTCTACAATCTTGGAAGAGGCAGAATGTTGATGCATTATGTGCAATTATCACGTGTAAGTGATTTTGTGCTTACTTTAATTCAACATATTACTAAAGCACATGAGGATTGGGGCATATCAGCTCCTCAATATGAGACCAAGAACCACACTAAGATACAAAATTTAGAAAATCATTTGGCAAATGAAAAGAGATTTGATTCTGAAAAGGCTAAAGATTTTATCAAATGGATAAAACATCTTCAAGATCAGTTGGTTGTAGCTGGTGTTGTTATAACACGAGAAGAGTTAGCTCGAAGATGTGTATGTGTTCTTCCAGCAAAGTATGATGGATTAGTAACAACCCTTAACACTTAGGTAAGACCAACTCCCATTACATTTGAAGAGTTTTGTGCTATGCTTTTAGAAGAGGAGATGCGGTTGAAGAATCGACAAAGTACGTGATGCTGCATTCTCAGCAAATGCAAAAGGTAAAGGCTCTTCTGATGGATCAAAGAAGAAGCCAAAGAAGAAAAAGTTCACAAGAAGTTTCTTCTATTGTGAAAAGAATGGCCATGTCATCAAGGATTGCAGAAAGAAGCAAGATGATGAACGAAATGGGACTATAAAATCATATTGGAAGAACAAAGAGTGTGCAAACAACATAGAGTTGGAACTATGGATAGCTATTGAAGAGGTATGCTCATCTACCCAAGCTCGTGTTGATGAACCATGGATTTTATATACTGGAGTTTCTCACCATATGACTAGTAAAAACGATTGGTATAGTTCCCTAGTGCCTCTGCAGGAATCCATCAATGTAGTGGTGGGAAATGACTCCAAGTGTCCAGCGGAAGGAACTGGAACCCTCTCTTTTATCACTTGTGGAGGCGTTGAGAAAAAGTTATCCAATATTCTCTATGTATCTACACTTAAAAGAACTTTTTTGTCGATTTCTACAATAATAGATCATGGACTCGAAGTTCACTTCAATAAGAGTGGTGGAGAAATCATGGATTCATCAGGTAATGTAGTAGGTAAAGGCATAAGGCGTGATAACTTGCATGAATTCAGTTCCTTAACTACTACAAAAGTTAAAGATGTAAGCAGGTTATGGCACCAATGATTTGGGCATCTCGAATTTGTAGTTTTGAAGGAGATGCAAAGAACACGGATGGTTGCTCATTTGCCTGCATTTGCAGAGTTGTAGGAACCTTGTGAAGCTTGCATAATGGGCACGCAACAATGAAAGGAATTTCCATGAGAGACTAGTAATCAGGCTCAAGCTCCTCTAGAGTTGGTACATGCTGATCTCTGCGGTAAAATGTCTACACTTGCATTAGGAGGATCTTTGTACTTTTTGCTGTTAGTCGACAATTATAGTAGAAAGATGTGGGTTTGTTTCACTTTTGAGAAGGCTGATGCTTTTGAAAAATTTAAAACGTGGCATAAGTATGTGGAAAATGAATGAGGAAATAAATTGAAGAAATTCAGAACAGATAGAGGAGGTGAACTCTTATCAATAAAACTCAATAACTACTATAAGGAGCATGTTGTGAGAATGCAACTTACCACAGCTCATACACCTCAAAAAATGGAATTTTTGAACGTAGAAATAGGAAACTAGTTGAAATGGCTCGTTGTATGTTAAAGGCTCAAGACATGCCTGATTCATTATGGGTAGAAGTAGTCAGTACAATAGTCCACATCCTCAATCAAAGCTACACAAAAGCAGTGAAGGGGATGAATCCTCAAGAAGCATACTCTAGTAAGAAGCCTTTCGTTTTGCATTTCAAAATTTTCAGTTTTTTCTGTTATGCATATATTCCTCATTCAACAAGATCAAAGTTGGATTCAAATAGCAAAAAGTGTGTCTTCCTTGGATGTAGTGAAGATTCTAAAGCATATAAGTTGTGGGATCGTGAGGCAAGGAAGATTTTTGTCAGCCGAGATGTGGTGTTTGATGAACAAGCACACTTAGTACAAGATAAAGGTAAATCTACTATCTCATCAAATGGAGAAATATATCACCTTGTGCCTATCAAAAGACGGGTTAAAGTTGAGGAGGAGGAAACATCTGATGGTAAAATTTCCTCATTAAAAAGCTAACCAGTTGTAGCTGCACAGCATAAGCCACTACCAAAGTGGGCACAACAGCTCTTTGATTATTGCAATCCACATGTAGATGTACCAAAATCATCCTCAGATGGATTACAAAGATCAAAGAGAATAGAGGAGCAAAGTGTTGGAGATAACGTCTCCGGAAGCACGCGAACAGCACAAGGAAGTAGAAGAAGCTTGGAGCACAAACACACAATACTGAATGTATTACTAGAGAATGTACAAAGATAAGTAGCCCATTAGAGCAATAGGCGTATATACAAGCCGGGGGAAAAAAACGTCCTAAAGAGGGAAAAAAGTACCCCGGCGGTCCTAGAGTGTTCACACACATCACTACCTAAATATATCAACAAATCCCCCCTGGGAGTGATGCGGTGAACAAGGAGCTGGCACTCATGTATAAGGAAGTGCCAAGCTATGTGGAAATCACTCCACAAAAGGAAGTAAGCCCAAAGCTTTGAGGAAAGCTTCAAACTTCTCCCTAGGCAGAGCCTTCGTGAAAAGGTCTGCAATGTTCTCCTGCGTGGGCACATATGCCAAACTGATCTCCCCAGCAGAGAACCTCTCCCTGACATAGTGATAATGCACCTCAATGTGCTTAGTGCCAGCATGGAACACATGGTTCCTCGCAACTGCCAATGCGCTTTGACTGTCAGTGAAGATGGTGGTGGCAGAAGACTGGCCAACACCCAAATCAGCCATAAGGCGTCTGAGCCACACACACTCAACAGTCGCTGTGAAAGCTGCCCTATACTCAGCCTCACAACTAGAAGTGGCCACAATAGGTTGCTTCTTGCTCAACCAAGATATACATGAGGTACCAAGCATGAAGCAAAAACCACTGGTGGAAACACGAGTGTCATAGCAACCAGCCCAATCTGAGTCAGAAAAAGCATGCAAATCTGGTGGTAGTGATCCCCCCTTGGGATAAAACAACCCAAGTAGCCTAGTACCACTCAAGTAGCGAAAGATGTGCTTAACCACTTTCCAATGCGTGACTCCTAGGCAATGCATAAACCTGCTCATCTGTGAGATTGCAAACTGAATATCTGGCCGAGTAATGCATAAGTAAATCAAGCATCCAACAGCCTGTTGATAGAGAACAACATCAAATGCATCTCCAGCATCATGAAGACTCAATCGTAAATCTGTCTCCATAGGAGTGGCAATAGGCTTATAGTCTTCAAGGCCAAAACACTGCAATAATGTGTCAATATATTTCGTTTGACACAAAGCCATTCCACCATCAACGTGCATAAACTGAATGCCCAAATAGTGATGCAAATGCCCCAAATCAGACATCTCAAATGAGGCATGCAAATCAGCCTTAAAATCAGCAATATGTGTCTCAATAGGACTAGTGAGCATCATGTCATCAACATAGACAACAATGATCAGAAGCACATCATTAGCATGCTTAACATATAAGGTGCTTTCAGTTGGACTGTTCTCAAAACCATGTGCAATCAGATAGGCATGTATCTTCTCATACCAAGCACGTGGTGCTTGCTTTAAACCATATAATGCCTTCTTTAATTTGCACACCTGGTTTTCATGCCCTTTCTGCACAAAGCCACGGGGCTGAAAAACATACACTTCTTCATGCAAGTCACCATTCAGAAATGTTGTTTTAATGTCCAACTGATGTACATTCCAACCATGATGGGCTGCAAGTGCACAAATGCTCCGAACAATAGTCATACGGAATGAAGGTGCAAAGGTCTCATCAAAATCAACGCCTCTTTCCTATGCATAACCCTTTACAACAAGCCTAGCCTTATACCTGTCAACTGTATCATCAGGTTTACGCTTCAGCTTGTATACCCACTTAGTGCCAATGGCCTTCTTGCTAGGAGGCAAGTCACATAAAGACCATGTACCATTCTTCATTATAGCATCATATTCATTTTGCATAGCAGCCATCCAATTTTCTGAATTCTGTGCTTCATCAAAAGAAACATGCTCATTCTCATCACAGAGACTAGATGCAGCCATAGCATAGCAATCTAATGCAAAGGAGGCACTATGAGAGCCTGAACGAGTACGATATGACAAAGGTGCATCTAATTTGTTGTCACACAAAGTCTGCAACAGCCATTTTGGCATAGTTTTTGCCTGCTCAATATCAGCTCTCTTATCAACAAGTGCATCATGTAAATCTGCATCAGAAATGGAATGATCTGCATCATCATATGAAACCTGCAAAGGCTGAGAAGTTGCCTCATTAGGACCAGCACTAGCCTGTCCACCTGTAAAAAGAGGCATCAAAGTATCATACATGTCTTTGGAGCTAACAGATGTCTCCTTAGTACATGAAAGCAATGGCTGAATAGCATCTTCCACAAAGACAACATCACAGCTAACCAGAATGTGTTTAGTCTGTGGATGATACATACGATAGCCTTTACTTTCAGAACTGTACCCAACAAAAATACATTTTACTGCCTTATCATCCAATTTTCTGCGATGTTGTTCAGGCACTAATGCATATGCCAAAGAACCAAAAACACGCAGATGAGCAACAGATGGCTTGCGGTGATGCCAAGCCTCATATGGATTGATAGACTGCAACGCTTTAGTGGGACACATGTTCAGTACATATGCTGCACACATGACAGCCTCAAGCCAGAAACTATGTGGTAAAGCCTGACTTTTGACCATGCACCTCGCCATCTCCATGAGTGATCTGTTCTTTCGTTCAGCAACTCGATTCTGTTGAGGTGTATACGGCACTGTACATTGGTGTTTTATCCCACGTTCAGCCTGAAATGCATTAAAATCTGAAGACATATATTTCCCCCCTCGATCAGAACGGAGGATGCCCATTTTACATGCTGACAGATTTTCAGTTAAAACCAAAAACTGTTTGAAGCACATATACACTTTGGACTTTGCTTTGAGTGGATATACCCATGCATGCCTGGAAAAATCATCAATGAAAGTCACGAAGTAAAGGTAATTTCCAAAAGAGGGTGTCTGCATAGGACCACAGACATCACTATGTACAAGCTGCAATTTTTGCGTAGCCCGAACTGAACCATCTTTTGGAAAGGAATAACATTGCATTTTGCCCAAAATACAGCCTTCACAAACATGTTTTCCAGGAGCCTCAAGTTTGGGCAAAGAGGACACCATTTCAGATTTTTGCAGGCGTAGCAAACTAGCAAAATTCAGATGACCAAAGCGTGCATGCCAAAGCTTTGCATCTGACATAGCCTGAGAATCATGAACTGCACATGCCGAATCATTCACAGATCTTTCATAGTCTATGAGCTTATAGAGCTCACGACATAAGATGCCAGAAGCAATAATCACATCACCATTTGAGAGATCATGGACTGTACACCTGTGATCAACGAATTTCACAACCAAGCCAATCTTGGCTAATGCAGAAACTGATAACAGGTTCTTTTTGATCCTTGGCACAAATAAAGCATCTGACAAAGTGAAAGAACTACCATCAGCAGTAGTCAGAATGATCTTACCAACTCCCATAACAGGATAAGAGGATTTATTGGCGCATGTGATAGTATTCCCTGTAGGGGCAGGCTTGAGTGAAGAGAAGAAACTGCGCTGCGAGGTAATATGTTTGGTCGCCCCACTGTCAAAGTACCAAACATCTGAGTGTACTGCAGACATGCACTGATCATGATAAGATGGGTCAAAACTGAAGACAGTAGTAAACACCCATTCTTCTTCCTGCACAAGATTTGCAGACTCTGTTTTTGGTGTAGAGGCCTCTGCAACAACCATTCCAGACTCTTTCTTCTTTGCCTCTTTAGCAGCTAGTTTTGGACAGTTCTTTATAATATGATCATTTCCTTTACAGTACTTGCAGAACAATTTCTGCTTTTCTGATTTCTTCTCATCTTTATCCTAGTTCTTCGATTGTGCAGCATTTGCAGATTTCTGCTTACTAGTAGAAGAGCTCCATTTTCCTATCAAGAACTCCTTCTTTCGTGTTGTAGCCTGATGCTTGCCCTTCGGGGGCTTTGGGCAGACGGTGGTGCTTCCTATTGAGCAATCTTTCTTTTTTACTTTTTTCTTCTTTGTCTTTTGCTTGATTCTCCTATCTCTCCTTTCACATGTCCCCCTTCCTGAGCTCTATCGCCCACGATAGGCTTTGGAAGTCCACAAGAGTATGTCTTGTATATCTTTTGTTCTGTTTCATTTAGCAAATTGGCTTCACGTATCATTAATTGTTTCCATTGTTCTGACTTAACTCCATCGTGGGGTGGTTGTTTAGTGGTCTGCAAGAAAACTTAATTCATATGCTACTAGCCATGCATTTAGGTTAGTAGACATCTTCAGGAATACTTTTGAATCAATTTCGAAGAAGCGAGTGAAGAATGCTTCTTCGAACGTTTGCATATAAGTATTAGGTAATAGCATTAGCCTCAATTAGTAGGCCATAATAGTTAGTCAGCTTGGCATGACAGAAAGATGGAATACTAATATATCTATTCCCTAATTAATACCAATGAAATTCAAAAATGTGTATTTGACATGTTTGAAGACCTGGAGTACTATTAGGACCATGTAGAGTCTTTTATTTGTTAGTTTTATTGTGAGATCCGGGACCTTTGCATACTGAGATAACCAAAATTTGATGGTTCTCACCATGTACTCTTCTGTGGGCAAATAATTATGTGGTGGGTTCAGGAGTAAGGAAAAATTGATCCACTATTTATTTATTTTTCCTTGACTTTGCAAGTCCTAAAATTTTGGGCAGTATCATCGATGTCGCACAAGACAAAAAGTTGGATTGACTTGAAGTAAATAAGGTGCTTCCTGCCAATGCACCCACAATGTGTTGGATTTTTCTCTAAAAAGTTTCTCCTCCAAATGAGATCAAGGACTTCGAACTCCTGTTGAGTATAAATAAAAGTATTTGCCTTGTTTACGTGCACATTGGGATCCTTTCCCGTGGTCTTCTTGATATATCTTTGGGTTTGCTCTTTCATGATTGCATAAGGGAGGATGAAGAGATTCATTATCTCATCTAAATCTTTGCTTTTGATCTAAGCCTCTTTCATGAGTTTCACCACTTTAGTTTCAAAATTTTCTGTGAGACGAGACACTAGTAGTGCTCGCTCTTTCTGACTTAGTTTTGCAGTATATGGCATTGGATGGTCATCATATTTTTCTATAGTCGGCTCCCTTATTGGTGAATGAACGATTGGGGGAGAAAGAGTGTGCACCTTAGTCTCTTCAAGAGCCATCTTGGATGTTTGCACTACTGGTGTCCCCAAGTTCTTTGCTTGTTCTAACTGTGATCTGAGCGCTATGATTTTGAATTTCTCTTCATGTTGTACTTTACTAGCCTTGAGCTTGTCTTCAAATTTTGCCTCTACTTGACAAATGATCTTTACCTGATCCGAATCTTCATTGCATTGCTCTATATATTTTTGCACTCTTTCATTCCACTTAATTTCCCATGTTTTGTTTTCTGCATTATATTTGGTTTCTAACTCGGCTTGTTTCATTTGCTCTTGTTTAAGCTTATATTCCATTGCTGACAACTTTGCCTTTAATTCCTCTTATCCTGTTTCTTCAGTGATCATGTTGTCAAAAGGCTGATTTAATAGAATAATGTTCATTAACTCGTTATTCCTTGCACGTAGATTGTCTGCTTCATCCATATACAATTTAATCTTATTTTCTAACAGTCTACTTCAATTTGTCACTCGTAACTTCTTTGCTTCATATATTTCTTGTTGCTTTTTCAATGTCTTTACTTCAACTTGAAGTTTTGAGACAGATCTAGTTACCTCTTGTAATTTGTCTGGGAGCAACACATTTTCCTCTTGGATACGATTGAATTTTTCAGTTTTCATTGCTAATTTTTCTGTTTTCTATATGAGTTCCTTTTTAATGACTATATTCTTTGCTCATAGTTCTTCACTTATGCTTTGGAATCGACTTCTTGCTTCAAATAATTTGGCATTTTCTTTTTCTTCATCCATCAGTACATTTTGGGCAGTGATTGCTGTGTCAATCGTATTTCTTACTATTGGCTTTAGTTGGTTGACATCTACATTCATCCATGTTTGTGAAATGAGTGGTTCTTCACCGATTTGCACATATTTACCTTGCGCAACATGTAATGTTTCCTGATGTGGCTGACTGATTTGTAGGTGCATTCTTGGCTCAGCCTTCTCGACGGTGTTTTTGGTTCTTGTGTTGTAGGATCCTTAGAGGGCACTTTTTGAGAATCTACCACTACATCGAAGGGTGATGGTTCAGAAACCACTCACATTGGTAAGGTGGGTTCTTGCTCCTCTTGTACCTCATTGATTCCTTGCTCGTGATTTTTATGTATAACTATTTTGGACTTGGGAGGTGATACTTCCTTGAGAACTATTCTTGTTTGTTCATTCAATTGGATGTTGTGTCCCCCTAGCTGTGGTTCTTGAATTCGAGATTGGGCTTGTGCCCTCTATTCACTTTTCTTTTATACTGAATGTTGTACTTGACTCAATTCATCCTAGTCCTCTCCCACATGCTCATCCATGTGTATATCAGTATTAAGTATATCATGGTCTTGGAATGATTCATCTTCTGAGCTTGAATCATTAACCCCTGTTCTTTATAACTTTCTTGTTGTGCGACATTCTTGGCTGCTTGTGATGGTCTTTGTTCCTTACTTGAATGGTGGTAATGGTGTCCTTGTATGGTAAGGTTGACTTGACCTCCCATATAAACATTAATGGCTTCTAGTGTTGTGGAGATATCCCTTCTTGTAATGGCTAGTGTTACTGTTAATGATACCTTCAAGAGTTCATGCATTCTCTTCGATTGAGGGGTGTAAGATGATTCAACCACTCAAGCTCCTTTTGCATCTCTCAAGGTGGTTCTTGAGCTAGTGCTAGCTTCCTCCACAATTGAAACACCTTTCCTCTTCTTTTCTACAATGACAACCTTCATATATTTTGACATCTAAGCCATTGATATCATAGGTCGTAAACAGTCTTTCATGCCTAATGCTTGATACATAAGTAGTGTCAAAGCAGACCTACCATTTAAGAACTTCTCGTGTCCCCACTACTTTTTAGCTTCAAATATGCGCTCTTGAAGGTGTGGGGTCAGATTGATTTGGTTCCCAATTTGCTTAACTGCATGGGATAATAATTGCACAACCACTTTTTGTGGAGCTATGTATCAATGCATATTGGGAAAACACAAGTGTTGATGCATAAGTCTTACTTCTTCTTTGATATCAATTCTATGTCCAAAAAGATCCTTTTCTTAGCCTCATGGCATTCATCCTTCAGATCAATGAGACCATCCTTGGTCCAGCAAAATGTTGTCTTGATCAGCTCATGTGTGAATCGAAAAGTCTGTGACTCTCCATTGTGATCTAATACCATAGCTTTAGGGACGGATGGCTTGTCGAGTGTTAAATGTAGAGTATTCATGAGTTCTGCACATCTTTGAAAGTCTTGTTTGTAGATAGGAAGCTTCAAATAGGCCTCAATTCTAGCTTGTGTCCACACATCCACTATCCTTGGCATCTGATGCACAATTCTAAAATCTTGAGTCGTCATAGAGAAATGATGCTCTCTATCCATGATCTTAATAGTGATAAGGAATAATTGCTCGCTTGCAGGATGATCATCTCGAAACCAGTGTCCTCGAGCCTTAGTGTCCAATTCTAGAGGAAATTCCTGTATTTCAGCTTCATGAGTAGCTTCAAAATCAAAGGATGCCTCCTCTGTAGCTTCGGAGTTAGAGGAAGTCATCTGCATTTGAATGATTCAAATGGTTAGTGTCAAGCTTAGGAGTGATTGGTTTTGGTGTGGCAATCGTTCACTCTGTGTATTGTGTCCCCACTCACAGAGTGTATAAGGAACATAGTACCTGATCGTTTCTTTATCAGACTAGATATATTTTTTCTTAAGTTGCAATGAAAACAAAAAACATTAGTGACAAAGCCGAAATACTTTTATATTCGTTATTATTATTTTATAGTACAAAGTGTTTCCTATTCCCACTCAGGGCAATGATGTCACTTAGTAGTATAGAGATGCTATTGTGTCGAATGAATGGCCTAGTAATTGCTTACTCGAGGTGCATAGGACTCAGCATGGGTGGAAGAAGAATTTTTAGTCTGATCAATGGTGGTGCCCTTCTTGACTTTGGAATCCACATTTTCCTAGCTTTGGTGCTTTGAATTTCCTTCCAGAGTCTCCTTACGTTCATTGGGGGTATTTTGTTTTTCTAGACTATTCACTCGTTGCTCGTATCATCGCTTGTTAGGGACTCCTTTTTGATCCATTGGTGGTCTCTGCTTCATGAGAGTTCTTTGTCTCCTAGAAAGTTGTCTGGATTTCCTTCAATCTCTTAATAAAATTGGTGGTTGCTCCGTGATGATTTTGATTGTTGTCTTGGGTATCCATATTTGATTCCTTGAAGTTTGAGCTGCCCTTAATTGCTTCTGTATCCACACTTGCACCATATGTATGGACCCATCTTTGATCCGTTGGTTAGGTTGATGTCACCTTTGGTTGAACTCCTTTTGGTTCTCCTCACTTGAGATTTGTAGTTGTCTAACTGATCCTTGTGAATCCATATTTGTCACATCTTTTTCTCATTGGTGAATGAATTGGAGGCAATTCTATTTTTTGGTTGTTGGACTCGGAGTTGCTTATCTGTAATAATATCCTCACTTCTTCCCTTAGATTGGCTACATCAGGATGAAGGGCTTAGTTGAGTGTCATGGGTAAGGAGAGTAGGGGTTTTTGGGCTTGGTTTAGAAGCAAAAGCTAGTTATTTAGGGTTTGGCAATGGTATAGATCTACATGCATGCACACATTTGCTATTGTTACACATCTGATAGACCGTCTTTAGAGGCTTCTCATCTAGTAGGTTGTCACCTCAAATTTGTATGTGTAGTCTTGACCGAACACTAATTCCTCCAACAGGTCGTCATCCTTGTAGACTGGAAGCTTCTAATGCATTGAATTGTTACCCAGGTGTAAAGATAGAAAGACTTCTCCTAAGCATTTAATGGAGTTTCCTCCTCCATCATGTATGCCTTAGTTGGGTTGAGTGGTGCATTTAATTGCTTAGCTAATGAGAAGTGTATAAAACTTAATGCTACCTCGATAGCAATCAATGCATCTATTAAGTGGTATTGCTCACTTCCTACTCCTAGATTTAGGTAGGGTTGCATCATTTGTCATCCTATAGCTGTAGTTTCTGCTGCCCTATAGTTGGCTATGGGGATTGGCCCCTCTCCTTGTCGATATCTTTCATCTCTTTCTCTCATCCATTCTTTTTGCTTCTGTATGCATACTAATGCTTCAAGTCTCACTTACTTCTCTAATTCTCTCATCCTCTTTCCTTCGGTCCTTTGCGTTTAGAAGTCTACTCATCATCTCATCCATTAAGGGTTCTAAATATTTCTTCACATGACAACCACTTATATAATTTGGAAGAATTTCTCCATCTAGGGTGGCTAGGTTTACTGCTCCATTGGTAGAAATACAGTTGGCTATCAAGAGTCCATGTCCTTGCTTTTGCAATTTTTTTGCATTTTGCTTCAAAGTGTATACTAGGAGTAAATCACCTTCCTTAAGTCTCTTATCTTTAATATGGGCATCATAGCAGGCTTTTTGTTGCCTCTTGGCTACATAAATACCTGCTTCTACCTGTAATCTGGTTTCGTGCAATCTTTCAATTTGAACCAATTGTTGGGACAATTCGTGTCCAATCCACTCATATTTTTGAGCCACTCGAAGAGTGGGAATCAAGAAATCAATTGGTACGATTGCATTCTAACCATACACTAGATTGAATGGTGTTGTTCCTATAGCAGTTTTATAAGCAACTCAAAAAGCCCAAATGGCATGATGTAACTGTTTATCCCAATTTGATCCTCTATTATTTAAAATCTTAGTTAAAATGGTACATAGCACCTTATTGGACCTTTTAGCTTGTCCATTGGCTTGCAGGTGATATGGGGATGATTTCTTATGAATTACTAAGAATGCATTCATCAAAGTTTCTATTACTTTGTTAATGAAGTGTGCACCTCGATCACTCACGATTTCAATGGGTAATCCAAACCTTGTAAATATGTTTTCAAAGAGAAACTTGGCAATAGTTCTTACATCATTCTTCTTTGTATGCTTTGCTTCCACCCATTTGGTTAAGTAATTTGTAGCAACTATGATGTACTCAGCATGGGAACCTTTAGCATGTGGACTAATTGGTCCAATGAAATCTATACCCCACTTTGTGAAATCTCTAGCACTAATCATAGGTCGCAGTAGCATTTCATCTCTTCAGATAGGGTATTTTGTTCTTTGACACACATCACACCTCTAAACATATGTTATTGCATCCTGATACAAAGTTGGCCATCATAATCGGCAAAAAGAATCATTTTGGCTATCTTATCAACTGAAAAATGACCTCCTGCTGCTCCGGTATGGGCCATCTCCAAAACATGGATATACTGTTAAACTTGTTTTGTTTTATCTTACTGGGTTCTTGGGATGGTTAAGGGTCTGTAAAATAGAGGCCCTATTTGTATTTTCCCAATCTACTAATTTGATGCCTGCTACTACACCGACTTAACACTTTTGAATTAGACTTTCTATCAACTATTTCTCAGCTCTGCACATTACAACTTCTTCACAGCAATAACACATAGACGCGCAATTATGTCACTTAATCACAATATTGTCTTAACTTAACACTTCAACAGAGAATTAAATAATTATTGAACTTGATTAATAGAGTTATAGAATACACCAAGATGTAGTCAATGCGCCATGCTTCAACTTCAAGCACTCGCCCAGACCAATAGTTCGGCATCGACCCCTTTTGTTTCACATGCACTTCTTTCATTAATAAAAAAGGGTTACATCGTTTGTGGTAGGCCCTTTCGGTGTGCGTGCAACTTTTCAGAATTACATTTCAGAATATGTTAATTCCATTCTGACGGTTGACACTGGCATGCACGGTGGACTCGAACCCAACTTGATAAATACAAAAAATTAGAAATCATCAATAATGCCCTGTATATACATGGAATGGGCTATCTTGAATGTGCGCAAAATTTTGAGCTTGAGCGATTCCAGCATATTCTGCAGAATTTCCGGTTCAATAAGCTGCACATTAGTTCTAACCAAACTAGCAGTGATCACTTGACTGATCACTGACTCAGTCCGAGTCTGCAGGAAAGCTTCTTGCAAATAAAAGTCATTGGCGAGCGCAGCATCTCTGCAGAACTTCATCTCTGCAATTTCTACATCAATGCGCATTAGTCTTTCTTCCTCGACACCCAATTGTTTTTCTCGGCGCTCTAATTCTTGAGACAGGAACTGCATCATTTTATAAAAATCCTACCTTTCTTTTTGAATAGCTTCGATATCCTTCTTTAACTGGAGATTTGTGGAGATCTTTGTAGAAAGTTCCTGTCCCAGTTTGAATAGCTGTTCGGCAACTTTATCTAATTCTACTTTAGCTTTGATGACATTTGTAGTGAGCATCTGCACAGCTTCTTCTAATACGCTGAGCTTATCCCTTATTTCATCAAGTGCATTGCTTAACGTAGTCATTGCATCTTGTTTATCTATAACTTCTTGCCGCAACACTTTAATCTCTACATCCTGATTGGCGATAATAGTATCCTTTTCGATCAGTTGTTCTTGCAATCTCTGAATTTGTGTTTGCAATGAATGAATATCGGTTTTGGCCTCGATGAGTTCTTCCTGTAGAGGCGCTATGTCCGCTTCCATGATGTCAACTTTGCTTTGAAGCTCATGACAAATAGTTTGTTGTGCATTCTGCAGTTGGAGGGGTAATTGTTGGGATAACTGTAATAGAAACTGACCCATCGATGCCAATTGAGTGAATGTAGCAGGGGCGGTAAGAGAAGGTGTAGGCCGAGAGGGTTGGGTAGAAAGGAGGTGTGGGGACGAGGGTGGAGAATAGTCGAGAGAAGAAGGAAAATTGGAGGAAGCTTCACGGGCTACTGTCGGAGGCGAGGAGGGAGGGCAAGCAAAAGTGGCAAGAAGGGTGATTGGAAGAGGAAGAGGAAGAATAGAATTTTGGACCAAGACGATGCCTGCTCCTTGCTGGGGTGAAGGTAGAACTTCTGCAATTTCGGTAACGGCAACTTTAGCGATTTGCTGTTGATTTTGCGTGTCTGTCTGACCACCTACGGGTTGCGAGGAGGACTGATGAAGAACAACTTTAGTACTTCCTTCCACTCTGTCTAGCATAGCATTATCATCCACTTATTGCATTTCATCCCTCCTTGGAGTATCGACCACATCTTCCATGGTACCATCGGGATCCGGCTGCATAATAGGAGAAGATGGTGCAAATGCTACCTGTAATGAAGTTGTTGTATCGTGAAAGACTTCAACTTCTTGTGCAGCGGTTGATACCTGCACTTGACTTTGTGAGGGGCTGATGCGGTTGCATTTGTGCCGAAAGAATTGGAGAAGATCTGCATTATCATCCTCAACCTCCATGACAGATTCTTCTCGAATGAGCAAAGGATGGGGTTGAATGGTCTACATTATGGGATCAGTAGCAAAGAGAAGAGATAATATGTGGGGCAGCCGGGTACGTGGTATGTATTGTTTGGAGGCCTGCTTCACAATGGCTTGGTAGTCCCGATGGATTCGTTTAAAGAAAATTGCTGCCCAATTAATTGATTCATGGGGCGCAGCCTCAATCACAGAGTAAAAAGGTCGGGATATCGTAATTGCATTTCTGTAAGTTAAGAGACGCAACTTAAAATTGGAGTGCGATACACAGGCTTGGGGTGACAGAGCATACCGAATTCGTTGGAAGCGCGGGGAAACAATTGGTGCATCGTGGCTAAGGGAAGGAGTGGAACCTCTAGTCATCCGTCCTGAGCTAGATGGAGCCGCTATGCAACACTATCAATAGTGATCACTCTGTGGGGGTTCAAGCAGGTAATCGGCTAGCAGGTCTCAGTTTGAGGCAGCTCAATGATCGCTCTGATGATCAGAGCTGCAAAGGGGTGGCATCCCATCGAATGCCAAGACAGTTCTGCAAATGCCAGCAGCCTTAGCTGATGCAGGCAATCACCTAGCTCGGGTGATAAACCTGTGCAGAAGGTGGTCAAATTGGAAAGGGTATCTAGCACGAGAGCCATGGTCACTATGCACGATATGCTACAGAGTAAGCAACACTAAGGAATACAATAGCGACAACAAGACGAAGAGAAGGGTTTAACCAAACCAGCATAGTTTAAACTTTCTTGTGGATCAATTAGATTTAGCATTATAAAAGAGCACTACTTGATTTATCATAAAAATGGGGTTTTTAAGGAAGTGATTGTGGGTTCTTGCTTGTCTGAGCTGAACTTCCTACAACACCAAAAAAGTCTAGAGGCGCTGTTCATCCAGAGATCGTAAAGCATCTAATAAAAAAGGGAATGATTCTCCCGGTAGTAACTTCTGCTCTAATTCGACCCGCAAACTAGGAACCACCAGTTCCATAGGGGCAATTGTCTCCTAACCATATGCCAACTTGAAGGAAGTTGTTCCAGTCACCACTTTATATGTTGTACGGTAAGCCCATAATATTGCAAGTAGGAATTGATCCCATCTCTCTGAGCAGTCCAATACCAGTTTCCTTAAGATGTTCAACAGAGATTTGTTTGTGCTCTTGGTGAGTCCATCCGCTCATGGGTAGTAGGGGGAACTGAACTTATGCACAATCTCGAAGGTATTAGTAAGCACTTGCATTAATGTGTTAGCAAAGTGTGTACCTTGATCAGTCACAATCTCCAAAGGTAAACCAAAGCGTGGAAAAATATCTTTCATTAAACATTTAGCGACCGCAGCAGCTGTGGATGACCGTAGAGCCCAAGCTTGGGCCCATCGAGTTGCATAATCTGTGCATGTAAGAATATATCTCTTATTGGTGAGTGTCGCAAGAGGTGTTATCGGTCCAATAAAATCCAAGCCCCATTTTTGAAAGGGTTCGAGAGGCAGAACTAGTTGGAGCGGAAAGTAATGTCTCTGTAAATGTTGACCTGAACGTTGACACTCATCGCACTATCACACATACTTGGTCACATCATGGTACGTAGTAGGCCACCATAAGCCACTCTGCAAAATCTTCGAGTGTCAACTGCAAAATGACCTTCATTTGGGGTAGAATGAGCCATTGTGATTACTGAAGCAGTTTCATGTGCTGGAACACATCTTAGGAGCACTCTCGATTGATCCATATAATATCAGTGCCCTACAATTAGCTAGAAATGTCGACTATACATGGCCGTTTTTGTCGAGAAGCAAGAGAGGTCGTACTCGGAGGACATCCACCAGTCAGGAAAAGCATCAAAGTGTCATAGGAGGAGGATGTTATCGGCAATTCTTGTTGATCATCCTGTACAGTCTTAGTTGCATAGATAGTGGGTGTGGTATCATAAACTCCTTTTGGGAGTTCATCGGAATCCAAATGAGATACAAAGTCAACAAGCGCATGTGTGGACCCTCGTCGATGTACTACTAAATAATCAAACTCTTGGAGCAACAATACCCATCTTGCTAACCGTCCTCCCAGATGTTGTTGGCAAACAAGGTACACCAAGGCTGGATGATCGACATGGAAGGTGAAGTGGCATCCTAGTAAATAATGCCAGAATTTCTTCACCGAATACACTAATATGAGACATTCATGTTTGGTGACGGAATAATTGCGCTCTGTTGGAGCTAACCAAACTTTTGGAATAATCAAACTCTTGGAGCAACTACTGAATAATCAAACTCATGGAGCAACAATACCCATCTTGCTAACCGTCCTCCCAAATGTTGTTGGCCAACAAGGTACACCAAGGTTGGATGATCGACATGGAAGGTGAAGCAGCATCCCAGTAAATAATGCCGGAATTCCTTCACCGAATACACTAATCCGAGACATTCATGTTCGGTGATGAAATAATTGCGCTCTGTCGGAGCTAACCCGTGACTCGCATAATACACTAGATGGAACCATTTCTCTGTTTGCTACATCATCATGCAGCCAATTGCAATGTCAGACGCATGCACAAAGATGTGTAATGGGAGTTTCCAATTTCGCGCTTGTAAAATAGTATCTGCATTAACAGTGATTTCAACCGATCGAAGGACAAGTGACATGCATCATTCCATTCAAACTGGCGTGAAGTACTGGTTATCAATCGATTGAGTGGCGTGGCCAGATGAGCAAGCCACCACAAATGTCGCCCATGCCACCAAATTTGGCCCAAGAAGCACATCACTTCTTTGGGAGTCTTGGGAGCAGGTGCCTCCAGTATCGCCTTCACTTTATCTGGATCAACTTGGATCCCCTGTTTTGAGATGATGTGCCCTAGCAACTTTTCACAAAATATAGAGAGTACAAATTCATTGTGGTTTAAGCACAAACGGTATTCTTGACACTTTAAAAAATAGCACCGTCAATGATAGAGATGCACCGAAGTATCACTAGATAAGGAGAAGTCATCCAAGTAAACTCTCATGAATGTTGTTATATAGGGAGAGAAAACTTCCTGCATACAGTGCTGAAATGTACCTATAGCATTTTGTAGACCAAACCACATCACTGTACACGCATAAACGCCCCAATTGGTTACAAATGTTGTCTCTGGAATGTCTTGCTCCACCATTCGTACTTGGGTTATAACCACTATATCTATCCAAGAATGAGTACATCTCACGGCCTATCACATCATCTAACATTGTGTCCAGAAACAACAGAGGGAATGGATCAGGTACTGTTGGTGCATTTAATTTTCGGTAGTCCACACATATTCGTAATTGCTTATTCTTCTTAGGGACTATGAAAATGGGGAAATCCACTCTACATAGGGACAATAAACCCAACCTTCAGCAATCGATTTTGCTTTGACCTGGGCTGCATAGTGAGGATTCATTCTATAGCTGGGTTGTTTAATAGGCTAAGCATCGGGTTTTAGCATAACCCGGTGTTGATAGTTACATGGGTCCAACCCCTTCATTTCGCGGTAATCCCATGCAAATACATCAAAGAATTCACGTAGTAGCTACAATAATTTATCTTGGAAGGTCTCTCATAGTCCCGCCTTAATCTTTACTGGCCGTTGATTGGCTTCAACTCCTAAGTTGCAGGTAACCAATTGATCTTCCCGTACGTAGAACTACCGAGGCATGGCAAAGTCATCAACTGGCTCAAGTAATTGTTGTAGCATCGTATCATCCAAGGTCTATGCTGCACTTGGTTCTGGTTCACTGATCAATGGTACCACCATATAGGCCATTGAACTCGAGTTATCTTCAACCGTTTGTAAGTCCATAGTTCTAAGCACCATCAGATCCTTGTTGGCTTTAAGAAAAGCTTCCTCTTCATCATCTGAAAGACCATCTAGCATGTGTACAGGCTCGGCTACGTATGGTCGTGCATGCAAGTCACAAGGCTTCATGTCATCGAGTGCAATGACATATTTTCGGTGGTTATACTTAAAAATTAATTCATGCGCTGACCAATCCTGAACTACCTTAGCTGGCTTTAACCATGGTCGTCCAAAGAGCAGGTTATAATCAAGGCTAGATTCTCGTAATTCCCGAACAATGAAGGTCATTTTAAATACAACTCCTTGAAGAGTAATAGAAATGTCTCGCACCAATCGAACCGGATGAACTCATGATTGATCAGCCATGTGCCCAAAAAATTGAACAGGTTGAATTTGTGTCTATCCCATCCATTGACAAAGTATTGTTGTTGCAATGTTTACTCCAGAACCTCCATCAACTAATACTTGTGTTATTTTATGATTTTTATACCAGACCGTAATCAAGGGCACCGTATGGTCCACCATCGGGTCTAGTTTGGACTGGATTGTTGCTGTCGAAGGAGCACATGAAGGTCCTGGACTAACTTGTTGCTGGAACTGTTGGCGCGCGCCAGGAACCAAAGCCAATAATTGTCCCAATGGTAGTGTAATTGATGCCTTGGATAAGACATCCCACACCGGATCAAATTTTGTTGTTTTCGATACGGAGTCCGGTGGGGACTCCGATACTACGTGGGTCAAATTTCTTCCTTCCGGTACTGCGTGCGGTATGCTTTGCTGTGTCACCGGAATTGGATCAGGAAAAACAGTTTGTTCTTGGGTCGCCCACTTGCTTGCTTTAGTAGACACCTTCTGCTGTTCACCGATTCCAGGTTCAAAAATCTCCACAGCCAGCTGTAATTGCTTTCTCGAGCATGTTCGCACCACTACCGTTTGAGTGTCTACTACTAAAATGTACACCATGTTTGCCATCACGTGTTGTCTTTCCTTTTTCCTTTTATCGTACTCAGCCGCATCTTTACATTACCTATGGATATGCCCCATTTCGTCGCAAAAATGTCATTTAGGTGGTGGAGGAGAGGCACCTTCACCTGATGGACCCGCGTTCCACCGAGTTTGTCCAAAATTAGTTGACCGTGCTCCTCTATAACTCTTGTACCCTTTGTAAGGAGTATTCCTCATTTGTGGTGGTAGGTAGTGACTGGATGGTTGCCCTTGTTCCTAAATGATAGCATTGAAAGTCCCTCTGCTCTATACCTTTGCGTTATAAGGACAGGTCTCCGTAGTGTGGTCCGTTGTATGGCAAATGGTGCAATACATCTGATTCAGAGCACATGCTGAGCTGTTGTGTCCTGTCTTTTTACATTTAGTACAGTAAATTTGTTTTAGAGGATCCTCATTTAAATGCTTGGACGCCTTCAACCACTCTAAATCTTTAGTGAATCCACCCACTTTATTTTCTAACTGTAAAGCTATAGCGATTACGGCATCCAAGGTCATTCCTCCCACTCATCGTATAATCATGATCTGTTTCAATTGGGGATTTAATCCATTTATGAACCACTGAGTAATAACGTCCTCTGGTAATTGGCATGTGCTGGTGGTAACTTCCGTAAATGAGTCCGGAATAGAGTGGCATAGTCTTGTACATTCTGGTGTGGCTTCGGCCTATTATTCTACAGGTAATCAAGAATTTATGTAGGATTTTTCTTTAGCTAGAATCGTTGCAAAAATGCATTCTTCACATCATCGTACTGCCGAAAATGATTTAAGTCATATTCGGTTAACCAACGAGCAGCTTCATTAACCAAAGTTGACTTGAACACAATGGCTTTATAAGCAAGGTCTGTTGGGTAATTCAAAATCGCATAATTAATTTCAAATGTCCGCACATGCGCATCGGGTATTCTTGCTCCTCTAAAGCCCATTTTCTTGCTAGGCTTTCCCCTTCCGGGTATTCACGTGTCTTTAAAAAGTTCACTAAAGGTAAACTCCATCTAGGTTCTATTGTGGAATAGCATAGCGTAGAGTTCCCCTCGGGTCTTTCTTCTTGACAGGTGTGACAATTTGTTACGTGAGAATGAACATCTTTGCGCATCTTCGACTAATACACTCCTAATCTTTTTAGTTCTTGAACTGTACCACTGATACTTCTATGTCTCTTCCATGGATTTATGTGGGCTTGTCTTAACCAAGTTTCTTGTTCATCCTCGTCTACACACCTCAGTAGAAGTCCACTAGAATCTTGATTATATAGGCTTCCTTCTATGATGTGAAGATTCTAAGTCTTCCATAATTGTTGGGTTTTATCTAAATTAATCCTATGACTAGGTCCATGTGTGAGTATAGGTATCAAATTTTCAGCTCACTGCGGACAAACTTCTAAGTTAAAAAGATAGGTGTCAGGCATGTCATTTGGAACTCTAGTTGGGGGTTCTCCATGGGTCATTCGAGATAGATGATTGGATCTGAGATGCGTGTTTCCTTTCTTGACTACTACTTCAAAATCAAATTCCATTAATAGTAGAAACCATCTCATTAGTGGTCCACTGTTATAGGGTTTATTGACTAGGTATCACAGGGCTTCATGATCAATAAAGAATTTGAATTTGTTTGCCAATACGTAGTGTTACAATTTCTTAACCCAGTATACCATTCCTAATCCCTCTCGTTTGGTTGTAGTGTAATTATGTTGCGCTTGGTTGAGCTACCTGCTAGCGTAGGCTATAGGGGATCGAGTCTTCCTTCATCTATAGGTTGTGCTAAGATGCATGCTATGGCAAATTTAGAAGCATCCACATGGATATGAAATGGCTTATTCCTATTTGGTACTTTTAGAATGGGCACTGAACTCAGTCTACTCTTCAACTCATTGAATGCTTTCTCACAATCTTTAATCCAATTGAACAGAGTCAGTAATCCATATAGAAGTCGGGAAATTTTGGCATACATGTGCATAAATCTATGATAGTATCCAAAATGCCCCATGAATGCTTGTACTTCTTTTGCATTTTTAGGTCGGGGTAGACCTAGAATAACTTTGATGTTATCTTCATCAGTGGATATTCAATTCTTAGACACTATATGCCCTTAGATTTTTCCTTGTGGTACCATGAAGTCACATTTTTCTAGGTTTAGAAAGACTTTGTATTATCTACATTTTTCAAAAGGTTTCCTCAACTTAGGTGTGTGATCCACTCTTTGTGAATAATTAGTACACAAATCATCCACGTATACTTCCATGCTTTTCCTAAGGAGTTCCTTAAAGACATGGCACATTAATCTCTGAAAGGTGGTTGGCACATTGTTTAGGCCAAATGGCATAACCCTAAAAGCATATACTCCCCATTCTTTGGAAA
Source organism: Ceratopteris richardii (assembly GCA_020310875.1). Lineage (NCBI taxonomy): Eukaryota > Viridiplantae > Streptophyta > Polypodiopsida > Polypodiales > Pteridaceae > Ceratopteris > Ceratopteris richardii. The sequence continues at coordinate 40,901,889 of CM035443.1, read as the reverse complement.
ATGCAGTTATGTGTTGATCCTCCAGAGCAATTGCAACTTGGTTGTAACTAGAGAATCCATCAAGAAAGCTATAAACTTCCTTGCCTGCCACTCTCTCCAAGAGGTGATCTATAATTGGGTTACACATAACTATCTCGAATAGTGGCTGCATTAACTTTCTTGAGGTTAATGCACACTCTTAGTTTTCCATTTTTCTTGGGTATTGCTACCAAGGGTGACAACCATTCTGTGTGTTCAATTTCATAAATGAATCTTGCAGCCAATAATTTGTCTATTTCTTCCTTAATTTTGGTAGAGAATACATCATTGTATGTGTATGGTCATTGTTTGGATGGTTTAGCATCAGGAGTCATGGGAATACAGTCTAAATAGATAGAGGGATCCACTCCCTTTAAGTCCTTTTCTATCCAAGCAAATACATCCCTATAATTTGGAATCAACTCTATAAGTTCTTGTTCTTCGCTTTCGAACACATCCTTCCCTATGTCCGTGCATCTTTCCTCTCCTCCTTCTATGGTCAGAGTAACTTTTTTGGTATGTTCTTTATTATCGTATGCCATTCTTTCTTGTGCTTATCGTTAAGGCATTTGGATGGAAATTTTCCTTGTGTCCACTTCATATTTTTTAAAAATAATTGAGAATCTCAAATTGTTCTTAGGGGGTATTCTCTTCCCTACTAGTCTCTTCTGAATTGATATTCTCTTGGCTTTCTTTTTGTTCTAGGGTGGAAGTGCTTCCAACATCAGTTTCTTTATGTTCTCCCTCTAAGTGAGGTATGTTCTCCCTCTAAGTGAGGTCCTTCTTCCTGAGTCTCACGTTCCATTTCTATAATTTCATAATCTTTTGTCCACTCTTTCTCTATCCATTCTTCTTCCTCTCTCTCTTGTAGTACAACCATGTATAGACTTACATTGTACACATCCTTGTCTATGCACTCGTTCGCGGTCAGGACTTCCTCATTGACACACACATCTAATGTGGCCAATATCTCCATCCATCCATGGGGTTTGAACTCTTCATTTGGGAATACTTGTTGCATATATGCTAGATTATCTATTGGTCTAGAGATCCACAACCTAGTTGCCAGATTCCTCCTCTTTCTTCTTCTCTCCTAACTGCCTTACACATCAATAGTTGGGTGCCTTCATGCATCTAGGATTGGACTTCGGATCACGCACTATGGACTGATAGGTCATCCTCTTCTTTATGTATAGAGTTCCATTGTAGAGGTGGGACATCTCGATAAGCGTATGTATGGAGGTTTATTCTCGTGGTTGTGCCCTTATGTTGCAGATATATTGCATCTCTACCCCAGTCTTGCACTACCCTTAGTGGTCTCATAAAAGTTCTTCCCAAGATCATTTCATAGTCACTCGCTCCCTCAAATTAACGAATAGATAACATATGCTAGACGTCTACTCCACATGTTGTAAGTATAACATTGTTTAGCAATCCCAAAGGTTTTTTGGTATGACCATCAGCTAATTGTAATTTCATTATTGTGGGTCGTAATGCCGGTTTTCCCCACTTCTCCCATATTTCTTTTGTGGCTATTCCTACTCCAGCTCCTCTGTCTAGGATTGCTTTTGTGTTGTACCCTCGAAAAGTAATGGGTAGACATGTGTTACCTTCATCTCCTTCACAGAAGTCTCCCACTTTATCTATTGGGATTTGAATTGTATGTGCATCTTTGTTGGCCTTCTTTGTTGACTCCCTTTACTTCTTTTTGCCTAAGTGGAAAATTTAGTCCATACTTGTTGGTATTCAGTAGTTCTTCCAAAGTTATGGAGCATTGCACTTTTGTCTCCTTCAACCTTCATGCTCTATCTGACATTTTGATTGAGATTTCTCTTTCTTGTGTTCTTATTATTGGGGCATAATAAAGTTCTGAATTCCACTCGTACTCCCCCATGTAGTTAGCTAGTGTGTTTATGCTTTCTAATTCCTCCAAACATTCCTCACAATTTATCTCCTAATTCCTCATTCCTAGGTTCTTGTTTGCATCCAATTCTTCAAAATGTGGATCAATGCCCTCGTTTTTCCTTCATCTCTCTTCCTAGACTCTAGCCCATAGATCCTTAGGCCAATTAGCTTCTAATTCCAGGATCACACAACTTCTTTCATGGTTTTCAGTGGCTATGCTTTCAGTTTTCTCTGAATTCATTCTGCCTTCTGAAGGGTCATTCTTTGAAGAGTTATTCTTAATGCCAAACTTCGTGAAATCTTTGATCATTTCCTAAAATACTTGTTTCATATTTAGGAAACTATTGGATTCAAGTGGTTGGAAGCAGGCCAAAGCGGTATCTGTAAGGGTCAAACCAAATGACTCATATTGAATCATAAAATCTTCCACTTGTTCAACACAAATCACTTTCTTGAATTCGGATATGTGATTATAAGGTTCGCCAGATCCATCATAATGGCTCCTCATACATTTGGACACTTGAATCGGTCGCAATCTTCTACTAGGTTCTAGTGGTCTGGGCATAATAGGAATGGTTGGATGTCTCACTTGAGCTCCAATTCCCTTGCCTAATGGTGGTCTCTTAGGAACACGGTTTCTATTTCTAGGCTCCCCACTCGATGGGGGTTGATAGTTAGGGTTGGCTCCTAGTGTTGAAAAATGAACATTAGTCCTCATCGGAATGCTCTATTGTTGAGTTTTCCCAAAGTTCTGATAGGCGTAGCTTTGATACGTTCCTTGAGGGTTCTGGGAAGTAGTTTTGGGATCTCTAGGAGGAAATACTGGAATACCTTGATATCCTAATGGTGACCTGTCTAGCTCCGACATAGGCCAGTAATGTCTCATGTTCCTATCAAGATAGGTAATTCTAGAGAGATCCTCCGGGTCCTTTGGCTCATAAATGGTGACAAGGTTGCTACTTTCTCCCCACAAAGATGAAGGGGCTTGTAGAAGTTTCTCCATCCTAGTTACCATATACACATCAGTAAATATGTCATCCTGAGGGATCTTGTCACCTCTCCTAACTTTATTCACTTTGGACTTACCTTAGGGCGTAGAAATCCTATCTTCATTATTCTCCCCGTTGGGGTGATTTATGTTCTCATTTGCCCATTGTTCACTTATGGTTTCAGGACAGTGAGTCATTGCATAGATTACTCCTCTTTTGTCCATATATAATCCTTCTTTATATTTTACTATAGTTCGAGGAACTATCTTAGATTCGTCACTTTCTTCATTATTGCTACTGATCTATTTAACCCCTTCATGTACATGGGTAGATCGTGCTGATTGGTGCTCACATACTCAAGAGAGGTCCTATATTCTCCTTCAATGACGAACATAAATCCTCCCAAAGGCACTGACTTATGCATGTTCTTTTAAGCCATTCTAGCTTGTTCGTTTGACTCACTAGAGGTATCAGAATAATGGGAATTGGCACTAGGTAAATTTACACTTCTTGCCAATGATATGAAACTATGTTGGCTTCCTAGGACATGTCTTGAGCGCAAGTTCATCCACTGAACACCTAAGTCATTTTTGTAGGTCTCTCAAATTTGTATTTATTCTACGAGTTTACTTGGCCCAAAGTAGACCTTCTTTTCCTAGACTGTCAATTTGTTTACTATTTTCCACGATACATGATACTTGGCCTTCCACGATACATGATATTCGATAGAACACAATACGCAATACACGAGTTTTTGGCGATACACAATACCTAGAATTGGGATGATACATGATCCACAATACATGATGATAGTGAGGATACAGGATACACGGGATCTTACAATACATGATACCTGAAGGACAAATGATACACGATACTCAAATCCAAAACAATATGCGATACTTGTCTCTGTGATACAGGATACCTGAGTGTCCATGATACATGCTACATGATACTTGGGACTCAGACAATATATGGTACTTCAGTATCACGATACACAATCATCACGATACATGACATTCACATATCAAAATACACGATAATCATAATACACGATACTCAAATGTTGCGATACATGATACTCAATGATCTTGATGATACATGATACACGGAGGGTCATGATACATGATACTTGGGTATCACGATACTCAACCTGATGATACACGATACTTAGGTATTCCGATACGTGGGGAGTATAAGTATTGATGATACACAATACCTGGGAGGTATCACGACACACCAAAATTCAAGTATCACGATACTTGAACTCAACCGGTCACGATACTTGGGCTTATCTCACTCAAATGAAGGACTTTCTTTTTCTTTTTGGATTAATGTGATCCTTGTGCACTCCTTTCCACCCCTATGTGCCCGTGGAAAAACAAATTCTCCCTCTATCCCATGATACTCCTATCATGATACCGATCGTAGCCCCGGTCATGTTTTAAGTGGATTTAATTTGATTTGAATTGGAAATTTCACTTGATCTCACCTCACGAATGCTCTCTCTTGGTTCTACACTTGATTATCTACTCTATAATACTGTAGGCATGCACGATACGATGCTCACAATACCGGTTGTCAGGGCTTCAGGATACTTGCATAAACAAGTGACTACTAAATGAGTTGATTTTGATTTTTATACCCTTGGACTAACCCAAGGCTGAGAGGTACTGAAATAAAAAAGCTTGTTTTGGGATTTTGGAAATCTACCTACCTACTCTACTCCTAGTCCTTCCTTTCTACTCTCTACTCCTTCTCACTCACTCTCACTTCCCTAGGTCTACCAATTTACTACACACACTTTACAAGTGCAAAGTACTAAGTGCAAAAAGAAATGAGTTACCAAAGTAGAGTGCTCACCTCTTCACAACTCATACCTTCTCCTAAGAGGTATTACCATCATGCGAGTACCTCGTTTGGACTCGTACTTCCCCAAAAATGGCACCAAAAAACATGTGTACCTAAGTGACAACTTAGGGACTTGTGACGAATGAGACTATTCCTCTATCACCAATAAGTAGATAAAGTGGGGATCACACATTTAAATTATCAATCCAAGAAGTATTTTGAACCTAACCGAGTGTATGAAGACTTGCACTTACACAATGGTCAATAATGTGAAATAGCTACCATTGCACGCAGATGAATATTATCTCTCACATTCATCACTCACACAGGTGGAAATGGTATCATGATACATGAAATAACAGTAAGCACAAAAATGAAGTAATCTCTTAGCTTGGAACTTAGAATATGGTGAATAGTGGGTTTATTTCAAAGCTGGCGATGAGATGCATGCAATGATCATACCTTTGTCTGATTCTAACAAACCTGTATCAAATTATGGGCAAAAAACTGAGCTGCACAACTCACTTAGTTTCACCACATAGCACCTCACGCTCCAGACTCATTGCACACTTCAGAAAAGCAATGAATTAGATAGACAACTCTTCCATGCACTTAATCGAAGCTACAATCACAAATGCAAGCTCACAAGCAAAGAGATACAAGAGGAGGAAGAGACAAATTCAAAAATTAGAGTTCTCTCCTACTCACAATGGAAAAAAGTCTTTACATGTGCCCTAAAAAGGGCCCTTTCACACAAGAGACCGGCACTTTATTAAAGAAAGCCTAAGTTCCTACTATTTTACAAATATTATGATAAAATGTTTGGGATTTATGCATCTAGAGGACTCCTCGACTACGTTTACAAGGCTTCATGAGACTTTCATACACATTTGAAGAAAAAAATTGATGCTATATTAATTGAAATTTTTTTGGGGATTCCTTTTCCTGGGCTTCTTTACTCTGCAACATGTATGTGTGTGTAGGTTCACATGTGTGTATGAATCCCTATATGTGTATGTGTGTATGTATGTGTATGTGTAGGTGCATGCATGTTTATGTGTATGTGTGTAGACATGTATATGTGTATGTGTATGTGTGTGTGTATGTATGTATGTTTGTATGTATGTATGTGTTTGTCTGTATGCATGTATATGTATATGCATGTGTATGTGTGTGTATGCATGTGTGTATGTATGTATGTGTACTTTCATATATGTGTGTATGTGTATGTGTATATATATGTGTGTATGTGTGTGTATATGTGAATGTATGTATGCATGCATGTTTGTTATGTGTATAGTGTGTATGAATGTATGTTTATGTCTGTGTATGTATGTGTATGTGTGTTTATATAATATGTCTATATGTGTCTCTATGTGTATTTTTATGTATTTGTGTGTATTTGTATGTGTATGTGTGCATGTGTATGTTTGTGTATGTGTATGTGTGTACATATGTGTGTTATGTATGTGTGTCTATATGTGCATATGTATGTATGTGTATGTAATGTGTGTGTATGTGTGTATGTGTATGTATATGTGTTTTCATGTGTGTGTATTTGTGTGCATGTATATGCCTGTATGTGAGTGTATATGTGTGTATGTGTGTATATGTGCATATGTATGTGCATATGTGTATGTGTGTGTGTGTTTTGTATGTGTGTATATGTATATGTGTGTGAATGTGTGTATACGTGTATGAATGAATCTGCATTTGTGAATATATATGTCTATGTTGGATGCATGTATGTGTATGTTGGATGCATATATGTGTATGTGTGTGCATCTTTGTATGTGTGTATGTGTACATCTCTACGTAATGGAAACAATAGTATATTGTTCTTGACATGGTCTCATAGGGCTGGTTTGATCCTGTACAAACTCAACTCCTGCATTCACCTTATTTAATTTCATTCAGTGTACATTGTTAATTTCAACTTCAAGCCTAAATAGAACAGTATGTGAGCGAACTAACTTCTAAAACATCTTGTTCTATTTCATTCAGTGCACATTGTTTATTTCAACTTCAAGCCGAAATGAAACAGTATGTGAGCAAATTAACTTCCAAAAGATCAAAACATATCTGAAATATTTCTATCACGAACAAAAAAAGTGACTCTGATTCTTTCTACGTACTATGTAATAAAATATACATCAAACGAACTTGACTTGTTTATTTGACAATGCAAATGAAAGGAGTGAAGACAATGGGAATCAACCATGCTTACGATTCATCAGACGCCTTTCACACGAACATACAAGAAGCGTAAGCATACAAGATGGCATTATTATGGGTTATGATTCATCAGACACTGCAGAAGGAAGTCTAGTGCGCTCATTATTCTTACAAATATAAACAATACAAACAGTACAAAAGCAGGAATTACACAATGGGTTGTAATTCGTAGGACGAGACCGACAAATATAAACAAAAGTAGAACAAGGGCGTCCAAGAGCAAAGACCAGGGGCTTCCAAGGAGTTGTGATTCATCTACGCCTCCACAGGATGATCAGCGTCAGAGATACCTCTTACAGACTCTACGATGCCTTGGATATCTTCAGGGCTCATGACGTTCGACAAGTTTGCAACATCTCTGATTGTCACCGAGGACCAGCTCAATGGCCTGAGACCAACCCATGCACGTACTCTCTCAGCTGCCTCGATGTCAGCCTTTGCGTAGTAAGGATACGGTTCCAGAATGATCCTGGTTTCTATCCATTTCTTTAATGCAGAAGCAGCCTTACTTTCATGAGTCTCGTCGTCGCAGTGCTGTAGCAACAACATCAGAGCTCTGGCGGAATAGATCCTGGCGACGATGCGCACCTTCTCGCTTTCCGGAGATAGTAAAACCGAAAGCTTAATGCACAGTCTTGCCAAGTTGCTGTTGCTGAACTTGGCCAAGCACTCATCGCTCTCAATGACCTTCCCCCGTTCCTCTCCATAATATTTTTGCACTTCTTTGTCAATAAGCTCAACTAAGTAGCGGCCGATTTTCCTTTTATCCATTGGCTGTTTAAAATGCTGATCGACCTGACGGTAGAGGTGGTTTAGCACTCGAAGATCGCGGCAGCATGCCTCAAACGCTCTTACTCTGAAGTGCACTGTGGATCGAGTCTCCATCAGCATGAGATTGACGATGGTATCTAACACATTTCCTCCGTGTGGGATGTCCACCAGGAACGGATGAGGTCCCTCGTTTCTTTCAAGCGACCAATATCTTGCCAGGCACTCTATGCTGTTGAGGCTTGCATCAGCGTCCCGTCCTGCGCTAAACACCCGCTCACGCAAACTCCAGAAAAGATCCTGCTTCGTGCCTATTCTCGCTTCCTCATACCAGAATCCTTGTAAGCTCGCTGCCGCGATTCGCTTCCATAAATCCTCGCCTTTCAGATACTGACATGCCATGACTACACCATTACTTTCGTACATGTATGTGATCATCTCTCTGTTCAGAGTCCTCACAATAAGAGGTCTGATGTTGCGCCTAAGATCGCTTGCAATCTTGTCGAAAGCGAAATCTAGAAGCTCCACTTTGGCAGTTTGGGTGATGCCATGTTCTATTGCTGTCCTGTAGATCGTGCCATAGAATATTGCAAGGCTGTTTGCATGCTTATTTCCCCCTGATGTATCGATCGATCTTTGGAACCTTCGGAACAGCAGATGGAGCACCGCTGATAGAATGGCTATTGTGAAGTTGACAATGACAATTATGTAGAAGATCCAAAGCGATGCAGCTACGTGTCTAGCGCCGTTTTCCAAAGACAAAGTTGGTGATCTCCGTATATAGATTCGGTAAGCGGTTAAGAACAGGCACGCGATGGCGATGCTCCCGCTTAATGCTTGACCCACAAAACTCAGACTGCTTAGCAGACTCGGTTGATTGTCAGTGAATTCGAATTCAGCGGGATGCCTCTTCTCGCGAAAAAGAATGCCTCTTCTCGCGATGAAGATCTGGATGATGAAGAGGCGAAGGGATTCGATCAGAAGCAAGGCGCTGACGAGATAGAAATCCCAGGTTGAGAGGTTGCCGACTACACCTCCAAGGAGAACGACCGTGGCCCAAGTCATTGCAATGATGCCTAGTACTCCAGAGAGCTTGTGCAGAGCTGCGGCCAGAAGTGCTCGCGTTTGGGCTTTACTCGCTTGTCTTTCGAAGTTTCTCGGATCACGGATATCGCTTGAAGGACAACCTCGACAAGGCCTGCTCCTTCCGCCAGTCCTAACATTCTGCCTGCTCCTTTCTCCAGTCTGCCCATTTGTTTGCGTTGTATTCGACGGCGGCGCCATGGGATAGAAGTACGGACTTTGGAGTGGTTCTGCAGAGTTCAGACAGAGAAGAAGGCTCACAGCAACCGTAGTTATGAGCTTCAATTGACTATGACTATGTTTGCTGTCAACCATCTCAAATATGTCTCTATTATCACCAGATTCACTACACAATGAGGGTTCATTTTTGAAGGTTGCGAAGTCCAGAATTATATGAAAGCTTAGGGTGACCATTTCATTTATCCTTTTAGGATGGTAGGCGTTGTATTAGTACCTTAGCTGGCCTTCCTAATTGTGGCATATCTCAATGGAAATCAAGAGATTGAAGGATTAAAGACACCAAATCAACGGAAAATCAACCTTCCCCTCCTAGGTGGGACTTGGGGGATCCCGTGGGCACTAGTTCCCTTCACTTGTAATTTTTCTTTTCCTTTTAATTAATACAAGTTTGAGAGAGTAGGCACTAGTTCCCTTCACTTGTAATTTTTCTTTTCCTTTTAATTAATACAAGTTTGAGAGAGTAGGCTAAGGCCGAACTTCCTTTATATAAAAACAAAAACTTTGATTCCTCGAGACCCACCCATGCGCGTACTATTTTAGGTGCCATTGAATGACCATATTTTCTATTGCGTGATCATGCGATTCCATGATCATATTTTTGTTGGGAATATCCCAATACACAAAGTTCAACGCCAAGTAGTGATAAAACACTACACATTTTTCTTTTCAAATGTCATCTTCATTATTTATTTGTATTCTCTTTCTAACAGTTTTCAATATAACTTGTTTGTATCGTATCCCAAATCTGACCTTGAACACAAAGCTCAACAACAAGGAGTGATAACTTCATTATTTATTTGTATTCTCTCTCTAAAGGTTTCAATAAATCTTGTTTGTTCAACGCCAAGTAGTGATAACACAATATACATTTTATTTTCTATTGTCATCTCCATTATTTATTTGTATTCTGTCTCTAAAGTTCTCAATACATCTTGCTTGTATCCTATCCCAAACTTGATCTTAAACACGAAGTTCAACGCCAAGTATTGATAACATGATATACAATTTGAGGGGTCCCATGAGCACTAGTCCCATTCACTTGTAACTTTTTTTCTTTATTTTAATTAAAGTCCGGAAGATTAGGCTAAGGCCGAACTTCCTTTTATTAAAAAAAAAAGTCATCTTCCTTATTTATTTGCATTCTTTCTCTAAAGTTTTCAGTACATCTTGTGTATCGTATCCTAAGTCGGATATGGAGAACGTCAAGAATAGGAAAAGATTAGTGCTGTCTTCCATGTTATATATACATAAATCTTAGAGTTTCTTTGCTTTTGGAGCTTGGCTTTTGAGTTATTATTTCTTTTGGGTTTGCGATTTTGAAACCCCAACACATACACACACACGCTGACTTCCCTTTGACTTGAAGGTGTTTTCATTACACCATGACATTTCAATTATTAACATGAAAGTTGCACAAGCAGTTGCACATAATAATTAATGATTTAAACCTATCGAAAGTAATATTTATTTTTAATCGCTCAATATAGTCCTCGTTTAAAATGGAGAGGCTGAAAGAGACCCAACTTTCAAGAATTGATCTTGATGGCTTCATCAAGGATCATCATAGATGGAGGAAATGTTCCCAACGTTTCGTGATATGAGTCCTTCCCATTGCAATGCCAATTTGGAAGAAAAAGTAGCAAAATATTTGAATTAATAGTTAACCTCTTGGACTTCCTTCCGACCTCATTTTTGGATATTCACGTTCATTTATTGATCTAGCTTGTGGATGAAATAGAGATTGCAACAATTTTAAACACTTGATGGATATTTTGGGTTGAGCAATTTATGTGCATTTTTTAAACTTATTATGTTTTTACTCGTGAGTTCTTGGGATGGTCAGGGGTCTGATAATTCAGAGACCCTTTATATATTTTCCCAATTCATTGCTTAACTTCCAAAAATTAACTTCATTCATTAACTCCGAACAATTACAATAGAGTCAATTACACTTTTGATGCATCACATTTCTTAACAATCCCCGTAATTATGTACGCAAAACTTCACTCTTCCGTTATTATTACTGTTATACTTCACACTTCATTTCAACACAGCAAAATATTAGCACAGTACTTGATTCACTTCAATAGCAAATACTCACTCTTACAGACAACTCTGAGATTAACATAACTCAGAACAAAATCAACTCCAGACCATCGCCTGGACCGAACACTCCGGCGACACATCTGTCATCTCTTCTGCACACACTCTATTAATTAGGAAAAAATGATACAACGTTTGTGCGACACCCTTTCGATGCGTGACTTTTCTAATTACAATTATTCTTCTAAATAATATTCCGGCAGCCTGACACTGGCATGCACGGTGGACTCAAACCTAGTAGGAAAAATTACAAGATTTAGGAATTATCAATGATTCCTTGGATATACATGGATCTTGCTAATTTAAAGGTTCATGTTATTTTCTGCTTGAGGGAGTCTAACATCTCCTTCAAAATGTGAGGTTCAACCAGATGTGCATGAGTCCGCACAGAGCTGGAAGCGATGACTTGGGAGAGTAAGGTGTTAGCTCGACTCTGCACAAAATCTTCTTGAAGATAGAAGTCGTTAGCGAGCACCGCATCACGTCATAACTTCATGTCAGTAATCTCTGCATCAATGCACGATAACTCCTAGTCTTGGATACCCAGTTGTTTCTCTCTACGTTCAAGCTCTTGGGACTCGAACTACATGGTCTTATAGAAATCTTGCCTCTCTTTTTAGATGGCTTCTACATCCTTCTTCAGTTGAATATTGCAGCCGATTTCCTCTTTCATAGAGCGATTTTTCTGAATGAGCTCCTTTGTGACTTTCTTTAATTCGGTTTCGGCTTGTAAGGCTAACTCAGTCATCTCTTGACGCTTCTACTCTCAGAGTGTGTGCTTTCTAGGAGATTACCCAAAGCCTTCATGGCATCCTCCTTCTTAATCACTGTCTGAGTCAGCTTACTAATCTCATCATCGCGTGCTGCGATGATGGCATTCTTCTCATTCAATTGTTCTTGGAGACTTCGAATCTGTTCCTGTAGTGAACTGGCTTTGGCTTTGCCTGTTAGCACCTCTTCCTAGAGTGGTGTGATGTCCGCTTCAAGAATATCCACCTTGGATTAATACTCTGTTCAGAGGGATTGTTTGGCGACTTGTAGGTGATCGGGGAGATGGTTGTAAAGATGAATAATATAATTGCCTATCTGAGCTAGTTGGTCCAATGAGTCAGGAACAATAGAGGTGGAGATTGGTCGAGAGGGGTTTATGAAAACTATGGCGAACGACGAAGGAGGCGAATAATCAGGGGAGGAAGGGAGAGGATGGGCTGCCGAATGACACGGTGAGGGAGGAGGGCTAGGCGGTAAAGGCACCTTTGAGGGGGAAGGAGGAAGAGGTGGGTTTTGGGGTGAATGTAGCAGAGCAAGAGTGGTTATCGTAAGAGGCAAGAAAATGGGTTGGACCGTCACCTCCTCTGGTTGCGCTTTCTACGCGAGTTGTACAACCTCTGTGATCATGTCGAGCACTTGCTCCTGTGAATGAGGCTTGGACTACATGACCGTATCATCAGGATGGACCTCTTCAATGACACTATCGGGAGAAACTTGGTCTTTAGGGGATGGCGGAGCAGAAAAAATCTGAGTAGAAGAGGTGGTATCGTGCAAGTGAACGGCTGAAGACAGCTGTGCTTCACTCTGGGAGGGGCTCAGTTTGCGGCACTTCCCCTTAAAAAACTGCAGCAGATCATCGTTGTCATCAACCTCCATCACTTGCAGTGACTCCTCATGAAAGATAAGGGTATTTAGGGGAGGAGGTTGCGCAGCGTGAATCGTCGGGAGGAGGAATGTCAATAGATGTGGCAATCAGGTTCGAGCGATATCGTGTTTCGCCAATTGTCGAGAAACTGCCTGGCATTCCCGGTGAATGTGCCGGGAGAAAAATGAAGCAAAATTAACGGCTTCACGCACAGCGGCATCGATCATGGAATAGAAGGGTCGGGAAATGCCGTATGTGCATTTTTCGAGGTTAAGGGTAGCTACAAGAAAGTGTAGTGCAGAGCACTCCGGTTCAGGGTGACAAAGAATGGCAAATTCGTTTGAAGAATGACGCAAAAAGAGTTCTTCCATAGTCAACAACAGTAAGAGGGGTCCGTCTACACTACCCTCGTGAGGGAGATGGAATCCCTCAACGAGTGTGTTTAGGTTGACGATGACACGTGGGTTAAGATAGGGGAGTGGCCAGCAAGTTTTGGTAGCCGGAGTATCAGCAATGGCAAAGATGATCTGCACAAAGAAAGGATGACATTCAACTGAATGCAAGGGCAGTTCTGCAGATGCCGAAAGCCCACGGGTGCGCAGAAACTCGCTCAATTCTGGAGCGAGACCAGCACAGAAGGTAGCAATATTAGCCAAAGCTTCCATGGCAATCACGAGAGCACGAAGACAAGAGATAACACAAAACACGCAAACGCACAAAAACACAATAGCTAAAAAGAGGGGGAAGAATGTGATTAAGTAGAAACACCAAATGGAAATGCGGGAAGAAAAATAATCATCACCTGGTGTTGGAAATATACAGACATAATGATGACATGCACGCATTAACAGAATCTTAGGGACATAAGGCGGCTACTAATCATGGTTAGGTAATAAAACCGAAATATTATGGTCAATCGATCAACCGGACACGCAGCCTAGAAAGGGATATCGAGCCAGAATAGTGGTATAAATCGGGTGAAAAATAAAAATATTGATAAATCATCAAGATGAAGAAGGCATGGGATAATAGGAATGGAGCTTCGATCCATTGATTGACTTAGGGAGAAGGGTACCAGTTAAAGTGGATAACTGGAACCCAACCTGCGATTCAATACGGTAAGGACCAAACTACCGAAGTTTGAACTTGCCCGCAGAACGATTAGACTTAGCATTATAGAACACAATTAATTGTCCTTTGGTAAAAATAGGAGTGCAGAGAAACTGATCATGCATCTTGGCTTGTCACAGTTGGACATCTTGGAACATTAGAAAACTTTCCCAGTGTTGTTTGTCCAAGGACCGCAACACATGGAATCGGAAAGGAAAGGATTCCTCCGATAAGAGCTTATGTTCTAGTGCCACCCTGAGGCTAGGTACCACCAACTCCATGGGTGCAATGGCCTCCAGCCCATATGCCAATTTAGAAGGCATATTCCCTGTATCTTCTTTGTATGTAGTACGGTATGCCCACAGGGCTAAAGGAAGGAATCACTACAAGAAATAGGGGGGCGTAGCGACGCCCCCGAATTGAAAAAAGCCAGGTACCGTCGCTTATGTGACACTGGCATCCCATAAGCGACAGTAAAGTTTTCGAATTTATTTTTTCCCTGACATTCGTCGCATAAGTGATGCTAGCGTCGCTTATGCGACGCTAAATCACAACGTCGCAAATACCGTCGCTAGTTAGCAACGGTATTTGCATCGTTGGAAAACTAAAGAGTGTCGCATATGCGACGCTCTAGAATGTAAAAAAAAAATTCCATTTCTCCCCACATATGTGTCAGGATTCGGACGCGAGAGCAAGAAGAGACCGAGAGAGAGAGAGAGAGAGAGAGAGAGAGAGAGAGAGAGAGAGAGAGAGAGAGAGAGAGAGAGCAGGAGAGAGAGAGAGACACATCTACTTGAAGCAAGGTATGCGCACACACACACTTACACACATATACATATGCATACACACACACATATACACAGATACACACACACACACACATACACATAGACACACACACACACACATACACACAAATACACACACATATACACGCATACACAAATAATGCTGCATGCACACATAATGCATACACATGCACACACATATACACATACATATACACACACATACACACATACACACATACACACACACATACACACACACATACACACACATACACACACATATATGCATACACACACACATAGAGAGACATGCACACACATACACATACATGCATACATAATGCATATGCATATGCGTACATCCATACATACTTACATGCATACACACACATATGCATACATAATGCATATGCATGTGCGTACATACATACATACTTACTGTCACATGATATTATTATGGGCAAAGGAATAAAAGGGAGATTCTCAATTGAGAGAATGAGTCTCAACTAGCTAGAGATAGAATAGCTTGGACGTGGTTGGGCGGTGAATCGAATCGCTATGTGTGTGTAGGTCGGCCGTTCGCGAGAGGAAGCTGAAGCTAGAGATGAGGGATGCGACACAAAAGTGGTATCAGAGGAGGTTTTATCCATTTTAAGACACATCACACTGCTGCGGCTTACAAGACTTGAACCCTCGCCATGTTTTTGAGAGACAAACAGCCTACCCATGCCATCATCTTCTATTTATTGAAGTAATTTTCAAAAAAATAGATATTATTCGTCTTCTCATTAAACATGGCAGTGATGGGCTGAAGAGGAGTTCAAAGGCATAGAGCTTAGAAATATATATGCACATATGTGCGGTAGCATTAAAGAGGATTCTGCCCTTCCTTGCTTTCTGATTTCGAAGCCACACATGGTTGAAGGATTGGAGTAAAAGAGAACCTTCAAATGAGGATTGAGAACAGAGAGAGGGGGAGATGGGACACACCCATCACATTTGAAGAGTTCATGAACAAAGAGCATTCCTTCCATAAGATTTTCGGTACAATGGTTCCAAAGTGAAAGAATATGGAACTTCATGTTAATCACAGGTATTACGGTTTCAATTTTGAAAGGTTTGAATTTTTGAGAAGGAGAATGAAGTCTTTGGGGGCCAAGCTCTTGGGAGGGAAATCACATGTATGGAGAGTTTGAGATATATACTCTCATTTTATGTCAAGGATTCCCTCACAATATATCAAATGATAAGCTGTAGGTAGCTTCAAAATAGCCTACTTTCATGATTTTTCACATAAGGTTCAGGTGTTATTTTGGACTAGCATCCATTTTGGGAAGGGGCAAAGAAGAGGTATTTTTCATAGATTGGTAGTAAAAATCATGCACACATATAGTCTAATGTATGGAATTCCATATAAGACCAAGAAATCCAAAATATATTTCAGTAGGATGGGAGTTTGAAGCTCCACAAGACCCCTTTCCATCACAGTTCGAGAAAAATTTCAGCACCTGAATCTAAGAAATTCCCATCTTGAACGAGGGAAAAACAGGTGTATTAGCTATGGATGGATGGGAAAAAGTATATATACTGAGAGTATAGTGTATGGATTTTATAGGCGAATCATTAGATTCATCAAAATGATAAGTTGAGGAATTTTAGTTCCACAAAGACCCCCTTCCCGCACTTTTTGGAAAAAAATTTAGATGTTAAATTTTGCCAAACTCCACTTTCGGGAGTAAGAATAAAGATCATTTAGGAGGCTTCCCATGGATTATTGCATACGTACTTGAAGTATGGTGTATATATTACCATGGAGAACTAGAAAACCCAAGAAAAATCCACATTTAGAGTGGATTAGAAGCTTGCTAAAAGCTCCCATTTAAATTTTTGCATAAAGGTAAAAATCTTGTTTTAGGCCTATTTTGAGCAAATTAGCATGCATGAAGGGAGGATTTGTTAAGGTGAAAATAGTCCTAAGCATCTTCATATATCACTCTCTGAGGTTATGGAGAGAAGTTTGGGATTTTCTTGATGGAAGAATGCTTTTGGGCACCCCAAAAATCACATTTTCACACTTTTTCCAGCCCCTCCAACAGTCCACTAGTTTAGCATGTCCCAGTTGGAATGGTCATATCTTGGGCTAGAAAACTCCAAATTGGATGTGATATGGCTCATTTTGAAGAGCAAAAGGTCTACTTTCAGTTTATCAAAACAAATTTTGGAAAACAAGTATTTTTGCAGGTCTGAATAGGTTTGCAAAGTCTGAACAATTTTTGGTGACTACATTCCGGGAGCCATATCTTTCAAACCGGGAAGGTGATTTGATGGTCCGATGTTTTCGGACACTTAAAAGCTTATGCTAGGACCTGAGGAGGAAGGTGCAGAGGTTTCAAAGCTCATTGAGAAGAACTGGATGCATGCAACTCCAATACAAAATCATTCAGGGACGTATGCTTTATGCTTTCAGGCATTTTATTTATGTTATGGCATGTTCTAAATGTACATGCATAGATTGGATTGCATACATCAAAATTTTGATCATTGTTTAAATTCTAAAAGTATGGATCAATAGGCGAGAAATATACCTTTTGATTGTTTGCAGGAAAAAGGATTGCAGAAACTACATGGCTATGCAACGCAGGGAATTGTTGCTAGCATTTTCTTTTATGTTTTTGTAGGTTATGGAGTCCATATGGCGTGCATGCCATGGGCCTCTCAAGCCCTATGTTGTTGGATGGCCTTTAATTTTTTTTTTGGGATTCCATTTCCTTGGGAAATGTTGTCAAAATTTTTCCTACCGCATGGCGTTATATACGCACTTGCCTTTAGGTAAGAATGTTATGGCATAGAAACATGCCTTTTTGCAAACATCAATAATTTTTAGGCATGCTTATAAGCATGTATTTGATGGACTTATGACCAATAGTAGTATACATAAGGGAATTTTAGTAGTAACAGGATCCCTACACATAATCCTTATGGATTTAGACCATACGATTGCTAATGGAAGGAGCTACACCTTCACCATTAGTATTGTGCGCAAGCAATCCTATAGGTTTTAGGAAGTTGCATATAGACACGGGAGATACACATCTGATACTCTCCAAAGAAGTGAAGATTTACTTATCTTCATAAGAGTCTCACAGTATGATTAGGAGACTATGGGGTATTATTAGGAATACCCAAAGAGTGACTAGTTTCACTCACGCACATCACTTGAGCAAGTAGTGAAGCATTTCTGCTACACTACTAAGGAAACCAATTAGTTGGGATCATACAGATGGGTTTCATGAGAGAGCATCGACGCGTGCTTATGTGATTCGAGTGATGGTTAGGAATGCCATAGGTATGGCACTAGCTCTATGCCTTAGAGCATAGATCCCTTAGTTAGGAATAGTTGGGGTACCCAATACATATATGTATATCGGGATCTACAGAAGGTACGTAGGCTCAGTCTTGATACTTAGGAACAAGTTAGTTTGGAATAGAAAGGGATATCCCTTGTCACATATTGACTAGAACCAAACTAACTAGTTTGAGGACATGGGACTCATTTGAGTCCACTAACATGGTTTTTGATATGGGATTCATTAGAGTCCACCTATATATTCCATTACATATATATGGAATATATATTCGGTTTAGTGTAGGTATGAGACCGTGAATTGGAAGAAGGTTCCACTAGTATGGGATGGTTGAAACGACTTCCCTTTGAGCACTCTTCTTGTATGGCCAGGAAGATGAGGACTCATCATTCATGGCATCATATCTCACTAGATCGGAGGAGAGCTCTTAGTAGACATCTCCTTAAGATTTTGGAGTTATCCTTCATAGTTTAGGGAAGATTTATTCTTCTAGTAGAGAATGTGATAGGTGATTTTATCACCATTGGTATCACATACTCATTTTGAGTTTTTCGGGAAGGAAAATTCCATCAGTTTAATTGGATCGTATAGATCTATGCATAGAGTATGGTTGGCAGAGATAGTTCTTTACTATGGATATACATGTGTTTACGGTATCATGTCACATCATTGCTGACCATTTTAGTAGAGGGCTTTAACCCTTATTAGGAATTTAATTTCTCCACTCTTCACTACATACACCTTCATTGGTTAGGGGAGATATGTGCATGTGTATGTGTGTGTATATGTATGTATGTGCATGTGCATGTGTAAGTGTATATGTGTGTATGAGTATGTGCATGTGCATGTGTAAGTGTATATGTGTGTATGAGTATGTGCATGTGCATGTGTATATGTATGTGCATGTATATGTGTAACTCTATGATATGTGCATGTATATGTGTATATGTAGGTATGTGCATGTGTATATGTGTGTGTACGTATGTGCATATATATGTGTATATATGTGTATGATGTATGTATATGCATGTGTATATGTATGAAACATGCATGTGTATGTGGATGCATTTCCATTTGCATCCATGTGCATGCATGTGGATGTGCATATACATGTATTTGCATATATGTTAATGTGTGTCTATATATATATATATATATATATATATATATATATATATATATATATATATATATATATATATATATATATATATATATATATATGCAATAATGCATGCATGTAAGTCTTTTTATGTGGTTGTAGAAATGTTTGTGCATATGCATGTGTATATGTGTGTATGTCTAAGTGTATGTGCACATGTATCTATGTGTATATATGTGTGTGCATGTGCATGTGTATATGTGTATATGTGTGAGAATGCATCTTCATCATGTATAAGTGTATAAGTGCATATCAATAAGTGTGAGTATGCTATCGAATGAAAATAACACAATTCAAATGATATACAAAGAATAGAAATTGTACTTACAATTAGCCATAGTTTTTGCTTGGTTAGCTTCTTGAATAACCTACAATAAAGAGAGAGAGAGAGAGAATTCAAAGAGAGAAAGATGTAGAAAGAGAGAAAGAGAGACAGAGGGAGACAATAAGAGAGAGCTTAGGCAAAACAACAATTCTGCATATACTTGCTTCAGCTTGTAAGCGCAGCGCAATTGCGAACGTTGGAGAGCTCTTCGATCAGATGTGTGAAAATGCCGATCAAAGAGCCTCCAACGTTTTAATTTTTGTCCGTCAACAGACCGTCGTGTAAGCGATGCTACCCGTCATCTCATAAGCGACATGTTTTTAGTGTCGCTCATGCGACGTCAAAAATCGTCGCCTATGCGACGTTAAAAAGCATGGCTTATGCGACGCTATTTAAAAGCGTCGTGTTAGCAACGCTGTATGGGAGCGTCGCAGCCCCATCGCACCATGAGTCACAAAAAAAATTGTTGGCTTCTTCGTTTAATCGACGGTCTGCGCATGACACTAATTACGATGCATGTTGCAATTTTATAGCGACGCAATTCTGTCGCCTTAACCATCGCTATATGCCCGTATTCCTTGTAGTGAATTGATCCCAACGCTCTCGACATTCTAGAACTAATTTCTTGAGCATGTTAAGTAGAGTTCTATTGGTACTTTCAACAAGACCATTGGCCCGAGCATAATACAGAGAGCTAAATTTATGAACAACCTGAAGGGTGCGAGTAAGCGCTTGCAGTAAGGAATTAACAAAATGTGTACCCTGATCCAAAACAATCTCTAAGGGAAGACCGAACCGAGGAAACACATCAGTCATCAAACATTTGACCACCACTAATGCAGTGGTGGACCGTAAAGCCCAAGCTTCTGCCCACCGAGTAGCATAATCCGTACAAATAAGTATATATGGATGATTAGTAATCATAGCCGCAGGTGTAATGGGACCAATGAAATCCAAGCCCCACTTTTTAAAAGGTTCAAGGGGAGCAACAGGCTGTAGTGAAAAATGATGTTGTTGTAAAGGCTATCCAGATCGTTGGCAAGCATCACACATTTTAATAGAAGTAGCAATATCACGCTGCATAGTGGGCGACCATAAGCCACTGTGCAGAATTTTTCGGTAAGTAAGATCGACCAAAAAATGACCATCGAAAGGAGTAGAATGGGCCATGTCAATAACTGAAGGAACTTCATGGGGTGGAATACACTGTAATAGTGCATGAGAAGGATCTAGGTAATACAACTGTCCTACAATGAGCCGGAACGGTTGACTACATATTGCCAATTTACAACGAGCCAAAGTAGAAGTACTAGTCGGGGGCTTCCACTGCTGAGGAAGGTCAGAAGAGTATCATAATACGAGGGTGCCACCGAGAGCTCTTGACCATCATCTTGGACTGAATCAGTCACATAGATAGCAGGGATAGTATCATCAATTCCACTAGGAAGTTCACCGGAATCAAGCGGAGATAAGAAATCAGCCAATGCATGGACTAACCCTGGATGATGTACGACCACATAATCATATTCTTGCAGTAACAACACCCACTTGGCTAATTTGCCCCCTAAATGTTGCTTGCGGACAAGATAAACCAGAGCAGCATGATCCACATGTAAGGTAAATTGGCATCCCAGTAAGTAGTGCCGAAATTTCTTCACGGAATAAACCAAGCCCAGACATTCGCGCTCAGTGATAGATATACACCCCAATTTGTAATAAACGTAGTCTTTGGTATGTCCATTTCAGCCATGCGCACCTGATTATAGCCACTGTAACCATCCAAAAAGGAATACATTTCTCGTCCAGCAACATCATCGAGCATTGTATCCAAAAAGGGAAGTGGAAAGGGATCCGGTATGGTCGCCGCATTGAGTTTCCGATAATCCACAGAGATACGTAACTGCTTATTTTTCTTTGGTACGATAACAATAGGTGAAATCCATTCTCCATGCTCAATGGGAACGATGAAACCTCCTTTCAGCAAGCGATCCAATTCAGCTTTCGCTCGTGTAGCATAATTCGGGTTCATGTAGTAACTGGGTTGCTTGATTGGGTGTGCATCCCGCTTGAGCATCACACGGTGTTGATAGATGTGAGGGTCCAACCCTTTCATATCTCGATAGTCCCACGCAAATACATCTTGGAACTCTATCAACAACTCTAGTAGATCATTTTAGAAAGTTTTTGGTAACCCCACCTTAATCTTGACCGGCCGTGGTGTATCCTCATTTCCCAAATCGCAGGTGATAAGTTGATCTTCCGATACATAAAATTGCCATGGCATGGGATATCCTCAGGTGACTAGAATAAATGGTGGAAACTCTCGGCATTCAAAGCTTGATTCATAGCTAGGTCCCCTTCTTCTGTAACCGAAACTATTGAACAGACGATGGGATTCCAAATATCTGTAATCGCTTGTAAGTCGATTGTTCCCAAGGCAAGAAAATCCTGTTTAGCATTGAGAAAATCTTCTTATTCATCATCTGAAAGTCCACCCAACATATGCATAGGTTTGGCTACGTAGGGTCAAGCATGGAGGTGGCATGGCTTCATCTTATCCAACGGAACTACATACTTCTGGTAGTTACTTTTGAAAATAAGTTTGTGTGCTGACCAGTCCTACAATACTTTGGCTTGTTTCAGTTAGGGCCTCCCGAACAGCAAGTTGTAGTCCAGAGTTGAGTCAGGTAATTCTAGAACACGAAAAGTCATTTTGAACACAGCTCCCTGAAGAGTAATGAGTATGTCATGTACCAAACCCACTGGATAGACCATGGACTGATCCGCCATCCTCACAAAAAACTGAACAGGTTCAATTTGAGTCCATCCTAACCATTTACAAAGGGCGACATTCACACCAGAGTCTCCATCAATCAATACTTGAGTAATTTTGTGGTTTTTATACCATATCGTAATTAAAGGAACAACATGGTCCACCGCAGAATCAGATTCTGGACTAATAGTAGCCGTAGTAGGTGTACAAAAATATTCTGGACAAACTTATTGCCGAAATTGTTGTCGCACTCCTGGAACCAAGGCTAACAATTGCCCCAACAGTATTGTAATGGAGGCCTACAATAGAATATTCCACACAGAGTAAAAACTTTACATACTCCTTACCGCATTCAGTGGACTCTCCAACGGCACTTTCACCAGACTCGGGTCTTCCAGTGGTGGATTCGGTACTGTCTGCTGAACCACCGGTACTAGATCGGGACAAACTATTGGTTCTTGACTGGCCCTAGCTTTGGTAAAAAACTCTCTGTTGTTCTCGAATGCTAGGCTCAAAAGCCTTAGCAGCTGGTTGTAATTTCTTGCCGGACTGTGTTTGAATGACTGCCGCTTGACTATCTACTGCTGAAATATATACCATGTTGGCCATTGGATGTTGTCGCTCTTTTCTTTGTTTATCATACTTGGCCGCCTCTTTACAATATCTTTGGTTATCTCCAATCTCACCGCAAAAATGGCATCTGGGTGGGGGGAGGGATGTTGCTTCACTTGATTGACCGGAATTCCACCGGGTCTGGCCGAAGTTGTTTGCTCGTGTTCCCCGATAGGTTTTATAACTTTCGTAGGAAGTATTCCTCAACTGTGATGGTACATAGTGGGTAGCCTGTTGTCCCTGCTCCTGTATTATAGCATTTACAGTTGGCCTGGCATGTACTTTGGCATTATATGAACACGTTTCGGTGGAGTGACTCTCCATATTACAAATGGCACAATACATTTGGTTTAGTGCACATGCAGAAGCCGTGTGTCCCGGGTTCTTACATTTTGTGCAATACACTTTTTTCAATGAAGCCTCACTCGTACCCTTGGTTGTCTTCAGCAAGTCCAAATCTTCAGCAAATCCGCCCACCCTATGTTCCAACTATAATGCCATCGCTATGACCACATCAAGCGTCATACCACCCACACATCGTATGATCATTACTTGTTTAAGTTGAGGGTTTAATTCATTAATAAACCAATGGGTTATCACATCATCTAGTAGGTTAGCATGTGCTAGTGGCGGTTGCCATAGATGAGTACGAAATAAAGTTGCATACTCGTACACATTCTGGTGTGGTTTCTGTCTTTTGTTTTGCACATAGTCAAAGATCTCAGCTGCATTTTTCTTTAACCGGAATCGTTGTAAGAAGGCATCCTTAACATCATCGTAATGACCGAAATGGTTAATGTCATATTCACTTAACCATCAAGCAACCTCATTAACTAGCGTAGACTAGAACACTATAGCCTTATATGCTGGATCTGCTGGATAGTTGAGTACAGCATAATTTATTTCAAAGGTTCTCACATGTGCATCCGGATCGTCACCGGGAAATCCTCCAAATTTCATATATGTAACTCCAGCGGGTACCGGTCATGGTGGTATGGCATGCTGCTGCTGTTGTTGTTGTTGTTGTTGTTGATGTTGCTGTTGCTGTTGTTGTTGGTGTTGTTGCTATTGCAAAGCACTCATGGTGTTTAAACCAAGAGGAGATTTTACGTCCGAATGATTTGAACCAGTTAAACCTAATTGCTGTTGTGTTCTCTCGTCGCCTTGCATGCTCTTCGATAATTGGATATTGTTAAGTCGTTCCCACATGCATACACCCAACTGCCCTTCATCGTAATGGACTTCTGAAGTGAGCGTTTCACCAAAACATTCATCCAACAATACACTAGTTCCCTCAAAATCAGAACGGAGAATAGCACTTTCACCAATTCGGCAAACTAGCCCCAGAATTATCCGAGGTTCCACCAAAATTCCACAAATTGCTAACGAAATTCCACATTGTCATCCGAACCAGTGCTTACTTCACCAATCTTACTTTCTGCAGATGGGGTTGGTTGCACTTCTGGTATACCCTGTAATCCTTGCACAAGGAAATGCTGAGGTGGTACTCCGCTAGCCTAGATTTCTTGCTTTCCTTCCAATGATTGTCCATTACCACTACTACCCGGAGGTGTTCCCAATGTGCTAGGAATTTTCCATGGATGCTAATCCCTTTTCTACTTCGCGTACGATTCCCTGGAATGTGTTACAGGCATATATCATTGGATTCTTTCTCAACTCTTAGTCTATGCACCGCCTAGCTCCATGCCTCATGGCCGGTGCGAGTATTAAAGTTATTATGTTCTTACTCGTGGGTTCTTGGGATGGTCAGGGGTCTGATAATTCAAAGGCCCTTTATATATTTTCCCAATTCACTGCTTAACTTTCAAAAATTAACTTCATTCATTGACTCCGAACAATTACAATAGAGTCAATTACACTTTTGATGCATCACATTTCTTAACAATCCACGTAATTATGTACGCAGAACACTCTTCCCTTATTATTATTGTTATACTTCACACTTCATTTCGACACAGTAAAATATTAATAGAGTACCTGATTCACTTCAATACCAAATAGTGACTCTTACAGACAACTCTGCGATTAACATAACTCAGAATAGAATCAACTCCAGACCATCGCCCAGACCGAACAGTCCGGCGATGCGTCTGTCATCTCTTCTACGCACACTCTATTGATTAGGAAAAAACGGTACAATGTTTGCGCGACAACCTTTTGGTGCGCGACTTTT